>VBSM01000483.1:21685311-21730626 GCA_008086735.1 Cheirogaleus medius
TGATGCAGTCTCATTATGTTGCTCAGGCTGGTCTCAAACTCCTGGCCTCAAAGGATCCTCCCTCCTTGCCCCTCCAGAGTGCTAGGATTACAGATCTGAGCCACTGTGTCCAGCCCTATCACGCTTTTCGAAGCTAAACTCCTATCGAAATCAGAGTTAAGGTGGTAAAACTGGTCAATTAGTAATGACATGAAAGAGACAGAATGCTTGCTTAATTCATATATAGGAATCTACTAGGAAGAGGGCAACATTGCAGTGTGAATGTTTTGTCTTCCAGATGCTTCAATGGTGTGGTCCAAGCTCACTCTCCATACCCCTAGACTCATCTATAGAGGAATCAGATAAATATGAATCAAAGACAACCAGTACCAGAGAAGACTAGAAAAGAGAACAGTGGTTAACAGAACTAAATGTCTCATACAGGAAGAAAAGAAAAAGAGAAAATTCATAGGAGGTAGGGCATTTCTAATCCACCCTGAAAAGCCATTTGTGGGGCCCTGAGACCTGAGATTGAAGGACTCTTAGACTCCAAGGAACTGGGGAAAATCCTAAAGAATGGAAGGGCCATTTTGGAACTCCCACATACACTCTGCTTCCCCTACACAAGTTAACACTGAGTTAAAGGATCAATTGCCAGAATTCCCAGTGTGTGCTTGCCCTATCAGCATAAGAATGTGTAGCAAACAACGTACAAGCCTACCCTTCTCTTCCACTAATGCAGGTATGGTATTGAACTTATACATAAAACTGAAAACCTCTTACTTTTTCTTTTCTTCTCATATTAAAAAAAAAAAAAGCCTATGAAACCTGCCTGAGTGAAAATGTTTCCTGGAGTAGGGTCATACTGAGAAATTGATCAGGGTGGTGAGCCGTAGTTGATGGAATGAAGGTTCTTCATCTGCTTTAACTGATGAAGTTAGACTTCTTGGAAGATGGTTTGTATCTACAAAGAGTGAAAAATCACTCATTCTAGATATATAAATAGCAAAGTCATTTGGTGTAAGTTTAAAGGACCAGACAAAGGGACCACAAAGAAGAGGTTTGTTTCCTGATGGAAGCAAATAAACAGATGACCAGGAAATAATGCAGGTAATATAAACCATGCGGACTAGATGAGGGTTATAAAGGAAAGAAATAATTTAATATTAAAAGCAAAACTGGGAGGGGATTTTTAGAGAAAAGAATAACCCAATTGCATCAATGAATGCAGTTTAGACAAGTTTTAGAAATTACTTTGCCAGCAAAGTGATTTCGCCTCTTTCTAAAGAAGCAATGCATAAAAGGAAATAGAGGACTCTTGCTGAGGCAAATTGTCACCTAGTTCCAGGATCCAGGCTGAGAAAACATAATGAAAATCAAACATATTTAGAGGCAAAAATATACTGTATTATTTTCTAAAGTGGGCCAAGACTATACAACACAAATTCACTAGAAAATCCTGAAATGCTCTAAGAACTCTCCAAAGAGCCCAGTGGTCTCCCCCAGAGAATCACTATGTCAGTGGGAGAAAATGTGTTCTAGTGAGTACAATTATTGAATTTACTCAAGGCAAACGCTGAAACAGTTTTTTTCCCCAACCATGTGGATGCATTCTCCAACAGAACACCCCACTGGGCCTGCAATGCTACAATAGGAGGGAATCTCAAAGGCCTCCTACTCCTTCACTTCTTGTGTAATTGGGACAGGCCTCTGTTGTGACCTGCTGCGACATTCTCACTCCCACTGTATTTGAGGCTGGGGCTACTTCTTAGGCTTTTAAGAATCCAGTCAAGAGTTTTACTTCATCCTTCAGATTTTGCAGCCACCACGTGTGAGGAGTTGCCAGTTATTTGGGAACAGAAGCTGAATAGCTTTGGCACCTCACGACTGGGTAAATTATTTTAAGAAATAGAATGAATCCAAAATTGCATACTTACATTTTATAACAAAAACATTGCACTTAACACAATTAAATAATTAGCAACTAATTAAAAATCAGACGTCGGTAAATAAATATCTGTTCCCTGGAGCCAAGAGTGTGAAACAAGTCAGGCCACCCTTTTATTAAAGTCTGTTCACTGCCCAGCATGACCCCAGGACCCCAGGGACCACATCAGCACCCTGCTCTGCACACGTGTCATTGATGATACTCCTAGATTTGAATAATGCTGACATTTAAATCTCCTATTTTCAAGAAATCAAGAATTTTTCCCACTCAACCTTTCAGCACCTTGATTTGTCACTTTCAGGAAATCATCGTCTTCCCATTTCCTTTTTATTATATGTATTATAAAAAAAAATTCATAAATTTGGCCAAAGTCAAAGTGCTCTGACAAGGATTGATGACAAAAATCCCCATGGCGCATTTCTTCATATAAATTATTATGTAAATTCTTGGAAATAAGTTTATATAAATAGATATGTGGAGAGGAGATTTGAATTTATTGACTTTCTTTCATTATTTATTTATGGAGCATCCAAAATTAGATAAGTTTGATGAATTTAATATCCCCATTTCTTAAACATATGCTATAAAATTGGGTGACCTGGTGGTGATATCCTATTCATAAATTTTTTTAATGTAATTTTTTAAGATACTAGTTGTAACATATCAGAATCCTTTTTTCCCCCCACTATATGAGTTTGCTTCACTTTGAACAGGATATTTGTTTTAAAATTACCTGACCTACCTGATATATAAAAGTCATGATTTTTAAAACCTTATGCTAACAGTATATATGGAGTGAGTACAAATATAATTATAAATGTAATTTTCATTCTATTCTCTTTACTGGGATACAGTATCTGTGAGTAATCTATTCCAAAATCAAAGATCAACCCAAATCCCTTCTACCAACTCTGTGCCTGTTTTTCAAGTATTTATTTAATGTCATTGTTCAGTAAGGGACCTAGAGACCTTTCACTCTAGGTAGAAAGAAAATGCAAATCTGTTAGTTATTTGCTAAGGTTCCTAAGGACACTGAAAACACACAGGCACTTGCAACTGTGAATTTCCCAGTAAATATAAAATCTTTGTCTTTTGGAGTATTTGCTTAACTGAACAAAGTTTACACAGCCTGAAGAGGATTAACATTAACAATAATACAAAATTAAACCTTTGACATTCCTCCAGTTCATTTCCATGGTTATCTCCTCTTTTCCCACATCGATTTCTCCAACTCTATCATTAAAAAAGGGAATGGGAGATCTTACAGTGTTCTCTAAACCCTCCAAGCATTAATGACCACAATTACATTTATTTTCTCCTGCACTCATTTGCCCAGTCATATTATTTAGTACCAAAACTCGGCCAGGTACTGTGTCATATACTAAAGACACAATGATACATTTAAAACTTCAGAAATACTATTCCAGCTGTTGAGATTTTATATTTCATGAGTGAGAGACATATCTAATTTTTTAAGATTATATTACCAGAAATGAAAATAGTGGAGTAAATGATATACTCATTTTAAGTGTCTTGCTACATTTGCTATATATTTATTTCCAGAAAGCTGGCAATTTACCAGTAATATGTGAGACTACTATGTGAACAGTCTTCCTGTTCCCTTTGCCAGAACTGAGTATCAGCATTTAAAAAAATAGTTGCTAATTGTATGAGTGGAGAATGAGATTAGGTCTTAGAGCGTTATGAATACCAAGGCCAGGAGTTTGAATTTAATTCTGAAGTTAATGAGATGCCCACTGAAAACTTTTAATCAAAGGAGCAAAATATCTAGATTGGCCCTTTGAAAAAATTAATTATGGCAGCAAATAATAGAATAAGATGGGCTTGGCTTTGCTTGAGAATGCACCCAATTTTGGAGACAATGAGGCTATTGTTATAGTCTGGGGCAGCATTGCCCAGAACTTTTCTGAGGTGACAGAAATGTTCTGTATCTGCCCTGCCCAATGTGGTAGCCACTAGCCACATGTCGCTTTTGAGTACTTGAGATGTAGCTAGTGCAACCAATGAACTGAATTTTTTAATTTCATTTAATTTTATTGAATTTAAATTGAAATAGCCACATGTGGCTAATGACTTTTGTATTGGGCAGCACAGACCTAGAACAATAGGAATTCAAGATAGAAAACATCAAGCTAGAAAGAAGAGAGTGGAAACAGACTGAGTGAACAAATTCGGTGACTATTTGAATGTGCAAGGTGAAGGAGAGGGAGAATCCTAACTGAAATCAAGATTTAGAATCTAAGAGAAATGAAAGATGTTCATGTCCTTTATAGAAACTGCAATACAGAAGAGAAAAGGGTTCACAGGAGGTCATGAAGAAGGGAAAGAGTGTGTGTGTGTGTGTGTGTGTGCATATGTGTGTCTCTGTGTGTGTGTGTATGTGTACGTGTATGTGTCCTCTTTCAATAGCTCCTAAACTTGTCAACAAGATGTTGGAAATGACAAAAAAGATTTAAACTAACCAAGAACCATGGCTTCATGCTTTTCCTAGCTATATTGATCTATATAAAAATGTGATAAGCTGTTGGATCTTAACCTATATATCAAACCTACAAATACAAGCTGGTACTTCTCACTGTCAGAAACTCTTATGAAAAGAAAACTGTCCTTGACACCATAGAAAGCTAACTGATTCCAAAAGTGAGACAGGTGAAGTATTCTGCCTCCACAATTTAAGGCAACATCTATTTGTGAGACATTATAGGTCAAGCTGTAACAGGAACTATGTTAATAAAAATGTAAGTGTAAATGTAATGTAAAGAAAACAAAATTTAATGAAGGTTGAAGACCCAGCCAAGCAAACAAATGTTGTATAAAAAAAATTGCATCAGGCTATTAATTAAATCTATGTTGATTAACTATGAAGGAGAGTGAAAGGAAGGAATTCATTCTTCACCTCAAACTTTCTATGACTGATTTTTTCTCAATATAAAAGTATCAGCTTAAATTCAGCTCTTCAGAAAGGACTGAATCTATATGATTCTTTTCCTGTAAATATTTTCAATATAACTCTGTTGTTTTCATTCACAACACTTACTACATTATTTTTCATTTGTTTATTATCTGTCTCTCCCTAAATGCTGAAATCCATGAAATTCTGTTTTATTAACTAATGTTTATCCAGCATCTAGAACAGTATCTGTTATATAGGAGGTTATATAGGAGGTGTTCAGTAATTTTTGAATGAATAAATGTATGCACAGTGTCTTTTACACAGTGGACCGAAGATGCAGTGGACTGAGAAGAATATTCCACCAAGATCAAGATCAAAGTGAGCCTTCAGATGGCAACCAAATGATTTCTCATTTCAACCAAGCAAGACCAGGCATTGCAGGTCCAATATGACCAGCTGATGGTCTTGATTCTGGCACATCATTCAACCAGAGAGAATTTCTCTCATCTCCAGCAAAGACTCTGTTGATAAGAGTCTTTGGTTCAACTCAGCAAAACCAATGAGCTCATGGGATATATAGAACCTTCATTTCAAGATAAAATAAATTTTGAGCTAGTTATCAGCCTCAAAGAACACTGACTGATCATGAGTATATGAGATAAGCATAGATAAAACAGCCCTGTTCTGTAATTTCTTGAGGGCATTTTGTTCACACCATTACCTAAGTAAGATAAAGAGTCCTCCTAGTTCATCAAGATCATAGCTAGTCAGACACTATTGTTATTATGAGAATAGAGAGAGACAGAGAGAGAAATAGAGTATATGTATTTGTGTATATGTCTAAATGGACCTTTCCGATCTGAAAAAATGAATTCCCAAACCATTATCTTGTCTTAAGCCTTAAGAAATTTCACATTTGCAACAGCAATATTTTCTTTTTTGAGTAGAACAGTGAAGGGGGGAAAAAGGCAGCAGCCCCTGATGTCTGGGAGCTGGTTTGACCTCACAACTAGGCCTCAGTGTTATTACAAGCTGGCCTGACCTGCTGCTCATAGTCAGGACATTTTGTTCCCCTGTTGAACATAAATGGTTTCACAGGACATCAACATCACACAAAGTCACTCTGAGACTACAATAAAGTGAGACAAAAACAAGTTTACGGTGCAATCCACAAAACATAAAAAGTTTCCTCTCTCATTAAATGAGTGACTGCTACTTCTTGACCAATTACAGCTTCGTCCTTACTCTAGTCTGCCCTCCCTATAAATAAGATTTACCAAGAGACTCACTCATAGAATTTCCCTGCTTTCTGGCAGAGTAAGCTCCCACTTCCCAAAATTAGACCCTCCCCCAAATTACCCAACCAAAGCTCAAATCCTGCAAGTTCTAACTCCCCTTTCTGAGATTACCCATAGTTCCTGTCAACAAAAAGTTGCAGCAGGTGGAGTTAAACAGGCAAGGAAGAATTTATTCAACATTATTGCACAGGAGTGGGAGATTGAACCCAATCTGCTGAAATAAAAGGCAGGAGAGTTTTTAAGTGCTGGGGTGACTAGTGGAGAAGCACTGGAGGACATTGGAGGGAGGCAGGCAATGTGATTAGGCCCTCTGTGTTTGCTAGTTGGCAATAATTACATTTAAGCTTACATTTCCCACAGAGACTGGAAAATAAGATGGTTTTTTCTTCCTTGATGCTATGTTTCAAGGGATGGCTCCCAGATTCTTGAGAAAGACATTTCTGGGTTGTAAAACTTGCAAAGGGCTGAGAGATGATTTACTCCTCAAAGGGATAGAGAAAAAAATTATAACTGCAAGTTTTCTGAAGTAGATGCTCTAAGATAAGGGAGGTCAGGGGCCTAAAGTCAGGAAGAAATCTGTTTCAAGTATAGTCAAACTAAGGGGAACTTCAAGGTCATTTTAGTCAGTCCTTATGATGTGTGTTCTTTCTCACTGCAATTAGTACACACGACTTATTCAAATATAAATGAGTTCCTGGTGGTCTTGAGCCGAAGGGCATTGACACAGGCAAAAAAAGAAGAGTCGATAACTGAAGGAAAATCACAGCTTGTTTTCAGCTCATGATAGAATAAATTCATTCTTCTCAAATTAGAGATAAATTTTCCCCTATTTATATTTAGTACAGCTTCTTGGTCCTTTGATGGATCCATTTCAATTAAAAAGAAACACATGCCTATCCGAGTTATGGCTGTATCACATTGGTGCATTATTTGCCATAATAATATTTGTTTCAAAGCCATAAAAACATCAGATGCTCCAGGATATCGTTCAAGTGTAATAGTAACTACCTGGGTGTAATTGTCTCCTGATGGTCACTGCCAGGGATGTGATGATCTCCTAATGTTCTGAATTCTTAAGTGCCTCACAACTCTAATTTGATAAAATATCTAAAGCCATGTTGTACTTAAGAGTTTAAAATGAAACAGTGAGGATCCAGGCTTTTTTAATATCCAATTTATTGAGTACCTCTAAAACTAAGAGAAGAGGATTTCAGCATCTGTGTATCGTCCAATTTTATCAAGTCATTAATATATAAAAATTTTAGAAAAAGCAGATAAAAAATGTTTATATCTAGGTCAAGGTCCACAAATTACAGCCTGCAGGCCAAGTCCAGTTCATACCTATTTTTATAGATACAGGTTAAATGGAACAAAGCCATTCCTGTTCATTTATGCACTGTAGATGGCAACTTTTACTACAGTGACTACAAACTACAGTGATGAGTTGAGTAGTTGTGACAGACCATCTGGCCTGCAACGTCTAAAATATTTATTATCTGGCCCTTTACATAAAAAGTTTGACAACCCCAGATCTAGGTTAACAAGTAGAAAAATAATTTGCCAGAGATCTATTTAAATAATTTTGAAAGCATAAAATCAGCATGATCATGTTTTCTGTATCATGTTGTAACATACAATATCTCTCAACTTCCAAGTTTGTGCCAATAATATACACATTAATGCACACCATTTATTATTGCCTCATCTAACTCTGGCAAGACCAAGAGAATATCAGGGCCATCCTTAAAACATTACCTTGCTCGTTGTACTGAGTAAGGCTAACAGAAAATGAGAAGACGATACTTACGTGCTCTGCACCAAATGTTCTGTGTGTTTAGCCCATATCTTTCCCAGCCTATCACCTTTATTTTTGTTCATTAAACAACTTCCATCGAGTTTTGAAAATCAGTCATAGTTTCTCTCAGATCAACAAAAAATCTGCTAAAGACATCTGTTTTAAAATCCTGGTATGACTTTCAGCATGGCATTTTAGGTGACATTACAGACCAAATCCTTGCCCTGGGTTTCGTGAGTTGAATATTCTTATTTCTCACTCAGCAATATGTGAGAAAGAAGCAAATGTCAAACACAGGCGGTGATATCAAACAGAGGGAGTAATGTTAGCCAACACCTCTTTAAAATGTTTATTCCCTAAGCAGACTACAAAAGGAAGAAAAGTCTTGCCGGACTAATCTTCCACTAGGGGCGCTATAACATTAAAGTTAGTAGGAGTAGATGTACGAACCCTAGCACTTTCAGGCCTCTTTTCCAAGCGCAATTTCAGGATGATAAGTTTCCCTGAGATTTCAGGATGGCTGTGGGTTCTGCCCCCTGACATTCTTCATTCTCAACACAAGGAAAAAACTCAAGAAAAGCCTTCTACTTTACCCCTATGAAAAGTGGAACTGGCTCACCACAGGTCAGAAAGGAAATAATGTGTGGTTCAGGGCCACTAAACTGGAGAGTGGACCTTTTGATGAGAGAAGGAAAAGGAACAGTTATTTTCTTCCTCCAAGTTCTGTCCCTTCACTGTTACTCATGTTACACTGTCTCAGGTGGCATTTAAAGTGAAAGGCCTAAATGATCTGCTCTAGGCATTCCGGGAGAAGAATAAATGGTGCAATCAAGATCTTGCCAAGGCCGGCGCGGTGGCTCACGCCTGTAATCCTAGCACTCTGGGAGGCCGAGGCGGGTGGATCGTTTGAGCTCAGGAGTTTGAGACCAGCCTGAGCAAGAACGAAACCCTGTCTCTACTAAAAATAGAAAGAAATTAGTTGGATAACTAAAAATATATAGAAAAAATTAGCCGGGCATGGTGACGCATGCCTGTAGTCCCAGCTACTTGGGAGGCTGAGGCAGATGCATCGCTTGAGCCCAGGAGTTTGAGGTTGCTGTGAGCTAGGCTAACGCCACGGCACTCTAGCCCTGGCAACAGAGTGAGACTCTGTCTCAAAAAAAAAAAAAAAAAAAAAAAAGGATCTTGCCAAGACTCCAACCTTGTGGCCAGCACAGGTATGTTGGGCACCAGAAGTCTGCCATTTGCCCCTTGAAATTCACCCTCCACCTTTCTCGAGGGTCTCCTCTGGTCTAGGAGCCTGAGCCTGAGCATTTGGACTACATCAGAGGGAGGCTGCTAGGGATGGTATATGGAAGAAATAGAGGAACCATCGTTACATGCAAACTCTACTTGTGGCTTCAAAAGCTACAGGATATAAGATGGAGAATCCTGGCAGGAGAAAGGAGAGAGATAGAAAGACCAGATTAGGTCACACCATGGAGTCAGGGTATTTGTTCTCCTGGTTCCCTGCTGGCTTGCTTCAAATTGGCTCTAAAGTTTCAACCTCAGGTCAAAACCCCTCCCAAGACAGCTCTCTCAACATGACCCTCTCCTTCCAGGTGCTATTAAATAGTAATTGTCTCTTCCCTCCTCTTTTCAGGCCTAGAGGTGGTAGGAGATCCACTGGACTATTCCCTGAATACTACACTAGCCACTGTACTTTCCTTACACCCTTCCCACATCTTTGTAAATAGCCTCTTTATCAAACCTTCCATGAATTGTACTAATTTGCATGGGCCATCATGGACCTAGATTGATACAGGGGTCACATGTCTGAGTGTGCATTCGCCTGGAGTGTGCCTTTGAGTATATGTTCCTTAAGCAACAAAGTGGCAGGAAGGTGTGGCTGGGTAAAGTAGAGAAGGAAATTACCAACCTTAATAAGCAATTGATAATAATATTCACATTTAGAACTTAATAGATTCTATTCTCTCTACCCGCAAATCATCCCAGTAGAAGTAACTTAGAGCCTTAGGGAAATGGTTAATTCTCTGCAGAACCAAGGAAGCTGCTATCATATCCTATGGGGTGAAGAAATTGTCTAATGCAAGAATTAGGCACAGGATGAACACTATGACCTGCCATCTTGAAAGAGGTGCAATGTTCAGCTTTCTTTTCTTTGCTGAAAGAAACTTCCGGCTGTCTGAAACTTCTCCAATCACCAAAAAGTCAAATAACCATCATAATCCCATAGCAATATCTAAGAACACAGTAGGAAGAGTACCACAGTCATGCCTATTTTGGAACCTGCATAACCGTAGCCAGACGAAATCAGGAACAAAAATGTCAGACTGAACTAAAACTAGAGAATTATGATAGCTCAGAGTTGGAGAGACTTTTAGTTTGAGTTCTGTATACAGGATTCCTTCGATAGCACCTCTAAGAGGGGTCTAATAATTATTGGAAAACCATCATCAACTGCAAATTCAGTGACACAAAAAACCATATTATTCTTGGGAACTTTCCATTTGCTATCCTCTAATTGCTGAAGAAAAAATTTTTACATATTGCAGGCTTTTAAGCCACAAATAGAGTTTGCATCTAATGGTATCTTTTCTACTTCTTCAATATGATCAAATCTTCCTCAAAATTCTCTCTCCATCACCCCTGCATATCAATAAACATACTCATACCCACACACATACATATGCCACAGATACGCACACATTTTTTTCTCTTTTCTGGGTAAAATTACTTAATTTCTTCACCTTTTTCTCACAAGATATTTTTTCTAATATTCTCCCTTGGACCTTGTCCTTTAGACATGTTCTGGTTTATCACTGCCCCTACTAAAGCAGCTAATCCCACCACTATTTTTTATTCAGATATGTAGCTATTCTGGGAGTGTGTTGAAATGAAAGTGATCAGGATTCTATTATCTCTCCTATTATCTATCTGCCCAGGTTCAATCTATCTACTAACCATCACTCTTTGAATACAGCTTTTCAATTAGAGAGAACATCAAATCTAAGAATGAAGAGCCTATTTTTGTTATTTCACTTACATACCCAGAAATGTTTAAGCCACTGGAACTAAAAGCAGAAGGGGGGGTTGGTAATGCTACCAAAACATGGAAACTCTTCCTGGACCCACAGTGGAATGCCTGGTGGTTCAGGGAAAGAGGGAGTCACAGGAGGAAAGGATGCCTGTGAGGCAGAACTGGCCTCCACACACATTTTACTTCAACTCCAACTATCACTTGGGGACACCTTATCTGAACCTCCCCCACCACCTATACCAGAGATGGCTGAATTTGCTAAGATATCTACATATCACTTTTCTTAAAAAAAAAAAAAAAAGTATTTCATATTTCCAACTGATTCCAAAGAGACCTGGGTTGTTACAGATGTAAGCATTATAGAAATGCCACATAGGAGAGTGTCAAAGACTGGGTGTCTGGTGGTTTGCACGGTATGGGTTCTTAATGCTTTCACAAAAGTCGAGAGTCTTTATAAGAGCAGGAGCAAAATCCCAGAGAGGTTGCGAGAAAGCCCCTTGAAAGGTCTGCCACTCTGCTGTGATAAAAGCTAACAGATGAAAAAATGAAGCACGTTACCAGCTAGAATTTCAGCTGGCTTCATGAGAAAGAAGGAAGCTAGATTGAATATAATTTCTGAATCTCAAGATGAAAAAACGATTCCATGTGAGAAATAGAACCAACTTTTATAAGATGCTTCCACCTACAATTCTCACTTTTATCAACTGTGCTTCTGGTGACAGGGAGGCCAGCAAATGCTTTTAAAATATAGGTGCTAATCTGTGTGTCTACCTGTGGTTTGGAATTCTACAGGAAGAATTTGACAAAGGGCTTATTATGCTGCATAAAATAATTATGTAACGAGCTTATTACAGATTCTTGGTCACAATCTTAGATATATTTGTATCAAAGTATACTTTACCCTTTCTAAAAAAGGATTAGAAGCATTCTATGAAAATGATTTTTTTTCCTTACACAATAAGATGTTGTTGGCATTGTTAAAGACATAGAATTCAGAGAAATGTAAAGTGAGGGTCCAGCCATTGGATTAAGCAAAGTAAGTTTGACAATTTAATACTGGACTGCATATTTGACTTTGGGCTTCTTGGTGGGTAAAGCTAAGTGAGAATGCAATAGGTTCATGGGAGGCTTCCAGTCTAGCTCAGCAGAGCCTGGGATTTTCCCCAAAACTATCTCAGGTCACCAAGGACAGTCTCCAGCTGCCACCCCTGTTTCAGCCAAAGGTTCCCTGTTACTCTGATATGTTTTACTTGAAGTCCATATACAATTGTATTTGAAAACATCATGCTGAAAAAAATTCTCAGCAACTATAAGTTAAAAAACAACCCAGGTACTCATGATAGGTAGAGTTTTTGTGCTACTGAAACTGACACAGTGTACAGAGTGGTGAGGCCAGCACTATCTTCAACAACGTCTCTACAATTTGTGCAATAGGGATTTGCATGTGGTTATTTCTTATGGCATTCCTCAGTACCCAATGAGGGAACAATAACAAAGATTTATTTGATAACAACAAGTCTAAGAAGAATCAAAATAATGACCCAAGTATATATTCTCAGGTAATTAAGTTTGAATGAAGGATATAATTTTAAATATCTAGATTCTAGGGAAATATATAGCTAGACTGCATATCTTCCAGCAGCCTTCAACTAATAATGTTTCTCATAATGAATCTTTTAGGCCAATGTACTCAAGGCAATATTACCTAGGAAGTAGATTTTCTGCATTGCTTATAACTAGTTTGTCCTTGAATAGATTGTAGGTTTCACATTCTCTATTCTAAAAAGTCTGAATCAGAACATATGCTTGAATTGATGCCCCCTCCACCTTCACACACCAACAGTGGACCCTGATTGCCCCCAGGCACCCCAGGAAATTGTTAAGATTCATCTGCATTGGTCTCTGCTTAGAATGAAATTGACCTGTGGATAGAAATAAAAACCACATTAATATTGAAATAGAATGGGTCCTTCACAAAGTTTCATTCTAGTTAATTCATTCTGTAAATTTTGGCCCAGAAGAATACTGAGCAGAAAGTGTGATGTGGTTACTGATAGAATTAGAGGTCAGTAGGGCTTTATGGCAACTCTACAAAGCAAAGGAAAAAGATACAACCTGTGACAGTAGATTATGCCCTGAAATCCAGAGCACAGAAAAACTATAATTTACATAGTTAGATATAACCTTAATAATTAACAGGATGGCTGGTATAAATAACAGCATAAAATGTCACCATTTAAATGTAATAATGTCTATAATGGTTGTGGAAATTAGCATAAGTTACTTTTTAGAAAATTAAGTAGGAACTTTAGTAGTCACCATTGCTTATGTAACATCTTTCCTCTTTTTCCCTCATGCTGACAGAGCCCCAATTTTGTTCAGTGATTTGAGTTAAGAGTCAGCAAATTTTTTCTATAAAGGGACAGATAGTAAATATTTTCAGCTTTTCATGTGACATGGTCTCAGTTGCAACTACTCAACTCTGCAGTTTTAGTGCAAAAGAGGACATAGACACTATGTAAATGAATGGTGTGGCTATGACCCAATAAAACTTTTTTACCAAACAGGCAAAGGGCTGGATTTGACCGATAGGCTATAGTTTATAGACTCCTAATTTAGCAAATTTAGAAAATGACCCTATCCCAGCTCTCAAGAGTTAAATCTTCTTTGGTAGAAACTCATCAAAATGGTCTTTTTCTTTTGCCAGGAATTGTGTGAGGCTGGCATGTGACCTAGTTATAACCAAAGAGATACGAGAGAAAGAAGATCTCCCTGGAAAAGTTTTCTCATTCCTAAGAAGGAAACATCAGAAGAGACCATCTCTTGATGCTTATCATCGCTGTCTGTAGATGTGAGGCCTAGAACTGCTAAAGCCGCCTGCTACTGATGGAGCTTACACCAGCACACTGAGGAAGCAGAGCTAAGGGACTCAGGGAAGGGGAGCCAGAGCCCTGACCCACTGTGCCCTGAGAAGCCCTGTTTCTTGAATTCTTATTAGTGAGCTAATAGACATCCACACTGGTAAAGTCATTATGAAGTCATAGCCTAAAGCAACCTAAATACAGAAAAAAAAAAAAGAGAGAGAACGATAGGAAAAGTTATTTTTCTTCCACTTAGATAATTTTAACATACTACTTTTTAATAATGTATGTATTCATCATATAGACATTAAAATTAAATGTATAAAATATGAATCTCACTTTATAGCCTAAGAATTTTAGTTAAAAGTTTGAGGATATCCTACCATCTCAGATATCAAAAAGTATTATTTTAAATGAGAAAAATAGGAAAAGTAGAAAAATATGACAAAGCATCCTGAGATAAAATTGGTAGATATAAATCATGATAATGTACAATATCTCTATTACATTCCAAGACAAATTAATTATACTTCTATGAAATTGAAAGTCAATTTTGATGAAAGTCTCTCTCTCCATTTCAGGAGAATGTCACTTTACCCAAAATTCCCAAGAAGTTTATTATAAAACATTGAACAGTTTTTAGTTCTTGGTTGTCTTTCTTTGAAAATTGTGTGCTGTTAGAATTCATCATGTCCTCTCTTGACCTGTTGTGTTCTGAATACACCAGACCACTGTGGCAGAGGGTATCTTTCCGAGATGCTTGTACCAACATATATCCCATTCCGTATTCCTTAATACAGAATATAGAATATAGACATTGTATGTGACATTGATATTTTTGCACTGAGAGGTGGGATCTGTGTTCCTTCCCCCTGAAACTGAGTCAATGGGTTTAACTGCCTTAACCAATAGAATTCAGTAGATGTAATGCTGCTTGACTTAGAAGGATAGTTTATAAAAGTTCATAAAAGTCAATATGGTTTCTGCCTTTACTTCTCTGTCACTCTCTCTATACAAGGGTGTTTTCCCTATAACCCAACCACCGTGTTGTAAGGAAGCTCAGGCCACATGAGAAAGTCACATGTGGATGTTCTAGCCAACAGCTGCAGTAAGGTCCACAGCCAATAGTCAACAGTTAGCATCTACCACAAGACATGAGAGTAAATGAGCCTCAGGATGATTCTGACTCCTCAATTTTTTAATATTGTATCTATTTAGGCTATACCACATGATGTTTTGATATACTTATACATAGTGAAATTATTACCACAGTCAAGCAAATTAACATATCCACTATCTCACACAGTTACCCTTTTTGTTTATGTGTAGAAAGAGCACCTGAAATCTACTCTCCTAGCAAATATTCCAAATACAGTATAATTTAACACCCACTTTTCAGCCTTTCACCTAAGGCCCCAGATATCACAGAGCACAGTCAAGCCAGCACTGTTTGAATTCCTGATCCACAGAAACCATGAGAGATTATAAATGATTAACTGTTGTTATAAGCCACTAAGTTTTTTGGTGGTTTGTTATGAAGTAATAGATAACTAATACAGTCACTACAAGCATAATTCTTTGTTCATTGGATAAAACCATTCTAGTGAAAATATCCATATTTTACTTTACTACTGCTCCTTCAGAATAGTGTCTATTTTCCTTATAAATATCAAGTATTATCTTGTTTACTTATATTAGGTACTTGTCATCAGATAGGATTTGATTACTCTCAGTGTGGGGTGGTTAAGGATGTTATGGTTCCCTGTCTATAGCCAACTAACTTCCATTGTTAAAACTATGGTACTAATGTGGCTAAATTCAGTGATACTTTTGCCAAATTTACAGTCAGTAACCAAAGACATAAAAACTAATCATGTCTAAACATCCCATAAGTCTATGTGCAATGATACAGTTTTCACAACACTCCAGGCTCATTAATAGTGGTGCTGGGTGCTTCCTTTCCTTCAAACCACCTCTAATCTGGATAGTAAGAGATCTCACTTCCAGCTTGGGAAGCAGTAAGATTCAAGTGCCTCAGATTATTGAGAGGAAGAAAGTGTCCATATAAGACAATTTACATGGGACTTAGTGACGTCTTGGACCTAGGTGGGCATGCTTCTGTTGGCTAAACCATAAGGGATATGTAGTTGAGCTACTAATGGAAAGTCCACAAACAATGATACTTACAACTAACCTGACTCCTCCACCTGGGACATACATAATTTTGTCTCACCAGGCAATTAAGGCTCCCCTGCAAGAAATACCTCAGCTTCCCCACACCCTGCAGGATGCCCCCCAATGGCACTAGACAGTCTTCTAAGCTGGCCTGCTCCTCTCCAAAAAGTCTTCCAAATCTTCTCACCTGCTGTTCTAGACTTCTTCTCAGGGCATGCCCAATCTCTCCTCCTTTCCCCCACATAGCTATCCTTCTAGATCACAAGGTAAGGGTAGGGGAAGGTGGAATGGTTGTTTCTATTTGTCCAAATCTATTGCTATGGTATAAACTCGTTGCTGTGCTACCCTCAGGCTCTCCCTTTCGATTCTCAAAAGCCTGTTTGGGAAGTTAAAAATAAAGAACATTGACTGATTGCTTCTTACTATTTCCAGTCCCATGAAACAACCCTACATCTCCCCAGAGGCAAAATAGATATCTGTGATTGACTAGAGGAAAGGTCTTGAGGGGAAAATGGGAGAAAGGAAAGCATAGATATTAATATTTCAAGATAGTCTCTTGTCATACATGCCAATAGCCACAAAGAGACAAGAGAATTCAGGTGATTCAGCCCAAATCTTTCACGTAAAAATAGAAGCCAAATCAAAAGAAAAGACAGGGGCTGCTGGAAAATCTGCTAGAAAATAAATTGAGGTTGCCTGCCTTTCAGTGAGAGGTTAGTAGAGTTATCATTGCGTTTGAGAAGCAGGGTGCTTTGTAAAACTCTGCTGTTGGGGATGAGGAGAACAATTTTTCAGGTACACCAAAGATGTCATAATAATGGCTTAGTGGAATCTTTTCCAAATCAAATTAAAGTGCTGTAATTTACAGCTCCTTCTAATTTAATCTAAGCCACATGTGGGATTGGCAGGCAAATTTGTGTTTCAAAAAGTAAAAGAAAATCTTGGTCCCCAAGGACATTATTGTACATTTCTTCAAATGCATTATCAAATCCTTGGTGGCCACTCTGCCAGCAACATATGTGAAATGAGGGGATGGTGACAATGAAGTGGATGTAATTTATGGGAGAATTCGATGCTGCTGAAGCACTGCCACCTCCACCGCCACAGAGCACAGCTGCAGCCCACAGCTCCTAGAGAACCAGGAATAGAGCAGACTCACAGCCCAGAAAGCAAAAGCTGAGACGGAATTTTAAAATAAATCAAAATGACATTTGAACCCCTGTAATATGCAGAAATAAAAAAATAAATATATTATAAAACTCCAAAAAAAGAAATCAAAATAAAGTATGTATTGGAAGGGAAAGGAACTTTATAGGTCATCTAATCTGCCCCCTACTCTGTGTCCTGTAAAACCTCCCTGACAGTTGTCCATCCCACGCATTGATGCCCCTGTGCCAGTGGAGGGCTCACACTTGCAGACGCAGCCCATTCCAGTTTTAAATCCCTAAACCCGTAAGAAAGGTCTCACTTTTCTTGAGCTAAAGCTTGTCATCCTACAATTTCCACTCTTTGTCGACACAAATTAAACCTACTCTGCGTATTGCACTTGGCATTCCTTCAATTATTTGAAGACTGCAGTAAAGCAAGAGCAACAAAGAAGAGGGAGGTAGGAATGAGGCTGGGCAAAGAAGTCAGTCTCTAGGTGGTCTGGGTCCTGCAGGCCACACTCTGGATCGGGTACAAAGAAAAGAAAACCAGTAAGTGGCACGCAACTTAAAGAAGCATCAAGTTAGCTGGCTGTGTCTGTGTCCCGCATCGCTTTCTCCTTCAGAGCTTGGGAACATTATGGGATAAAGCGCTCCTTGCTTTCCTTGGAGGTTTAAAGGTAAAAACAGTGACTCTTCCCCTGAAACAGTCCTCTGCACCGTGCCTGGGGCCCAGCTCTTCTGGAAGTATATATGCATAAATGGCTTCTGCTAATTATTCTCACTGTGTGAACTTTTAAAATGCTGTGCCAAGCAAAATGTGGAAAGTTTTCTTTGTAACACTGCCCAAATGTAGAAGGGTTTTCTCAATTTTTTTTCATTTGTTCTCTGCTTTAGCATGGCCCTTTTCCCCAACATATGTACTTTGAATTCCCTCTTGCTAAGCTTTTGTTTATTTTCATAACCGTATTTTTAACTCAGTATGACCCTCTAATCAAAACTATTTTTCAAAAGAAACCAATCCTGAATCGTGGATTCAGCGATCATTTTTTGTTGCAGTTGTTTGTACACTAGAATTAACACCACATACTCAGTTGGCTTTACAAAATCAAAATCTGAATTACCTCTTTGTTACATTGTTTTGTTTCTCTGATAAGCTAGTTTTTCATTCTTTAGGCCTGAAAGGTTAGTGGCCTTATTTTACAGAAAAGTCAAGAACTAAAGCAAAAAGTGATGAGTAGAGTATTACTAATGGGATCCTGTTTTTACTTTTCCCCAGAGCTAAAATGTTATTGTAGCGAGCTCTGAATGAGAAAGCTGGTATAGGTCAATTAAGCACTGGAGGTAAATGGAAAATTTTGAGTTAAAGAAAAGAAAAAGGCAACAGATTACATTAAATTCAAATCTTTCTTAAAAAATAAATAAAAGAGCAGGCATACAATAATTCACAAAAGTCATGTGCTTGATTTACAACCTCTCTGCAGTTACTATTTCTCATTAACTTACCAAAGTCAGCACCACTCTTTAGAGGGAAAAAAGGAAATTTTGGCATATCGAGGAATAAATAGAACATTGCAGCATTATTCACTGAATCATTTCGGGGGCAAATTTAGTGCTGTTTTCATGTCTTTGTATTTTTTCTAAGTCTATGTTTGTCAATGTCAATTCAACCCTCCCTGAAAACAACAGAGCTACAATTAGAGATGTAAAAAGCAGTTTGTGTATAATTTAAATGCTGCAAACTGGCAATCTTCTCATGAAAACCACAAACAATTACTTCCATTCTCATGCACCAGTGCATCTGGTGCACCACCATTTTTGATCTGGGATTGCATATGAATTGATAGTTAATTTCACAGCTAGAAAAAAAGCTATGTTTTTTTTGACAAGGGTGAGTTATTTGCTTTTCAGTCACAGCACATTGCCATGCTTATGTGGTTAGTGGCTTAAATTACACAACCAACTAACCAAATAACAATTCTTTTCTCTGCTTAACTAAGGCAGTTTTCCTGGGGTCACCAACATAGAATGATTAACCTTTCTCCATATGGGCCTAAATTCTGCTGTGTTGAGAACAATCAGTTACCCGTTATCAAAAAGGAGAAATTTGGTTTCCATTTGATCTGCACATTGTCAATTCTGATCAAAAGTAAAATAAAAAACATTAATGGAAGTAAATTCATCTTTGAACAATCCCCAAATAGGCCTGTTGCACTGAAGGGCACCTTCATTAAAGAAAGATTTACAGGCTTCTTAAAAGACATGTATTTGCATCTATTTAGTTTCTACATGAAGAAATCACATGTGGGGAAAATATTTAAATAAACAAAACCACAGAGATAATGAAAGCCTTTGGTACAACATTGATATGCAAGAACATCCTTCAGGTTCACTCAAGAGGAAGTGAGCTTTAATGCAAAAGCATTAGTAATGGACTTTCTATTTCCTTATTAGAATTAACCTTGATCTGGAAGAAAAAACTTTTTTTCTTTACTGTTGAGTACATATTTCACTTCACCTCATATATTCCACTAAAACCTTAAAAAAGAGTGGCATTTACACTGGAATTTATTATTCCTGAAATAGGCATTGCCAGAAACAAAATAGCTTAGAGAACTATTTATTTTTGAAGGAAACAAGTTGTTTCCACGAATCATAATGGTTTTATAGGGAATGCTAGAATTTTCTTCCCAGCAGGTATTTCCAAATAGGAGAGATTCTCCCCACTAAAGAAGAGTTTAGGCAAAATCTGCCAATGGCAGAAAAATGAACTAGATTATTCCTTAAAATTCATTCCAAGCCTATTCTTTTATGCGTCTAGTTTCCAATTGCTAGTTCTTAAAACCAGAGCAGTGAGTAGAAAATGTGATTTATTACCAAGCTATAAGCACAGCCTGATTCAGCCTCACATATATTTTAATATTTTAAGGTTTGAATTCTATAATTTTGAACTCAAGGCCATATTATACTATTGTCTGTCTCTCACTGGCTTGTTAGGACATAGTGTGTGAGTAAAACAGACTTGTATATGTTACAAAATTTGTCACATGCAGTACAGTAATTCCTTCAAAGACATAACATCTGCTGGCCAATTTATTGTTTGAACAATTAAATAAATAAACAAATAAATAAATAGAAAGTTTAATTAAAATTTTGAACAAAGTGTGGTCATTTCTCAGACTGGATTTCTAGAGTAGAAGTGGCCCTACCTTTAATATTCTGAGTCAACATAAATCTCTATTGAATTATGCTGTTGGGAATGTTAGTATAATAGAAAGTCTGGTCCTCACACTCAAATAAGTGGTAGCCTTAAAGCTGAAGTATGAAAGCCTCCACTCACCTCTTCTAGGTGTCTCATAAGCCTAGCCCCCCATGTCCCCCAAGATATGTATTTCCAGTAGAACTTTAGGGATTCATTCAGAAGAACTGACAATACAAATTACATGGGGAGAAGCTGTTAAAACAATTGGAAAAATAGAAGTAACCCAAGCATACATGGTTTTGTGGACCCAGTACAGATTATTTTAGGCTCTTCATGCACTAAGATCTCTAATTGCAATAGGGCTAAAGTTGGGGTGTAAATGCCTTCACATAACTCTTGTCACCTCTTCAAGACACACGCAGCCCTAAGGATATCACTGTTTCAAAGGAAGCAAGAATTCTAATTTGACTCTATATTTGTACCTGGAATTCAGTCCACTATTATCTTCATAAGTAATTTAACAAGAATCCATTAAATGTGGGAAATAAATGCTCAAAGACATTCTTCACTAGAGCAAATCCCACTGTTTACAAGAGATGCTTTCGTTTTCTAGTGATTTCATGGCGTAACAGTTGCTAATGAACATCCAATGGATCCAACCTCAGTGATTTGAAAAACTTACAAAATGTATTATTTGTGTTGGATACTTAGTGTTATAAAAAACATAAGACATAGCCTGTGCTTAAAAGTTAATTTTAATTAACGGTGTTAATTAACAGCTTATAAGTTAATGTTTAATTCAATTGTGTAAAATATTTTTACTGATCCCTTTCAACATCCGTCAGTATATGTTTGCATAAAGTCTAATGACATATCATATTCTGCCTTGTTATATTTTTGTTTGCTTACCTTTTTTACTCATGTCAAGTTTATAATTCCTTGGTAGCACGGTTTATGTCTTGCTTGCTTTTTTAAGCCCTGGAGAATCTTACACACAGATTTGCTCATAATAGTTGTTTAATAAATATTTGTTGAATTGAATTATTCGCTGCCACAGAGATCTTGAGTATAGATAGAGATATAGAGGGAAAAGATTCAGCTTGCCAGACTGCCTTGTAAACATAAACATCCTTTCTGTAGATGATAATATTAAATGCTTTCTCAACAGGTCTGACATTGGCATGCAACCCGCATTGGAAGTGAAGTACATTTCCACTTTTGTCACTGGATACTATCTCATGTGTTTCTGTTCCGTCAAATAAAAGCCCTACTTATGTCTTCTTGTTGCTTTTTAAAGTTAGGAAGAGTTCAGAGTTGATCTTGCTGGGATACATTTTTTACCTATTTTACAGATAAAATCGATCCGTTTCAGGAAGAGTTTAATAGCTCTGTGGGAGCTGTGTGAAAGCCTGTAGTAGGAGATACAGCGTTTTTGCTTTCTACTTTCCATTTTTCCCGATCAAGTTTTTGGTCAGGTTCTGCAATAACACTCAGTCCCTCTTTTGGAGAAAATGATAGCCTTCCTTAAGAATAACAAGATATGGCTTCTTAACATAGGAAAGAATACTGGCAGTTAGGAAAGAAGAAAAGTTGCCAGAACTACTTACCAATATGCATTTAATATTTAAACAATATAGGTCTAGAAAGCAAAATAATTAACCATAAATAAACTCCAAATAATACAAGGCATATTTCAATGGAGCTTAAATTAATAAGAGAGTTTGCCATGAAGACTGAATGACATGTCAATGTAAAAGTTTTTTGTATTGAGTTGAAATTCTATGCTGGCTTTCTTTTCTGATTGCATAATCACCTTTCTACTTCCGCTAAGTTGTACAGCCAGGAGGAGTCACAGCAGATCCCAGAAAACTAGAACCTCAATAAGAAATAATTTCATTAACAAAATCTCTTCAACAGCTGCCATCACCATGGCACTGACGTATAAGAATATCACTCATCCGGCTAAATCCCAACACACACACACTTTTTCAATCACTTTCAAAAATTACCTTAGTAACAGTGATTACACTCCAAGCAAGCAAGTGGGAATTAAAAACCAATAAAAAATCTACCTCAGTCTCATATAAGAATGATTCTTTAATTTGAAGTTGCAAACATGTTTTCCGGTTACACTCACTTCATCGTCAGTTTCCCCCAGAACTAGATCTGTGAAGTCCCCTCCAATTCTAAAGTCTTTATTTCTGAGAGCTTGATACCATACTATACCAGCTCCTACTGTTGTTGTGCACAGACGCTCACAATAATGGGCTACAAGACAAATCAAGAATTCAATTTTTTTAAAGAGAAAATACAGCAATTAACTTCAAATCTTCTAAAAACATGTTATGTCAGAGTGTTTTGCAACTTTCAAAACATAGGATATAACCAACCTCTCCCCCAGCCTTGGGTAACAACTGTTCTACTCTCTACTTCTGTGAGAGCTTGGTCCACAGTTACAGTTAGACAGGAAGAGTAAGTCCTGGTATTCTACTGCATAGTAGCGTGACTATAGTTAATGATAATGTATTGTATATTTCAAAACAACCAGAAAAAAATATTTTAAATGTTCTCATCTTATAGAAATGACAAGTATTCGAGGTAATGGATATGCTAATTACTGTATTTTGATCATTACACAATATATATACATGTTATCAAACATTACACTGCACCCATAAATACCTGCAATTATTATGTGTCAATTAAAAACAAAATAAAACTTTAAAAAAAAAGATATATATGGTATTAGACTGGAAAAGGTATTTTTCAGAAAATATTTAGTGTATCTTTTATAGCTCAGAGTTATACATTGAACTTGATGCTACGGGAGGACTCTGAAAGAAACATACAAATGGGAACACCTTCCTAAACTGTTAAATGAGAGAGAAATAAACTTGTTTTGAACTTCTAGATTTTTGCTCTATTTGTTAGAGCAACTGGCCTGCCCTAACTAGCTGTATCTGGACTTTTGTAAAGCGGTCGTAATTAATATACACCAGCCCCACAGCTCGATCTGAGTATTTAATTCAAAAGCCTTCTGCATGTGACTTGGGGGCTGTGGACAATGAGATTTGGAGAGTCCATCAGCGATAGTGTGTGTAGTGCAACAACACTGATGGTAGATGCTTCGAAAGCAGCTAGGAGGCCAAAGTGCTACACAGCCTGTACAGCTGCAATCCCCAACCCCCAGGGTGCAGATCAGTACCAGTCCACAGCCTGTTAGGAACAGGGACACACAGCAGAAGGTGAGCAGGAGGCAAGCAAGCAAAGCTTCATCTGTATTTACAGTCACCCCCGGCACTCACATCACCTCCTGAACTCTGCCTCCCCTACGTGGAAACATTGTCTTCCATGAAACCAGTCCCTGGTGCCAAAAAAGCTGGGGACCACTGAGAAGACAAAAACAAACCTCTGCACTCTGACTCATCACCCCTGAATGTACAGAAAGAACGTAGGTGGGCAGCAGTGCCCCAGCAAGCTGCCTTGATTTGATTTACCCTCTTATTGAGTCTCCAGCTGTAAATGAATTTTCTTCCTTAAAACCTTTTGGGTGTTTTCCCCCTGCAACTTTTGCCCAAACTTAGTATCAAGCTTATTTCTTCTTTCTAAACAATTTTAAATGATTTAACTGGAGTGAGAAAACATGAGTTAGAAAACGCTTTATAAAGTTCTTCTTGATATGCATCCATTGAGTCACAGAAGCAGGACATACACACAAGGCAGAATTATAATGAGAAAGAAAATCTATGTATAAGTACTGAAGGGATTAGCTCTGGCTTACTGCCTTGTTGACATTATTGACATTATCAAGAAGCATCCTGATAAAATATATTGTTCCATTATCACCCCGACATTACCAAAATAGTGAGAGAGAGAGAAAGTGCCCTGCTGCATCCTCTTAAAATTAGCAATGACCTTGCTAATTAAAACTTAATTGTGAGAGAGTAACATGTTGATGCCCCCCTTTGAAAAACTGGCACAGATCCCCACTAATTTAAAAGTTGTCACTTGAAAACCCAAAGAAACTGGCTTATTAAAATGAACACTAATGGAAAGTTCAGTTACTCAGAGATGACAGGACAGAGGATTGAGGGGAAGAAAGGATGAGTATGTATGTCTTGTGTTGCCTTTCATTATCTGAGAAGGAGCCTCTGACAGCAAGAACACCATCATGAGGATGAAAACAAAACGAGTGTGGCAGGAACCACATTCTCCTTGTTTATTAATATGCATTATATAAAGCTCTAAGCCACTGGGTGCCACAGATAGGTGTGTTATTCTATTCAAGTATATTAATTTTAAACAAGTGTGTGAAGAGAGGTTCAAGGACAACACAGTTTGGTATATCTTATTTTATTTTTTATGTGACTCTTTGGGAAGCCCTTTTATTCTGGCATGAGAAAAGAGAGTAGATTATTCTTTAAACAACTAAAAAATTCAGTGAATATATTAACCTATCTTCTCAGTGAGTCATCCAAATAACACTTCAACAAATACACACACACACACACACACACATGCACATAAATTCTTTCCCACTTTAAAATGCTTTTTATCTTATGTTTTTCCATGCTATCCACAACTACCTAACCTCAGAAAACATATGCATTCCAAGAAGCAATAGCTTATGTTTCCCTTTACTCTACTCCAAGCAGCATATAAAACAACCTCCCCTATCCAAAAAAAAAATATATATATATATATATGTATAACAATAGAGAGAAATGTCCTTCGACTCAGCTTCCTTGTTGATTTGCTCTGTGCCCATCATATTCAAGGGAATATTATCTAGGGCTCATATCTCATTTCTGTCTAAACCCATATTTTCAGGTAGCAGGAAACAGCCCTGGCTTTAGAGCCAAATGACTTGAATCCATTGCTAACTATGCTACTTCCTAATAGTGTAATTTGGGGTAGTAAAATTAAATTTTCTGGTCCTCAGTTTTCTATCATTGTCAAGTTATGAAAGCATCTTCTTCAGGTTTTACTAAAGCACTTAACAAAGTACCTACTTGGTGAAAACTCAGTAGACATTAGCCTTGACTTTTCTTTTGCTCTATTGAACAAGCCACATATCTTCCATCAGCTTGTCTTCCTTCCGCTTACCTTCAGCACAATGATATTTGGTCCTTGCCCAGGAATTGTTCATTGTTTTAGAAGCCCTTCTCTACCTATTCTTGTAAAGCATCTCACTCACTTGTCTGAATCTTCTCTTTGTCGTTATACTAACAAAGTAGTTTATTGAGTGTTTCAGCGATACAATTCTCCTGCAAGCCCTGTATTAAGTAAATTCTATTCATAGCCTCACCTGTCCAACATAAGAGATTTAGCAGAGAGAGTTAGAAAGGTGAGAGAAGAAAAAAAGGGAGAAAACTCAGCCAAATAAAATGTGGAAGGAAATTGAAGTGCTTATAAGGGTTTTATCAAGCCTTGACCCAAATATGGCCTGTGCAATGGTAGCTCCTACAATAAGATGTTATGAGAGCAAAGTTTTTAAGAATTCTTAACATAGAAACAATCTTAAAGAAAATGTACTATATCCAATCACTTTATAAATAAAGAAATTAAGGCATGGAAAGTATAAATGATTTTTCTTAAGGCATAAGGCCTATTAAATAACATACCCAATAAGTAAATTCTAGTCCCCTTACTCTTAGGACAGAGTTCCTATCCCTAAATCTTTCTATGCCCTAGATTATTAACTTAGGAAGCCATTTATCCATCCATTCATAAGAAGTCATCTTTAAGACATTTGCCTGTCTTCTCAACATTGGATGGACTTTTCCTGGAATAAGATTATCTACTACATTTCACTAGAATCAGATCTTGATGTCCTCAGCATCTTCTTAAGCACTTTAGATAAATGACACCCAAAGCCAGCTCCACTTTGGTCAGTAGACTTGCAACTAGATTATGATGTGAATATGAATGTGAATATGCTATGAATTGAAAGAGAACAAAAGCTACACATACTCAAACTATCGTCCTAGAACTTTTCATTATCTTTTTAATAACTTTTTAGGAAAACTACTTTTAGGCAAATTTTGCATTAGGCATTTTAACCTACCTCTTCTCATTCAATCACCTTACCCCTGTTAGAACGGCTTTTATTAAAAAGTCCAAAAACAATAGATGCTGGTATGGATGCAGAGAGAAAACGCTTATACACTGTTGGTTGAACTGTAAATTAATACAATCTCTATGGAAAACATCATGGAGATTCCTTAAAAAACTAAAAGTAGACTGACCATTTGATCCAACAATCCCACTACTGGATATCTACCCAAAGGAAAAGAAGTCATTTTATCAAAAAGACATCTGCACTTGAATGTTTGTTTATTGCAGCACAATTCATAATCGTGAAGACGTGGAATCAACTCAAATGCTCATCAATTCATGAGTGGATTGACAAAATGTAGCATATGCATACTCAGCCATAAAAAAGATGAATTAATATCTTTTGAAATAATTTGGATGGAACTGGAGACCATTACCCTAAGTGAAGTATGTAAAGAATGGAAAAACAACTACCACATTTACTCATTATTAAATTGGTACTATCCAGTGAGCACACATGTGCACAGAGGGAAGTCAAGCTCAGTGGAAATCAAGTAGGGCGTGGGTAGGAGGAGGATAGGGGCAAAAACCTACTAATGGGTACAATGAACACTGTTTGGGTGATGGGCACATTTATAGCTGTGACTCAATCTTTACAAAAATGATCCATATAACCAAAAACATTTGTACCCCCATAATATTTTGAAATAAAAGAAGACTAATAAGAGAAAAAAATTAAAAGAGAAAAAATATAACTGACTAGCTGTTTAAAATCATAGCAGTTTGGAATTTAAAAATTTAATGTAAAAAATGTAGCTTTTCAATATACATTTTCGAATGAAGGAATAATTTAGGCACTGTTATCTACACTGTCATCAAAATAGAACATAAGTGTCTTAGGCGATAGATAATGTATCCAAAGGCACTAGTTAATGCAGAACAAGTCTGAATTTCAACTCAAATCTCTTTTGCGAAAAAGCCCATTTCCTTCTCTCTCCACTTGACATCATTTTCGCTGTTTCTCTGGGATAAAGGCATCATCTTCAGAAGGTGTCTGTTACATAATGGATCCTCAGAGTAGAAATGTATCAATCATTGTACACAGTGAATACATTAGTGAACATGAATTGATTGAAGTACCTTGTAGAGAACAAGAATTTGAGGGAAAGAGGACTTAAAACATGGAAGTTTCGATTGAAGCAAGGAAGTCAGAGCAGACATGAAGTCTGGGCCTTGACCCAGCAAGGCTGTGCATTGCGGAACAAGAGTGAGGCAGAGTTACTCCATAATTCTCCGTAGACCAGCCCTGACATCCCACCATCGTTTTAAATGAGAAGTGCTACTTGGATCTGATTTTGAGGGTTTCGGTTTTAGGATTTCACTGCTATTTTCACTCTGAAAGGTCATTAGAGAGTATGTTAGATGGAGATAACTCTGTCTCTGGCTCAGTGTGCTCCTTCTATAAGTGTGCCCTCCTGAAAATAAACTACATCTGGCAACCACTCGTGTGAATTACCTAAATAAAAGACTCACACTGTTAATGGAGTACTTTTGTACTAGAAAAAGAAGCCATTAGATTTGATGTTGAAAGAAACTGCTACTGTCACTCACTTGATTGATTGCATCTTTTATTAGGTATTCACTGAATTATTTTACGGTATTTCTCTTTTTCATCTGCTCCCCTTTGTTGGGATATTAAGAATGTATATTTTGAAAGTAGTGGTAAAAAAATGTTGAGAAGTATAAAACTCAAGATCATAAAAGCCTTTTCATGGGTGGCATTATGAACGTAGCTGTCGTGTGGAGTCTGGAATGTAGGTGTACATTTCAGGGAGTGCGGATTATGTTGTAAAGGGAAGTGGAAGTATAAATTGGAGCTTTAGGTTTGGGGAAAGAAAGGGAGTGAAGGCAAAGGAAAAGTAAGCGTGGGGCATATATCACAACCATTAGTAAAGAGGCCTCCTTCGGTCACGGCCTTCCAACTAATGGTTTCTGAAGCGATGTTTTCAAGTACCAGATGTAAACTCTGCTCAGCAGGGTGTGCTCTGTTTGAACTCCCCCTTTTATCACCTGGCAGAGCCTGCGATCCACCTGGCTAACAGATCAGAAAATGTCCTAGGTTTAAATATATGTACCCACATCACCAGGGACCCTGCTGCAGTGGATATAGCTGGAGCATCTGTGTACGGAGAGAACAAGGAATTTGGTGCATGATGAAAGGTACCCAAGCAATACACGCAGCAAGAGAAGAGTGAGAGAAAGAGTTGTTACAGAACTCAGACTGGCTAAATGTGTACATGGCAATCGGAACCCACAGGACTCTGGGAGACAGCTAATAATCATCATGACAGGCTGTCAAGTTTCTGTTTTTCCCTTTCCTATTTTGCATATTGACCCTGAACTGGGTAGCATGTTCATTTTCTATGCCTCACCACATAGCATCAGGGCTGGGCCAGCCTTGGCTGGTAGCTGTGCTAACTAACAAGCGGCCACCTTTGACAAGTGCACAGAATCGCATGCTTGTATTTATAAATGCTGTGCACAGAGACATGCTGGTAGGCAAGGCTGCCGAGGGTGCCATGCTGATGAGGTGCAGAGGACTTCAGGTGAGCAGGGAGAATCTCATTAGCCAGGTGCCTCCTATTCTTCCTATTTGGCTGCCAGAGGCCGAGGAGTCCAGCAAGTTTATACATAGGCACACAGTAGTGGTTGTTGTCTGACGGTACTTAAAGGGCTCCCCATTGGCCCTTCCCAACTCACTAACCAAAACAATTCTTGAATTCAGAGTATTCATCCTTGTCTTTGGTTGAATTCTGTAAATGCAGACCCTGAGAAAGAGATTCTTGTGAAAGTGATTTATAAGAAAGAGTTTCTGGGAAAAGCCATTAGGGGAGTGAGGAAGTGAGACAAAGAGAGAAGTCTGTGGTGGCAGAATAATGTCCCTGCCCTTTCTCCAGATGTTCACCTCTCAACACCCAGAGCCTATGAAGATTTTGCCTTATATGGCAAAAAGGAATTAAAGTTGCAGATGGAATTACTGTTGCCAGTCAGCTGACCACAAAAAAGAGAGATTACCCTGAATTATATGTAACAGACAGGCCCAATTTTATCCCCAGAGTCCTTAAACGCAAAAGAGGGAAGCAGAAGGGTAGGTCAGGGAAAAGCAGCATGAGAAGAATCTGATGCTCTGTGCTGGCTCGTGGGTGTTGGAGGTTATCTGTGAGCACTAGAGGGAGGCCGCTAGGAGTTAAGGGTGGGGCCCAGCAGACAGCCAGCAAGGAAATAGGACCTCAGCCACGTGGAACGGAATTCTGCCAGCACCTGAATGAACAAGGGAAAAGATTCTTCCCTAGAGCCTACAAAAAGAAGCATAGACCTGCCAAAACCTTTTAGCCAGCAAGACCATACAGGATGTCTGACTTGCAGAACTATAATAAGTAAAGAATTTGTGTTGTTTTAAGTCATTAAAGTTGTGATAATTTGTTATGGCACCCATAGGAAACCAATACAGAGGCCAGGTGAAGATGTGATACCAAGCAAAGTGCCATAGAGGGTAACTCACTCAATTTTCTGGAAGAAAACTGGCGATAATGAAAGTCACACCTTGGAGTTTTTATATCAGGGACCAGAGTGCTGGGTATTACACCACAGCATCCAGCAAGCATTGTTAGGGGCTGGGAGTATGGAGTGGCAGGAGAGACCTAATTTTCTAGGCATTTTTCACTCTCCCCATGCACAGGAAAGCCTCTTACCACCCGAGGGTAGCCTTCCAAAGAGGAACAGGTGGCGGCTGTAAGGACAAAGGCATCAGATCCAGTGTGCAGGAAAAGGGTGAGGGAATCCAAGGGGATGTGGGCAGAGTGCTGTCTGCTCCAGTCATCCATCATAAAACCTGTCCTTTAAATGAAAAATAGGTCAGGAGACACAACACAAACTTTGAAAGAGATGGAGGTGTGGTCAAAGCCCAACTTTAATTTGTTACCTTGGGTGAATTACCTACTCTCTTTAAGTCTTAGTTTCTTGGAGTGGGAAATATGAATTGCTAATGGGCAACTTTCTTGCTACATCTCCATGAAGATTCCATAAATGATTGAATGGAAAGTATCTTGCACAATGTCTGGCAATCAGCTAAAGTTAGTTCTCTACCTTTTTTCTCCTATGACTTTGGTCCTCCAGACTAAACACACTTTATACAGCATGGGAAGGAGAGAGCAACGTTGATTTTTAACCTGGGTCTCAGCATCCTGCATATTTTTCTCTTTTCCTTCCATTATGAACATGCCAGTTTCCTCTCATCTTCACAAAAGCCCTCTTTCTTCTTCAAAACCTCCTCTGGATACTGAGGCTCTCTTCATTTTTATAATTTTTGTAAACTTATTACAACAGTATTCTGCACTCCATGTCTCTATCACCTCATCTTCCATTTCTTTCAAAACCATTAGGGTCTGCCTTCTGTTTTCACACTCTATAGTGGTTGTTCTGTGAAAGTATTACCCTGTTTGCCAAGCCTACCATTTCTTGGGCTCACAGTAGTAGTTGACAAAGCTGCCCACTCACTTCTGCAATGTACTCCTCTCCCCACCTCCAAGTTGTCTCTTGCTCATGGTTGACCCCCAATCTCCTTGCTGTTCCTTTCACTCTGCTTCTCTCTGAAATGTTAAATATCCCTCATATGCAGGGATTCTTTTCAGCTCCCACCTTAAACTCTCAATTTAATAGTGTCAATAATAGTAGTCAATATTGATTGGTATTTACACTGTGCGAGGCACTTGACTAAGGACTTTGCATGTGTCATAAGATAGTTACTATGAGTATTCCCATTATGCAAATAAGGAAACCAAGGCTAGGAGAGGTGAGGGAAGTTGGCCAGAGTTACACATCCCCTAAGTGGTGGAGCTGAGATTTGAATCCAGAAACCTGATTTATGCCCACTATTTCATTTGGTCTCTCTTCCTGGTTACCATATCTATATGCATGTTTTCAGCTACCAAAAAATGCACTGAAGACCAACAAGTCTATATCTCTTGCCTAATATCTCTGCTGAGCTACAGACCTATGTGCTCCCTAACTCCAAGACAGATTCATTTGCATGCACTGCAGACATTTCCCTCTGTGCTTCCTAACCCCAAGCTCACCCACCTCAGGTAACATGACCTCCTCTTCCTGTTACAGCAAATGGTATCAACTCAGTTGTCCGATGCCATTCTAGTCTGCTTCATTCTCCACACTCAATCCACATTACAACAGCTCTAGACCCCTACTGCCAATCCACAACTATTGTAGCCTTGTTTCAAGCTACCAACATTTCTTTTTGAACTACTACAGTTAACTCTTAACCCATCTCTCTGCCTTCAATCTCATCACCTCCCCCCAATCCACCCTATTGCCCAGGTCAGTTTCCTAATCCATAAATCTGAAAACAGTATGCTTCAATAGCTTCCCATTAACTTTGTGACAAAGTACCAAATCTGAGTTTGTCTAAGAAGGCTATCTGGAATCTTTCCCTGACTACCTGGCCAATGCCTACCTATCCTTAAACACTCACTCAAGCATCACTATGCCCAGAAGACTTTCCTGCCTTCACAGATCATGTGAAATTCAATATCTTTGCACTACCTCTATGATTCTTTCAATATGCCTTTTTCAGAATGATTACTAAGCCAGGTGGTACAATAATTCACATTTTTATCTACCTCCCCAACTAGACTATAAACTCCCAGAAGGCAGGGATTATATCATTCAGCATAGTACCCCATAGCACATAGTAAAAAGGCACTAAATATCTATTGAATGAAAAAAAGCACAAATAAATGGACAAATAAAGACCATATCATACCATGGCTATCTACCCAGACCTCTGGGTTTCCCACACATCCCTAACAAATGCTTTCCAGGTACTTATTATCCAGAAAATGTTGATGCTTCTCTTGACACCATATGATAGTCACAAGCCCAAGTACCCAGTACACACCTGAAAACATTTTAGCTGAGAAAGACACTGTCACACAGAGAAGGGGACATGATCACCCATGAGGAATGATTTTCAAGACTGAAGTTACAGTGGTCTGTAGCTACCTAAGATATTAGCCAAGGCAGTCAAATAGCACTTTGCACTTCAAGATTAAATCCAAGAGGATACTAATATGAATAGAATGGAAACAGATTTCCAACTGTGACATAGGAATCCACCATCTTCTTAGGAAATTGGAACCAAGATACAATTTTTTTCCCAAATACAAGAATTACATAGGATTACAAAGGAGTGGTGGTGGGGATTCAAACATCCTCCATCTTTTTTATATTCTATTCAGGTCTTCCTTGGAGAAAAGTCACAAAATCGAAAGAAAAAAAACGAGGGGAGAGGGGTTTTTCATTCTTACGTTCACTAACTGTGTAGTGGCAGAAATTGCTACTAGCGACAGTGTTATTATATAGGACATAAAGAATAAAGCACTCTGAGAAGTGTCTATTTATAGAGCAAATACTTGGCTACCATTATGCAGTCTCCTGACGACAACAAGGAAATATGCATGGCCTGGTGGAGTGAGGCCAGAAGGAGACCTGGGTTCCAGGACTACCTCTGTCCTCATTAGCTTCCCCGGCTAGTTCCACATATTCCAGTTCCCAGCCTGCAAAAGAAGAAATGAAGCAAATAGTCCTTAAGGTCCCTTAATGCTCTAATTTTTCAAGGTTCTCCCTCTTGATTCACTCTCACTTGACACAGTGAAGGCTGAAATCCAGCCAGAGGAAGGCAACGAAATACATGGATGATCCAAGCAACTGTATCATGGAAGACTCAAGAATGAGATTAGCCAGGAATGAGGAAAAGGAAGAATAATGTTTTTGCAGAGTTCATTACCTATTTCCCACTTCCTCCCACTCTAAACTCTTGAACTGACACTAGATAGTGCAAACTAAGGAGAACTTTCGTATGTAGGCTGGTGAGTAGCTAGACAGCTCATCTTTCAAACACATCAAGTAAAAAAGCTAAATTTTATGTGCCTGGGGATGGGTAGGGACCATTCACAGAGAAAAGACAGAAGTTAGAACAGTCAAGTTATACCAGAGTTCTGAGTAAAGAAGTAGGTAAAGTTCATGCAGGAGGCCTTCCCTGGTAATGGATTTGAAAATACCACTAAGTAGCAACTGTACAGCAGTAAAGATGGGACAGGTTTTTAAGGAGGCAAACAATGTTACACTCTTTTTTAAACCATATATGAAGCCATTTGAAATCAGAACACTATAAGGAACTCACAGGAGCTCCAGACCTGACAGTTGTAGACTCTAAAAAGAGCAAGCAAGCTGTCCTGTTACACTAAGTTCTCGCATTCTCAACCCTCTGCACAATGCCTGTGTAAAAATAAACAGCTCGGGAACCTTCTAAAAAGGGTGTATCTCTGTACCCACTCCCAGTGCAGATTGTGCTGTCAGTGACACAGTTTTATTGTGTCTTCTTCCATCTTTCTGTGTTTATAATCCTATTTATGCATATATACATAATGTACTTAGCTTTATATTTTTCTCCAAAAACTGTCATCCCTATTTTTATCTTTTTCGTGTATTAAACAATACATGAAAAGTAAAGACCCAAAACTACTAAGCCAAATGGTACAATGTCTCTCCTCAGTGGCATTGTTAGACTTGCAGCCACAATATGCTCTTTTGCATACTCAATAGGTTAAGAAAAATATGTCACAAGTTGTTCTTAAGGCTATCTTGTGTGCCTCCAGTCGAGATGACATATTTATCATTTCCTTTTTTCATTCTCCCTTCCAGATACCACAGTGGTTTTCCCTGGGAATTCTGTTATTGGTGTTTATTATTGTTATTGGCATTGCTTTGCTTTATGCCCACTTTATTTTGTTGTTTCTAGCACTTCTGTTTGCAGCAGGGAACATAAAAGGTATAACCAGGCTACATTGTTATTCAATGTTGAGACCTCCTTTTCCTGGTGCCTCCTGGCTTATTCCCTGACCACGTACCTGGATGAAAACTTGCTGCTGGCTTGTTTCTGCAATGGTACCTTTGAGATTCATGACCTGGGGTCTTTCCCTTTCTTCTTTCCTTCTCTTGGTTTCTTGGTCCCAAGACACCTTTGTTCTGACACTCAATCTACAGGCGTTTGCCCGTTGCCCGTGGGCTCAGGCACTCCTGCCCAATGCCTTCATACTTCACTCCTGAACATTTGTCATTTGAATGGGGAAAGCACAGCACCCACATATACACAAGCATGAATATGAAGCAATGAGATTGACTTCAAAAACCTCATACCAAAATAAAGTCTTATAGCTTTATAGTCACAGTCTATATTTGTCTGTTTATATTCCTATTTATATATGCATATAGAGATACTGTATTTAGATTTTTATTTCTTTCCCCTACAACTGTCATTCTATTTTTAACAGATTTTTCACTCTTCAAATATGATAGCAAAAGACAGAATTATGCAGGTAAGTTGCTGCTGCCATAGAACAGATGGAAACCAAAAGCACAGATTTTTAAAAACTATAATTTAAAAAGTGTAGTTTCTATTAAGACTGTCCTTTGGGAATTGGATTTTAGAAAGTAAGCCCAACAGATAGTCAGAAAACATACATTCTAGTCTAACATCTGATACTAAAGACCTGAAAATGAGGGGTATAGAATAGGAAATTTCATTTTTCACAAAATGCTTAACTGTGAGGAAATGCCCCTCATCTTAAACTGATGCCACTTAAGTATTAAATGCTAGGAGCAGCCCCTAGAGGTCTTAGTCTGTGCAAGCTGCTATAACAAAAGTACCATAAGTTGGGTAGCTTGTAAACAACATAAATTTATTTCTCACAGTTCTACAAGTTGGGAAGTCCAAGATCAAGATGCTGGCAGATTTGGTGTCTGGTGAGGGCCTACTTTCTGATTCGTACAAGGCACCTTTTTGTTGTGTCCTCACCTGGTGAAAGGGGCAAGGAAGCTTTCTTGGGTTTTATTTAAAAGGGCACTTATCATATTCACAAGAGCTCTGCTCTCATGACCTAATCCCCTCCCAAAATCCCTACCTCCTAAATCCATTACATGGGTGGTTAGATTTGGATTTTGAGGGGACACAAACATTCAGACCATAGACATTTCTAATATACCCAAAATATCCTCACACACATTCAGCTGCCCCCTAAGGGGGCTGGACTACAATCAGTTGGAAAATGATGAGTGATTTCATGATTCCAGTTAAAAAGGCATTGTGCAGAGTGGCTTAAGATTCTTATTATTTGTGAAGCAGGAGAACCATCAGATTGATGGCATAGTGTAGTGGTTTCTAAGATATTAATTAACCTTATTTGAAACATTCTTGGTTCTACTTGCTAATGATTTGTGATAGACTATGGGATAGTTCCCCCAAATCCATTCTCCCTCTCTTCCACAATAACAGGCATTGGTGGAGGTTGGTGGTACAACAAAATGGAAGAAGTCTAGGTCCATCAGTGACTTTGTATAGCAGAACTGCCCTGAGAGCCTGGACCAGCCAAACTAATACTTCTTATAGGAATCATTGTATTTTCTATCTCTTTGTTATAGCAACATAACCTTTACCTTGGCTTAGCCAAGAAATTAGTAATAATACAGAATAATTGTCATCATAATAACACTGAATTATAATAATAAGACAGACATTAATACCTGGAAGCAAGATACTATATAACAAAGTCTAAAATATGTTTCTAAACTGGTTTAAAAATTAGGTGGTGGGCAGTGAAGAAATAGTGCAAGCTAAACTTCTATACTCCTTTTTATGCCATGCTGAATAATTTGGTAAAACACTCACCTGTATAACTCAGAAAGCAGACTGCATGTCCAAGGAGCCTATATCTCTAGAGGAAGTGGTGGGAAGCAACCAGAAATGAAAGGATTATTGTTCCTTACCATTTTTACAAGATTCATAAGAAACAGAAAAACTCGGGAAAGAATTTGCCCATTTGAAAGCAGACATAGAAAGAGTTATGAATCTGCTAAGTGAGACACTCCTTGCCTGCAGTGAGAAATATAAATTACCTGAGAATCCAGAAATTTGAAGCCTTACAGGATTGGAAACCCAATTGGTTCCACACCCGAGAATAGCAGAACATAAGTTTATTACCTGGAACCTCTCTCAAACACTTGCCATAAACACGTCTTGGCATGAGATGCATTCAGTACAGAAATAAGTTAAAGATTATTATCTTCCAACCCAAGCCTAACTAAGGAATTAGGGGATGGACTTGGCAGAGATGTCTATCAGTAAAAGAGAATCAACAGGCATAAGAACTATGTCTAGAAACAAATCTTTATGTAATATTATCTGTCGATAGAAATGATTGGAAGCAAATAGTTTGAAGGCCTAAATTTTTCAGGAAATTGTGTCACCCAAGAAATCACAAGCCTGCTTCAGGTAGAAGCAGCTGCAAAAACTGTATTCAGTATCCCCTTTCAAGAGACAACCTGACAAGCAGAACTCTTATGAAGGATAAAGATGGGGTCCACAGAGCAAAATGGATAGGGGAGCTATCCTAGAAAGCAAAAATAGGAGTGGCCAGAGGGCTAATCACAGACCATATTCTACCACTAAGGTAGGAAGTCTCTGTAACAACTAAGGACTATTATGTTTCCAATTCTTCCCTTTTCTGACTGGGAGTTTTTAATTGCAGTTATATTGTAGGCTGAAAATTTGTCTGTTGTTTTCTAGTCACTAGAGCATGAAGAACTTCATCTGGACTGTTGGGGAGACCTATCACCCAGGGGTCCTAAGCTTCACCCTGATACAGTAAAGGACAGGGCTTTTATTACCTTCCTTGGGGCTCAAAAAGAAGACAGTAAGAAGTATATCCATCAACATTAAGGGGCCAGAGTGGCAAACTGTTAGTTGTCCCCAAAATCTGCCCTTATATATTTTCCATATTTTCTTTTTTTTTTTAAATAAATTGTATTGTAAGGTATACAACATGACGGTACGGGTTACATATTGGTAGTAAAAATGTTACTACAGTGAAGCAAATTAACATTTTCATCATTTCACATAATTACTCACTTTTTTATTGTGGCAAGAGCAGGGGAGATCTACTTTTAGCATGAATCTCATATACAGAACAATTTTATTACCTATAGTCCTCATGTCATACCTTAGATCTCTAGACCTGTTCATCCTACATGTACTTTGTGTTCTCTGATCTACATCTCCCAATTTCCTTTCTCATTCCCCCCACCCCGCCTCAGTAACCAATGTTTTTTTCTCTATCTCTATGTATTTACTTTTTTTTAGATCCTGCCATTTGTCACAATGTGGATGGCTCTCACATAATTTCATGTGCATCCAGCCAGTAACTACATTTTCCAGCCCCCAGTGGAATGTGAATAGAGGTAATTTGTGCATTTTGAAACTTTCTTGTCACTTTGTTAAAAAGAAATCTCTTGCTCTGGACTTCTCCCTTTTTCATGAACTGAAACACAGCCATGTTAGCATCCCTGATCCCAGCTTGGGGCTTGTCAATTAGGACAGGACTCTGATGGCGAATGTGGCAGACCAAGGTGAAATATGGGTCTCTCAAGAATGTCCTTCATGAAGCATAGCTGCCCCCTACCGCCCTGGCCTGGACTGGCTGAGTGTTACATAAAGAGTAAACTCTATCTTTCTGAAATCGCTCTATTTCTGGTTCTCTTTGTCACAACAACTTAGCCTTTGTCATAACTAATAAATCATTCACATTTCTGTCCCTTTGTAGAGACTATGGGATTTTCTTGTCTAAGATAGGACAATTCCCAAAAATAAAAGAAACCAATTTACAGAAGACAAACTAAGAAATTAAATGGGTGAAAAATCAAATAGATCTATTTTACACATTAATGAAGACTAGTGATAGCTATTCTTATAAAGAGTACAAATTTCTTATTGTTTTGAAAATTGTTGTTGTGTCTTATTTCATGGGTTCTGTCCACTTCCCTTCAGTTGCTAGAGGAATACAATCTCATTTAACAAAACAATATATATTTATTGTGTGTCTCCTACATTCCAAGCACACAATCTTTTCTTAGATCAGAGACAAGAATGAGAGGCACTGTACTACTACATTCAATTTCATAGTGAACAAGGGAAGAGAGTGTCCCAGATAGAAGACAAGCCTATAGTGGTGAATGGATGAGAAAAGCAAATCAAGCTTTGAGATCAGTAATCTCCATGGGTTCCAGAAAAGCAAACGTCAACAGCATGCACCATCATTAAGCACTTCTCCATTTTGTTTTCAACTGTCCTTTCATACTGTTTGCCCTTCCTAAGCCTTCAGAAAGTCAATTAGGCTGAAATCACAGGGAAATAAATTAGAAATTGACTGAAGGCAGGGGTGGATTGGAGTAAATGATATTATATATTTGAAAACTTTATAAAGGCATTCCAATCAGGGTATGAAAAATTTTCTAAAGCTACATTTTAATTTTTACAAGTGAACACTCCAACTTACAGGTGGATAGGGAACAGTGAACACAAAATTGTTTGATCCAGTAGGTTAAGTAGTAGGTAGAAGATAATAGAGAATAAATTGTCAGCAGATGTTGTTGTTGGTTCAGAGCCTGAGACTGCCAAATCAGAATAGGCTGTTGGGATATCATAGAATATAAATGACTTTCTCACTCTGGGTTATTTAATTTTACTGAGTTGAAACTTGCAACTATTTATTATGGTGTGTCCAATGTAGCTGAAAATTCATTAAGATTTTAAAGTGCTTCTTTACGTGAAAAGAAGTCAATGTGGTGGATGCCACAGTACACAGCTAGATTCCCCATGCAAGGACAGAACCAGGGATGTGCTCGAGCTGGCTTTTACTGCCCTGTGAGAGTCACTTGCGAGCATCTCATCGTAACTATTATTCAGTGACATCATGACAGCAGCTTGCAATCAGCCATGATGGGAGTATTTATACCAGAGAAAACAGCAAACACTGCGAATGAAGGTTATTTTTTTGTTTGCTTTTCCCAGGGAGCTAGTTTGTCAGCCCACCACTGCTGGGAGTATTGGCATCTGAAGCTCTCAGATGAGTCGGGCCACATTTCCTTCCCAAGAGCATCCTGCATCGAAGACAGCTCTGTGTGGGGTGTAGTAAAGGCCCAGCCCCCAGTGCAATTCGGGACAACTCTAAAATGCCATGTTAGTCTTTGCCATGACGGCATCGCAGTTCGGCTTCTCACTGTCCTCAATCCTGTTTCCTCCACTCCCTCACCAGTGTCCACCCAGAGAGGACTCGCCAATAAACCTCCCACACACAGACCTCTACCTCGGAGTCAGCTTCTCAAAAAGCTCAACCTGAGACATAGACATAAGAAGGATAGAAAATTCATTACCCAGAGCTCAAACAGAAAACTAACCATTCCAGAAGGACAACTCTAACACTACTTACTTGGTTTTGCACTGCTTAAAATGATTTATAAAAACAGAAGGCGGAACAATGTTGTGGGGTTTTGTGGAGGTTTTTGTTGCTGCTGCTGCTGTTCTTTTTTTCTAGAAATTTCTTCTCTTAGGCAATATTTTTAATGTGTCATTAAATGTAAGAAACACCAGAGATATTTGGCTATGAAAAGCTATGTTTTTATCTGCTTTATTTTAGCAATTTTAAGGGGAATTTCTTCAGTGGTTTTATCCTAAATTCAAAAGAAAATTATAAAAAGAGATCAAACATGATCAAAGGAACCAAACAGAAACTGATTTAACTGACTTTTTGGATATAGATGGCTTTTTTCCCCAATCACTGCTTTCAACCTTATTTTATTCAACATATTAGCAAGTCTCCAGCATCTCAGCTTACTCTCAGTTATTAGAACACTCTCCAGTTTAGAATTGCTCTCACTTCCCATTGGAATCCCATCCCTGCTCTGTCCCTACCAAGGCTGGGTCTGTGGCTACAGACACTTGAGTGTGCGGAGCAGAGCCAGGTCAGCTCTTTCATCCTCACTAAGCATCTTTGAGTAGGGCCTGAGCAGGAGACTAATTCAGCCCTGCCCCTTTTCAAGGCCTCCCTTCTTTGGGGTTGAGTTGACAGCAGGGAAGCTAGAAAGGAACAGCAAAGGTCTCTTAACAAACACTTGTGACTGTAGCTTCCTCCTCATTGGTTGGTAACGCTTTCCTGTCTAACCTTAAATGGCCATCTCTGCTGCTGAGTGCCAGAAGTCCATGTGCTCACTCTTTCAAGAGTTGTTTTCACAGTTTATCAGAAGGCCATGGGGACTCTTCCCACTTCTCAGTTCTCTGAAAAAGGAAGCTAGATCTGGCTCCATCTCCCCCAAACCCCTCAGCTCCTGACTCCCCCATAAAACAGCATAAGTGGGATAGAAGCTGACAAATGCCCAGCTATCCCATGAGGACAGGAAGGAAAATGTGCATGCAGTATGAAACACAAACCCATGGAGCTTCTCTTTCTCTCCTTGCCTCCTCAGTTCTCCTTCATATAGTCTGCAATGGGGAGTGGTAGGGGGCTGGAGTGAAGGTTGAGCTAACAATCCCTGATGGAGTTTTCTGGTTTCAATTCTCATGGGCTCTTAGAAGTTCTTTCTTGAAATTTGGAGATACTTAATGGCTCTTTGCTGTAAGCTAAGACTGTTAATCACCTATTCTAAGTCAGCAGGAAAATCTCACTCAGTGTCTCCTTAATTTTTAACTGTCACTCACAACCAGTTCCAAAACCTACACAAACTTTTTGCCTAATATCGAATTAGTCTACATTGTATAGCAAGGCTACACAGACCTCCAGAATTTGGTACTTGAATCTCCAGAGTGGTTGCCTCATTGATTAAATGTAAGAGAAAATGTCCACTTCATCTCTTTTCTTTATATTTGTAGATTCAGAATAGTATGGTAGAAGTTTTGATGACGATCACATAACTAACACCTTATTGTTTGGCGGAGCCTCCAAATACATGGCTTATGATTATAGCATAAATTGCTTGAAATTTTCTTGTAATTATTGTGTTTCAATTCTACACATTGAATCCTGCTTTATATAAGATTCAACACAGTTTCAGGTTTTATCTCATAAGTAGATGCCATCATTAATTTGTTTTTGTGTTGTTTGAAAATAACCCTCTATCACACATAGTTTGCTTCATACAATTTTCCTAAACAACAACAAATTGATTCCTTAAGGGCATGTCTGTGAGAAGTCTATGATCTTAAAATAAAAAAAAAGAAGAAGAAGAAAAAAAAGAAAACTCAGCACCAGCCCTGTTGTTAGCAACTACAATCTTGGTCCTCAAAAACATCAACTTAAGAAGAAGGGAAAAAAAAGCACTATTGCCAATACAGTTTGGGCTCCCTTAATTTCATGCACTGTGGCTTCAACAATTTCTCCATTTCTCATCTTATTTCTATAAAAGTAGCTTCATTTAAAAGCAGGGAAACCACATTTCATGCTCTTCAGTTTCATTAAAGTTATACAAAAGGAGCCTACCGAAAGGAGCCTCTCCTAATTAAACAGCTGTAGCAGATGAAAATATTGAAATGATGAATCTGAAAAGAAGCTGACACTCTATATTCCCCAGAATTTTTTATCATGACATGAAAAAAGGAACTGAAAAATTAAGATCTGAATCCTAGGATGAAGTGTCACATATGTCATTATAAAAAGAAGAAATGAGGTGTAACCCACTGACTTCTTAAGGTAGTGCAGGTGATGTGATGCAAGAGAACCAGAGAACAAAGGTTTTCCTCTGATCCTTCATTAGGGCAGGCTTTTCTTGATTCCCAGACAAGGGGCTTGGTGGCATTTTACTCATGTTGGTCTATGATCACAGACTCATCCTCGTAAACTAACGGCAGTGGCTGGTTGATGCAGATGCCTTGGACTCCCATGAGAGTGCTTTCATCACAATTCAGCCCGAGTTATTGAGTGTGCTGGTTAATGGGCACTTGAGATAAAGTGTTACCAAGAATAAGAGAGAGTAAAACTTAATGTGTTATTCCTCCCCTCCAGGACCTGCAAAATAAGCTTGCTTGATTGACAGACTCTTCTTTCAAAGTGGAGAGAGTAATGACATGCTTCTCAGAGGCTTAGGAATGAAACTGCATTCTAGATGGCTTCTACCACAACTCTGTAGGCATGCAGAGCGAGGTTTGTAAAGAAAAGACCATTCATTCTGATGTTGGTAGCTATTTATTTAAGTGAGTTTCATTTCTAACAGTTCAGATTCTCAACTACTTACTAAGGTCGAATAAGCTTATAAGCCTATAAATTTCATAGGAAGTTCTATATTAATGTACTTGTTGCCTAATTAATCACTGCCTTTTTCTCTGCTTTGTTATTATTTACCGGGTATTCCTAAAATGTGTTTTTTGACCCCCCATCCTATTAAACCCAAGAACTAGTTAGTATTTCATTAGGTATATGTAATTTGGATTTGTTTTTTAAATTCTTTTAGCTCTTGAAAACCTTCAAACGTTGAGCTCATAATGGCATAAAAGATTGATTCATTTTGCCATCTCTAGTCTTCAGATTATTTGAACATTGCTCATGGATTTTAGTGCCTAACAGAGGGCATTCACATTAAGACCTTATAAACTTATCTTTGCATGTGTGTCTATATTTTCTGTAGATAGATTAGAGAGAGAAACATGTATATGTATATATGTATATATACATTAATATAATGACAATTTTTGACACATGACAATAAAATCTTTTATTCTAACAAAATGAGTACATAATAAGAAGTATTGTTTGAGTAAGCCACAGTCCAGAATATTGGTTAACGAGTTCTGGACTGTACGACTTAGACACACACTCCACTGCATGAAAACAAAGGAAGAATGAAATATGGCTGATGCTTACTGGAAGTTTACTTTTGCTTACTTACCAGTAAGCAAAATTCTGCTTTTCATGTTTTAGAAACAGCTTTTAAGGGAGTACTATTTTCCACATTTTACAGGTAAAAAGCTGAGGCTTAAAGAAACCAAGTCAGTCAACCCAAAAGAGAGCAATTACATAGTCTATCATCTAAATTAGGATACTTTTGAGAGTGAAAGGAGACACTAACTGGACAGGGTGCTAGGACGGTAAGTATAAAAAGGGCCCGTCCTGGGCAAATGAGAATATATGTCATCCCACCCAAAAATGTGGTTCAGCTAAGATTCAAACTTCAGCAGATTGGCTCTGGAGCATGGAACCTTAAACACTAAGCTATACTTACTTAGCAGTTACTTCCTTTCTCAAATAACAACAACAACAAAAAGGAATAAAAGCACTGTGTTGTACTGTGTGCAAGTAGTCAAATACAGATCAAAGAAGAAGGTTGCCCTGACACATGCAAACAACTAATTAACTGGGACTAGTATCTTGCTGAGACAGTGGGGTTCTAAAGTCAGCAAGTAATGTGAAAATTGAGTACAGTCAAACTGTACTTTAAAAGCCTCTCAAGGACCAACACCATAAGAAACACCAGGAGAACTGATTCCAACTGTGGAAACAACAGATTTCTACTTACCATCTCTTGCTCTTTCTTTCTCTCTCTCTCTCTCTTCTGAAGATATGCAGTTGGATTATGGTGAGTTTAAATGAGCACAGCATGCATTGTCATTGCTTAGCTCCAAGTAGAATAAAATTGGTGCTCTGGAAGGATCAAGGAAAAATGACAAAGAAAAACCAATAGGAAAATAGATTAGAAGACACTTACATAGAGGAATTGCATTTAAAGTGAGGACATGAAGGATAAAATCATAATAATAGGCAGAGAATGGGAGTTAGGGCAAACCAGTCTGAGATAACAATGTGAGAAAAGACACCAGGCTCTTGAAACTGCCTGTGCTGGAACATCAGATCCACAAAATGTAGTTAAAGAATAAGATTATGAAGAATCTTGAAGGTCAGCTCAATGAGTCTGGTCCTCATTCTCTGATCAGTATTTGGCAACCTTTGGTGTGAATCAGATTCACTCAGGAGGTTTTTCTGGTGAAGGCAATTATCCAGCATTATGGAGCCAGTCGTAAAAGGAACAAAAACTGCAGCAGTTAAAAATTGTTCCTGAAGCCTGGGAACAGATTTGATGTTGGGATGTGGACTTTTGGTTTTCATATGTGCCCTTTGCTGCTGCAATTGATTTTCCAGGGGATGAGGACAATATAATGTGCATGTTATTCTTTAAAATTAAAAAATTATATGTATATACTTAAAAATGATATACATAATCTGTCCATTCAGTACCGAGCTTAAGAGTATCTGTCTAAGGTGAAACCTGAGCACCTGGATGTTTAAAATGCTCCAAACCCAAGTTTCATGGGCACAGAAGCCAGGAACAATTGCTATCAGCAATGATGAGCTACTCCAAATTTTTGTGTTTCAGTAATTTTTTCCTAGAATCCTTATAGTTTCATGGCTTAGGTTTAAGTCTTTTATTCACCGTGAGTTGATTTTTATGAGAGGTGAGCAGTACGGATCCTGTTTCAGTCTTCTACATGCGGCTATCCAATTTTCCCAGCACCATCTATTGAATAAGGATTCTTTTCCCCAGTGTATGCTTTTGTCTGCTTTGTCATAGATTAGATGGCTATATGCAGATGGTTTTATATCTAGGTTCTCAGTTCTGTTCCATTGGTCTATGTCTCTGTTCTTGTGCCAATCACATGCTGTTTTAGTTACTATAGCCTTGTAGCATAGCTTGAAGTCTGGTAAACTGATGCTTCCCAATTTGTTCTTTTTGCTTAGATTGCTTTTGCTATACAGGGTCATCTCCGGTTCCATACAAAGCATAGAATTATTTTTTCTATATCTATGAAAAATGATGTTGATATTTTAATAGGGATTGCATTGAATCTGTAGATCACTTTGGATAGTATAGACATTTTAACAATGTTGATTCTGCCAACCTCTGAGCATGGTATGGTTTTCCACCTGTTTACATCCTCTGCTATTTCCTTCTTCAG
>VBSM01000483.1:21730726-21778408 GCA_008086735.1 Cheirogaleus medius
AGTTTGTTCTTTTTACTTAAAATTGCTTTGGCTATACGAGTTTTTTTCTGGTTCATCCTTCCTAACTCATTCTACAAGCCAATATCACCTTGATACCAAAGCCAGGAAAGGACACAACAAAAAAAGAAAATTACAGACCAATTTCCTTCTTTGTTTTCTTAATACCCTTTGTGAAGGGTATTGAGTCTTTAATTTGGTTCTCAGTTTGACTGTTGTTGGTGTATAGTAATGCTACTAATTTCTGTACATTGATTTTGTAACCTGAGACTTTGCTGAATTTGTTTATCAATTCCAGTAGTCTCACAGCAGAATCTTTGGGGTTTTCTAGATATAAGATCATATTATCAGCAAAGAGCAATAGTTTGACCTCTTCTGCCCCCATTTGGATGCCCTTGATTTCCCTCTCTTTTCTAATTGTATGGCTAGAACTTCCAGCACTATGTTGAATAGAACTGGTGATAGAGGGCAACCTTGTCTGGTTACAGTTCTAAGCAGGAATGCTTTCAATATTTCCCTGTTCAGTATGATGGTGGACTTTAGATAAGTCCCATCTATTCCTATTTTGTTAAGCTTTCTTATCATAAAAGAGTTCTGAATTTTGTTGAATGCTTTTTCTGAAACTATTGAGAGGATCATATGGTCTTTATTTTTATTTCTATTTATGTGTTAAATTACATTTATAGATTTTCATATGTTGAACCATCCCTGTATCTCTGAGATGAAGCCCACTTGGTTGTGATGGATTATTTTTTTGATAAGCACCTGAATTTGGTTTGCTAGGATTTTGTTAGGAATATTTGCATCTATATTAATAAGGGATATGGGTCTGTATTTTTCTTTTTTTGTTGTGTTCTTTCCTGGTTTTGGTATCAGAGTGAGAAAATATTGGAAAAACTCTTATAGATAGTGGCCTAGGGGAAGAATTTATGAAGAAGATACCAAAGGCAATCACAGCAACAACAAAAATAAATAAATGGGACCTGATTAAATTAAAAAGTTCTGCATAGCCAAGGAAACTATGATGAGGGCAAACAGACAACCTACAGAATGGGAGAAAATATTTGCATGCTACACATCCAATGAAGGGCTGATAACTAGAATCTATTTAGAACTCAGGAAAATCAGCAATAAAAAATCAAACAACCTCATTAAAAAGTGGGCAAAGGACATAAACAGAAACTTTTCAAAAGAAGATAGACCAAGAGCCAACAAACATATGAAAATATGCTCAACATTTCTAATCACCAGAGAAATGTAAATCAAAACCACAGTTAGATATCACTTAACTCCAGTGAGAATGGCCTTTATAAAAATGTCCCAAAACAATAAAAGTCGGCATGGATGTGGAGAGATAGGAACACTCCTACACTGCTGGTGGGACTGCAAACTAGTATAACCTCTGTGGAAAGCAATATGGAGATACCTCAAAGAGATACAAGTAGAACTACCATTTGATCCAGCAATCCCATTGCTGGGCATCTACCCAAAGGAAAAAAAAGACATTCTATAAAAAAGATATCTGCACTCAAATGTTTATAGCAGCACAATTCACAATTGCAAAGATGTGGAAACAACCCAAGTGCCCATCAATACATGAATGGATTAATAAAATGTGGTATATGTATACACCATGGAGGTCTACTCAGCCACAAAAAACAATAGTGATCTAGCACCTCTTATATTATCCTGGATAGAGCTGGAGCTCATTCTACTAAGTGAAGTATCACAAGAATAGAAAAACAAGCACCACATGTTCTCACCATCAAATTGATATTCACTGATCAATACTTACGTGCACATATAGTAGTAATAGTTATTGGGTGCCAGGTAGGTGGGAGGGGGAGGAGGAGCTGGGTATATTCACACCTAATGGGTGTGGTGTGCACCATCTGGGGGATGGACATGCTTGAAGTTCTGACTTGGGTGGGGCAAAGGCAATATATGTTACCTAAACCTTTGTATCCCCATAATATGCTGAAATAAAAAATAATAATTTTATTATTATTAAAAGATGATAATAATAATTTTTCCTTACAATTTTCTGTGAAGAAAAGAAAGCTGAGGGCTGGAGAATGTTTAGAAAAAAGTCTGTAATAGCTTAAGGAACAGTGGCATGAGGGCAAAAGGCGAAATCTCTGACTTTTAATATCAAATGAAAAGCAAAGATTATCAAAAGTAATTCCTAAATACAGACTGGCCAACATTTGATGATATTCTCCATTGCATAAGCTCACTGGAATAGCTTCACATAAAGTCTAAATAACAAAAGAAACTGCTAAAATAAAATTTGTACAAGCAAGAGAGCTGAAAAATTCTACCAGCAGGAGAGCATGTCGCTATACTCTGATACATATGTTTTAATAGCCAATACATCTGACTTCAAACCTAGCTTTCACAGTTATTTACTGTCTAATCTTGGACAAGATACTGAACTTCTCTAAGTTTGAAATCCTCATCTGGAAAATGAGAGTTATACCTGTTGTTGATACCAGGAACCTCTTTTTCAGCTCCCATACTCTTAGGAGTCCCAGGATAATGGAAACATAGGCAGAAGCCAATCTGACTCAGAATCTTAGACAATTTTATCATCCTAAACGCTGACTAGACATCATGGAGGCTGTGCATGGGCAGCTCTCACCTGGCTCAAACAATGGACAATCCAACCTAGACATATGAAGGGACTCATATGAAAACCAATGGTTTGTACCTCAAGATCAAGCATTAGGCTCCATATGTGTCAATGGGAGCCATCTTCTCACAGCCAGTAAAATATCTCAACTTCATCTGTGATGTTTCTTTCCAATGAGGTATTTTTTCTGCCTTCAGCCAGCTTCCCACCCATATGTGAACCCCTAAGCAAATGCTCTTTTTTCTCACTGTGTTCACATTCTCCCTTTTAATGAAAGCAAGTTCAGTGTACTGGGTGTATCTATATCCAACTTAGCCCATGGGAAGGTGCTTCTTCTCTTTCTTAATAGCACAGCAATTCAGAGCTAGCCTGCCTTCCAAGGCTGAGACCCACTCAAGATTTTCTTTTCATTTCTGCTATATCATTCTTATGACTCCCAAAGATATCCACCTTACAAAATCATAGTAAAGATCAAAGAGAAAATATATGTAAAGCACCTAGCACATAGTAGGCATTGAACAAAAGCCATTTATTAGTTTTAGGTTCAAATTCTAGCACCACTTACACACTGTAGAGCAAGCTTCTTTGTCTGTTTGGCTCTAGTTTCTTTGTAACCTACACAAGTAATAACTACCTTGAAGAGTTGCTGTGAGCGTTAACTAATAAAATAGGTTAGCATATATGAGCATGTCACTCATTTGCAATGGGACTCTATCAACATTCATTTCCTTCTTTCTATTTCTACCCCCCCAAAAAAGCATAATGCCATGGAATTCTGGAAGAAGTCAAAAAGGAAATGAAAAATTGGTTCCTGGAACAACTGGTTCCAAGGTAGGCTCTGTGGTCAAACCACAGTTCTCCTAGCTCTGTAACTCTGGACAACTTTGGACAACTTCTCTGTGCTTCAATTTCCTCATCTGTAAAAGGGCACAATGACAGTATCTATCTTACGCAGGTAGTGGTAGGATTAAACCAGATGATATATACATAAAGTGTTTAGTACAGGCCCAGCAATTAATCAGTACTTAATCAATATTACCTAGTATTGCTATTTGATAATTTTCCCTTAGACCTTAGACCATGGCAAAAAGAATCAGTGGTGTGCACAGTGTCTAGGGAGGAAAGGTTACCTGTGCTCTTCTCAATTGTTGTGGGTGAAATCATTATCAGCTGTGGCATTCTTGGGTTCATCTATGTTCACAGCTGAAGTGCAAATCACCCTCTGTATTAAGTTCCTAGGGTCACCATCAACAAAGTATTAATACCACAAACATGGATGGCTGAAAATAACAAAAAATTTATTCTCTGACAATTCTGAGGGCAAGAAGTCCAAAATCAAGGTGTCAGCAAGGCCATGATCTCTCTGAAGGATCTAGGAAGGAGGAGTCTGGTTCCCCCATGAGTGCTGGTGATCTTTAGCATGGCTTGGCTTGGAGAAGCATCGCTCCAGGGTCTACCTCTGCTTTCACATGGCGTCCTCCCTGCATATTCACACGACTATCTTCTCCCTGGGTGTCGCTGCCGGTGTCTCCTCTCCTGTTCTTATAACACCCCCAGTCGTATGAATTAAAGCCTACCTTAAGGACCACGTCCTAACTTGATTCCATCTACAAAGACCCTATTTCCAAGTATTTCCAATACTCAAAAGTCCCATTTTGAGTATTGAGGGAGGGTTAGGACTTCAACGTATCTTTTGTGGGGACATAACTCAAACCATAACATTCTCTTGATACACATTTGGACACAAATCTTATAACTCTTAAAAATTTTTTTTTTCAATAACCTCCCCTGAAGACCATATAAAAATAAAAACCAAATAGTTCTGTTACCATGAAAAGGACACTTAGTGGCATTGACTTTGAAAGTCTATTATAACCCCCCCACAATCTGCTTTTAGCTGTTAAAAGAGAAAAAGGGTTTGAAAAAGTTTTTGTGTTTCAAAAATAATAACTTTAAGAAAAACTACAGGTAAATAACTACTTATATACTGCCTCAAGAAAAGAACAGTCTCAAAAATTTGATATGGAGAAAACAACCTGAACTGTGTGTGTGCACACGCACCGACACCCTCACTCAAGCACGCACGCCCTCACTCAAACATGCACATATATACACATACACTTTTTTGTCTCCATGTCTCTGTAAAAAGATGGAAATGGTCTGAAATCAAGCAAAACAGATGGCTGAGTGGGCCTTGTGAATTGCCTATATCTCAAGGAAGTGAAGAAGTCATTGCAGCATTTTTAAAGAAGAAAATGTGTAAGTTTTGTGTTTTATTAAGAGTTTATACACTTTGTCTTGTCTACTGCTATGCAGCTTAGAATATGCACTTTTGAGATTATTAAAGGCTAGGACCCTAAGGAAGACTTAAAATCTAAACGAAATAGTGCAAGAGCTTCTGTTCAGGATACTCTTCCTTATAAACCAGAAATGTGCTGGTGCTCTAACATGATTGGATACAGATGTGCCTTGCATTGCTCTCTAGTTATGTTTCTGAAATAATTTTATAAAAGTTGAAGAAAAATCATTTTGTACTCGCCAGAAATGCTCACTGCCCTTAAAGGAATTTTGTGTTTAAGCTTTTCATAAAGCAATGAATCCTTTGTGAACATTTCTATCGTATAAATGTAAATAATTGTTATTCTTTGCACGGAGACCTGCGCTGTATGTGTCAGAGGACTGCACCATATGGGTAGCACATTAACATCACCGGCCTCGTCTTCCTCACCTCACCAACCCCCTCACCTCCTCACCTCCCACCTCCCATCCTACACACAAACACCAGATGAATCTTCCTGGCACAGTATTTTACAATGATATCTGGCCAGCATTGAGGGCCTCTTACAAGCTTACCCCCAAGTCTGTAAGAGCTTTGAATACACTTGGTCCATCAGCTTGATCTTTTCTCCTTAGATCTTTTCTGCATGGAATGTTGGCATCCCTGTCAATTGCCATCTTTGTCCCTAGCATCCTTCCTGGTCTAGCTTGCACCTTCTCCTTGAGGTTTTGATACTCACTACTTACCCCACACCTTACTCAACCCCATACACAATAATTTTTCCATTCTGTGAATACCTATGGTGTTTACTATCTCTCATTTGAATTCTCTTAAATTCTTCCTCGTAGAATAGTTACCGTTACACAAGTCCTAACTACCCAGTTTGAGGATTTTTCTGAGGGTAGTAATTTTTAGTCTTTCATGGTGCCAACTTCAGTTATCTGAGGATGGGTTTAATGTACACACCTTCTACACAAAGCACTGCACTGGGTGTCACAGGAAATAGGAATAAGACCCAGACTTGACCTCAAATATACGAGGGCTGTCTGGAAAGCATCCAGCCATTGTTAATATAATGAGAATGGTTTGTGCGACATCAGTGTAAGCCGGCAGCCAAGAATGCGCATGCGTGAACTATGACGCCTGGCTGTACTAGTGGCTAAGTGAGCATGTGTACTGTGTGGCCAGTGCGTTCAAAATGACTGAGCCAGTAGAGCAACAAATCTGCATCAAATTTTGCACTAAGCTTGAACATTCCTCCATGGAAACTATTCGGATGATTCAGAAGGCTTTTGGGGATGATGTGAAGAGTGAAGTGTAAGTAAAAGCATGGCACAAACACTTCAAAGATGGCCAAGAATCTGTTGAAAGTGCTCCATGTTCTGGATGGCCTACAACAAGCAGAACGCCTAGAATGCTGAATGTGTATGGTCAGGTTAAGAGATGCTGAGAGAAATGTGTGAGGTCCCAAGGTGCCTACTTTGAGGGGGACTAAGGTGTCATTGTCCTATGTACCATGTTTCTTGTATTTGTAACTTCTTCAATAAATGTTTCTATCTTACATATTACATGGCTGGCTACTTTCTGGACAGACTTCGTAATCTGCTGGGGAGAAGGGGAAGATGCAAGTGAATACAAAAGGCAGACTATGACAAGGACAGTGAGGAGGATATAAACCATAGGAGGGGCAAGAGACTAGATAGTTTGCAGCACTAAGGACCAAAAAAGGTTTCATGGAAAATGTGGCTTGTGGCACAGACCTTGAGAAGGGATTGGAATTTCAACAGGCAACAAATGAAGCCATTCGAGAAGCAGAGAGCAGACCGAGCACGGGATCCCTGGGTGAATACCCCCATTTTAGTGGGATCTGACCTATGAGCAGTAGTAAACTGAAGGTGATAACCTAAGGTTGGTTAGCATAGGCAATGTTTTAAGGACCTTCAAGCCTTGCTAAGAATGTAGAAAGAGGTGAATCATAATCCTCTATGTTCTCTACTTTGCAAACTAGCAGGGATCAGGAAGAGATTTCTGTTTTGATTGGTAACACTGGGTTGTTAACACTGGAATTACACTGTGCCTGAAATCCTAAATTAATTGAAAAGCAAAGCCGGCATTAACTAAACTCAGGAGCTTGCACTGTTATTTCTCAAAACCATAAATCAGAACAAATCAGCACAGAGGTGAGTAGGCTTCCTACCAAGAATTAGTGAATTTCACCTGAATTTTTCCCTCTCCAAAAAAAAAAGGATAAGCTTTCAGTTACCTACATTTGCCAAAAGGACAGATTAGTTGTAACTGTGTATTTGCTCAGGGTTTCATGTATAACCTGCATGTAGTTAAACAAGTGATACTTTTCTTATCATTTATAATGATGGCTCATTTCTAGAAGGAGGTCTTAACATACCAGGTTGAAAGAAAATTCTTCTCCACAAAGACAGATATTTAGCCTCCATTTCATATTTTGTTTTACAAATAACAAATTATTATATTCATAGCTTAAATACACTTAGAGAAAAAGGAAGAGAAAAGGATTTAAATAAATCTGACTTTTTGTGTATAATTTTTAATCACATAAAGAAGAAAAGAGCAACAGTAGATGCTAATAGTAAGTACCCAAATTTTTCTCAAACTAGTTATATGCATCTCAAACTAGATAGATATTTATATTTTTAGAAAGTATTTAGAAATTCACATATTAAAAATGGAAAATCACCTTTTGGGTCATAGTATGCATTTTCTACTGGTTAAGAGTAGTTCTTCTCAGCATGTTTTTCCATACTTTGTTCAGTCAGATTCCAAGTGTGTTCTCTACTACCCAGGAGATGCTTAGTTCCTTCCAATATTTGTTGTTCTTCTGAATTTTTAAAAAATATTCAACCTAAACCTTTCTTTTCTCTTACCCTATTTCTGAATATATGTTCTACGGATGCCAACTCACAGAGGCCTACATTCTAACTTCTGAGATTTGAAGTTGTTGTTGATTTTTCTTTTTCTTTCTTTTTTCTTTTTTTTTAAATCCATTAGCCACATTCTCTTTCAGCCGCTGAGGAACAGATGTTGAGCTTCTAATAAAAAAAAAAAAGCATGAATCCCATAGGAAAACAGTATTTCTGGTTCTAAAAGCAATATCAGAACAGAGCAAAGTTCCTAATATTTGACTAAATTTTGCTTAGGAAATGAAATCCTATCTTCTGTGTATGTTTGCTAATGTTTTAGTATAAAATAAACTAGGAAGGCCTTCTCACTGGTGAAATATATGTCCTCCCAGCTGCACTGATGAACTGTGCTTCAGATCAGTCCTTGGAGTTTCTCTTCTGTGATTAGTTTACCAAGCCTGTAAGCCTCAGCTTACTACTTACTATATATAGAGTTGGATGGAATATAGAAGTGCATAATCGTTCCTAAATCATAAGAAGCATTCACAGTTCATGCCATACCATAGAAAAATAAAGTTTAAAGTGCAATCAGGGGCTTTGATAGGAAACCTCAGTTCTTTGATTACTTCTGGAAAGGTATATGCATTAATGTCAAATCATCACTTGAAATAAAAGCCCAGATTTTTTGATAAAAAAATAGCTTTTATAGAACATTAAAATCAGATAGACAAGCAGTTAAATGCCTTTGTGCTTTATAACTCTGGCCCCCTGGTGTGTCTTCTGATGAATACGGGAATAATTGAGAACCACACTTTGAAATTGACTAGAAATTGCCTAGAATTATGGATATTAGATCATTTCACAAGAATGGGGTCTAGGCTGGTGTTAGGGGTCCAAAATCCCACTTTTAAATCCCTTAGTAGCTGATCTATGTTGTCTTCCTTTGCACTAACCCCAGCACCTAACATAGTATCTTGCTAATGCTTAACAAATATGTTAATTATTTAATAAATATAAGACATATCATTACAAACAAGTTATATGATCCACCTCTACACCTTTGTTTATAAAGATTGATTCCCCACTCTTTAATACTACTTCATTGCTTAAAAATAGTAATTATGGCTAATACATTACATGCCAACCACTGTTCTAAATGCATTAGCAGATTGACTCATTTAATCCTCACAACAGCGCTATGACTATTGTATAATTATTATCCCTATTCTACAGATAAAAAACTGAGGAATAGAGAGACTGACTTGCCCAAGGTTACACAGAGAGCAAGTGGCAGAGCCAGGATTCAAACTCAGGCATTCTACTTCCAATGCCTGTTTCCTTAAAGCCCTACTTGCCTCTTCTTCCAACTCTCCTGCCCCTTCTGAACCTCCCGGCCCTCCTAACAGTGGTTCTCAAACCTAAGTCTGCTTCAGAATAACCTGGAGAGTTTCTTAAAACATTGACTTACTGAGTCCCACTTCCAAATTTCTGATTCAGAAGACCCTGGATGAGGCCTGAGGTTGTGCATTTCTAACAGACTCACAAGTGCTGCTGCTACTGACCTGGGAACCTCACTTTGACAACCACTGTTCTGCAGAATCACTGTCTGAAGAACATGCTACTAATTTGGGGCTTGGGAAATAGTATCCATTAAGGTAAAGCCTATGCATTCCTATCAAAGAAACCCAATAATCTGGCAACTTAAAGAACAACGTTCATTTATTCCTGGCGCAGCTACCTAGGACAGCTCCCATCAGGACTGCCATTCAGAATAATGAATTCTCCCAATGTGTTGCTCCTCTACTCCTTAGGACGTTATTTTCTACATGGTCAAAGCTGGAACTCTGTCACATGCAGGTTCCATCCAGTAGGAATGGGAAGGTATACCCAATAAATTAAGGTCCAAACCCAGAAATGACATGTGTCATTTCTAATCACATTCCGAATGCAAGAACTAAGCCATCTGACCACAGTAACTGCAGGAGAAATTTAGAAATACTCCGTTATACTTTAAAATGAAACATGGAGAAAATAAATTTGGCAGTCAATGTGCAATCCCTGCTACAAATATACCACCTTATATTTCTACTTTGTCCCTTCTCTACACATGGCCTGCACCCTAGCTGCATGGGACATTACATATCCATTTATGTCATATGCTCTTGTTGGGTCTACGGCAGTTGAGCTTTTCACACAGGAAGGACTCAACAAATATGATTAATCAAATTACCCAAGGTAATGTCTTTAACTTACCTATAATTATTTAATTTACAAAAGTATACTAATGAGATCTGTCTCATCAATCTTAAAGACACACTATATAAAATACCATTATGGAATAATAAAAAAATTATTTTTATGAGCTCTGGGATTATGACAGGCCGTTCACTAAGCATTTTATGTAAATTATTCATTTAATCATCACTCAAACTCTAGATAGATTTATTTTATCTCCATTTTTCAGGTAAGGAAAGAAAACTATTATATAAATAGATTAAGCCACTGGTCCTAATCACAGAGTTATTAATTGGTAGAACTGAGTTTGGGGCACACACAGTGTGGCTCCAAGTCTTTGCTTTTAACTACTACTGAATCTTCAAAAATAGATACATGAAATAATCGATTTTATTTTCTTTTTTTACATTTTATTTCAGAATATTACAGGGGTACAAACTTTTTGGTTCCATAAATTGCTTTTGTACCATTTACTACTCAATTATTTAATGTATGCACTGGGCCACCTTTCAAGTATTAGAAAGTTATTCATGGCATTAATATTTAGTTTGATGATGCTCGAACGGAAAGTATTCAGCCAATGCAGGGGTGATTGCACCGACCCAGGAAACTGGCAGTTAGTGAAGAAAGGCCATGAAGGCACATCCTGTGGGCAAGCTCTAAATGCTCGTTATCTTTAAATCCAAGTGTATTATGAAAAAGTCACCAACATTCACCTAAACCACAGATGCTTTTCGGCACACGTTCCTCAGTTCAGATTGTTTGCTTTTAATGATTGGTACTCTACAGCTTTGCCTCCAATGCTGGGACCATAGTTCACAGGAAATTCTTTTCACACCATTTAATAAAAATGGCCTTGGATGGGCACCAAGATGGGCCTTCCTCCAAATTCCTCAGGGTGACAAATAGCACAATCATGTTCCAATATCGCTTATGTGCTCTAAGACTCTGTGCAATCCCTTAGGAGGTTTACAAAACCTTCTGACAATTACAACTCAGACTGTGTCCATATTTTCGTCTCTGTTAAGTCATCTGGTGCTGTCAAAAGAAGAGAAGGAAGCATTTCTTCTTCTGGAAAGAAAATATCGTCCATGATGAAATATAAATTCTGCAATTTCTCTGAATTTTAATATCTGACCTGTAGCAGAGACTGTTAGTGTTCTCCAATATCCATCCTCTTCCTCCTCAGTGATGGAAATCCTGCATATTAGTTGGTCACATGATGACACGGCACTGCGTGACTAAGTTCCGACCAATGGAATACAGGCAGAAACAATTGTTGAAATGTTGGGGGAGTCCCCTTAAAGTGAGGGAACACGTCTTCTTACATCTATTTTCTTCTTACTGGTGCCTGCAATGAGGATACCAGGTCTGGAACCCCAGCTGCCATCTCAGAGAAACAGACACATGCGCGTGGAAGACGGCAAAGGAACCAGGATGGACCTGGCTCCCCCGTGACACCAGCACTGCGGGACCAGCCCAGGACCGCCTGCATTTCCACTTCTTTCTGGTTAAACCCACTGTATTTTGGTGTTATTGTCACTTGCCATAGAACCTAATCCCAACTAACAACCTGGCCACTTAAGTAAAGGTCACAGATGGATCAGGAAACTATTACAGAAAACATTTATACACTTCGAAGCAATAGTTTAAAACTGATATTTTATGTTGAAACTGAATATACTTTCTCTTTCTTCATTGTCCTTTCCTTGAGCTGTAAGAGGGAGAGAAAAAGCGAAATATTCAGCTCTCATGGAGGGAAACGTGAGAGTTTAAAATCACTTAATGTATGAAAAAGCTGTTGCTAGGTGACTGTTGTCTGAAAGCTTGCTGAGGTGTGTTGGCACCTAAAGAAAAATGCAAGTAGGAGTAATGTTTTGTAAGTTTATCCCTTAATGAAGATGCGGCAGTATTTTTAAATGGTGAACACTGGGTAAACAAGCAAGGAAAAAAAACATTTTCTCGCATAAGAGAAAACAACTTTCCTTTGCAAGCAGCCGCGTTCTCCAGGGGAAGGAGAGGACACTGGCACGTGACCCGGAGGGGCAGGCTCCTCATTGCCCCCTCGTTCCAGCCGTGCAGCGCTGTCTCTGAAACTCCAGAAGCAGCTGCCACAAAACTCAATTTTAGCTCGTAACACCTGCCAGAGAGTGAGTCGCTTGGGAAGAGGGGGGCCAGGTGCTGATGGTCCTTGACAAGGGGAGGCCCAGGCTGATTCTGGTGACAATCTTGTGTCACCTGTAGTGAATGTGCTGATGTGGGAGCTCAGGGGAAGGGGAGAACAGACACAGAAATTTTTCACAACAGCAAAGAGAAAGAAAGAGAACGGTCAGACCAGGAACCGGTCACGAGCACAGTAAGTACTGCCCTCAGATCAGCCACTGCTCTCCTGCCGGAGTTTCTGATGATGTTAGAAAAATTACTTCTCCCCACTCATCCTCCTCTACCAGAACTTCCTGGCAACCCTTACCAGCTCTGACTTTTAAACTTCTCTCCCAAAATGCAGCTAAAATCTTCAACTGAATACAAAGGGAGATATTTACCATTATTAATAGTTTTGAGCAGTGGTCCCCAACCTTTTTGACACCAGGGACCAGTTGCATGGAAGACAAGTTTTCCACAGATGGAGGATGGGGGGTGGGAGGTGGAGCTCAGGCAGTGATGTGAGCGATGGGGAGCGGCTATAAATACAGATGGGGTTTTGCTTGCTCACCTGCCGCTCACCTCCTACTATGCAGCCTGGCTCCTAACAGGCCACGGTCCTGTACCAGTCGTCAACCCAGGGGTTGGGCAGTGCATGTTCAAAGAGCTGAGAATAAAGTGAGTTGGTCCAGCTAGATATGAAAAAAAGTGGTGAAGAAGGTGAAAGGCCAAGGCCTAGTGAAGCAAAAGATTCTAATGGAAATATCAGAACTAGAGAGCCAGACTCTGAACTGTGCACACCTGGGCTCATCCTCTCCTTTGCTTTTTTATTAATTTCAATTATTCAGTTGCTGGTTTTGACCTGTGGACATTCGGATGATGCCCATATAGAAACATTTCTAATGATGAAATATCATAGTTTGAATCAACCTTTCTGCTAGCTCATAATTTAACCGAAGCCTCAAACTTGACTCTGACCCACATAGGTGACAGGAACACCTTACTGTGTCCCTCCCTGTAGGGTTTGAAATGCACACAGAGTCAAAGCAGGGAGACATTGCCCATTGGGTGATGCAGGTCTCTTCCTGGGTTTGTAATGTTTCAGGCTGCAACGTGGGAGGAGAACAAAGTGCAAGCGCCCAGCGGTATTTCCAGCAAAGCTACTGTTGTCTCCCACTAGGCACAAGTATTTGCAGGATTGTAATTATTATTATTTCCTTTTTTAAAAGACCAGTTCAAAAATCCCGAATAATAATTTACTTCACAAGAATTTGCTCATTATGTAGTTATTCCATCCCTCTGCTCTTTCAAAACCTTATTTTTGTAGCTAGGCATGCAATAATCTCCCAGCGTTTCTGGAGCAGGCCTTTTTCTAATCATGCGATTGCAAACAGAAACTCCTTATTCAAGAAGGAAAAGGTTATTAAACCAAGTGAAGGTCTTTCTATATTAAAATAGATGTAAAAAGATAGAAAAGAACTGTGCCTGCAATCTCAGCTGTGAGGCATGAGGCAAGAGGTGTGAGCGATGGGCAGCTCTGATCCGGCCTGTCCAAGCGGGCGCATTGCCAGCAGGAAATTTAAAAGTCAATTTGTTAATAATATCATTTGCTATGTGTTTGGTGATTTTTTTAATATCTGCTCATTGTTTTTTCGTGTCCAGGCTTGTTTTCCAAATAGAATTCAAGTAAGTTATTAAAACCTCGAGCTGTTATATTCCGAGATGTTCATCTAGTGAACTATCTAAATACTCAAGCAATAATTTCAAAGTGCCTCTGAGGTCAAAACATGGAGTAGCTCTAGAGTTGTGCATCCTTATTTAACTAATCTGAAGCTCAGGTTCACTTAGCACTGTTTAGAGGTTGGAAGTGAGGCTGATTATATTGTAAATGAGAGTTTTATAATGTTTGTCATTCTGTCTATCACCTTTCAAAGGAAGTTACTACTCCCTGTTTCATGCCACTCTCCAGACAATTCTTTTATAAAGCATATTCAACCACATTGCAAGACAGAAGTCCTAGTGATTCTCTCCATCAGCTCTCTCCTAATGCCTAAATTTGCCCACAAGCACCCCAACTGCTATCCTGACTGCAAGACATAGGAATTATAATACCAGCCAGGACTTGGAACACTCCATGGGCATCTCCAGGAAATAAAGCAGGAAATTCATATTAAGCTATCCTATTGGGAGTTATCAAGAAACAAAATGAACTAATTATTATTTCCTTTCTTTTCCCAGTGATTTGCAATTCCTGGGTGACATCCGAATATTACCAAAAGGTTTCAAGGCAGCCCTTTAGAAAGTAACCTTTTGCTTTCCCCATTTCATTTGCCCTAAGTGTTAATTGACTTTGAAAAAGCAGTATATTATCTTTTCAGAAAAAAAAAGGATAGACCTGATTTGTGAACACCAACATCCTACAGCATCAAAGCGTTGTTTAAATCATCACACAGCAGAGATGAGAACAACCATCTAAGAGAGTGAGAGATTTAAAAAAAGGCAGCATTAGAATGAAAGGGCGCTGCTGCCATCTAGTGGCAGATGTGATAGTAGCCAGGTATCAACTTTACTCAAAAAGCAGGGAAATGATTTTTATCATCCTTCTTTGCCAGTAATTTTCTTATTCCTTTGCTGTGCAGAGGTCACCTTTACTCATATTTTGTTCTAACAAAAGCATGGACTTTGTGGGGCAAATGAGTTTGGGAGTTCATGAAAAGTAGTTCTTTCCTAGCAAAATGCTTCCCTGAATTACTGACAGGTCCGTAAGAGCTGGTGTGAGTCTCTGCATAATTGCATAAAATGACTTTGCTTTGACACTTACAGAATCACATGTGAGTTTTCCTTAGACATCTGGACCCAGAACCACTGTACCTATGTACTTCTTGACCTTTATGGCTTTGCTCCCTTTATAGGATAATTTGTCTTACAGCATAAAAAATGTTTTCTTTTTTAAAAAATGTTTGCCATGCACCTAAGTGGAACTGTGAAGATGTTTCATACACATTACATTAAAACAGCCTAGAAATTTCTGAAAACAAGAACTACAGCTACTTTAAAAAACTAAAACAACAAATTAGGAGGCATTATTAGGCTTATACTGCTTACATGGGGTTAAGGGCTAAAAAAAGGGGTGCTGATGTTTCCATTGTATTCAGGACAGGTACTGCGAGAAGACAGGAATTATTATGGTATATTATTAATTTCATTTAATATACAATTGTTAATTTAGAATACAGATGCAATTTAGAAATAGAATGTAGTCCACATGAAACAAAGCTGTATGACTTTCATTCTATTCTGAGCAGTCTTGGGAAAAGGACTTTCTGTGAATTGTAATAGCTAGCAATCATTAAACTTAATATTATTATTTAGTGGTAAAGCAAAATGCAATTTGTGACTTTGAGCCAAAAAAGCAACATTTTTTCTCATTATGCCCTTGAAATTCCTATTTTAAAAGACTCCAATTTTACTTAAGTTCTACCAACACTATTTCAGAAAAGAACACTGTACCCATCATGTGAGGCTTACCAGTGTCATAATTTAAACTGTGATCTATCCCTTCATCAGACTAAAGAAGGGAAATAGTACCAAATAGTAATTAGTTATCTGGAATGACTGCTTATTTAGGATTCAGAAGACAAGAAGTCTGCAGCTATTAACAGGCTCTTTAATACCAGAAAGCAATACTTCATTTCTATAGGCCCCTATTTCCTCATTTAACCAAAAAAGTCAAAACTGAACTAAATTATCTTTGTGATCAATTTTCATTCTAAGAGTCCAAGGTCCTATTTAAATTAATATAGGGTCATATAATTAAAAATTAGGTACAAGATAAAATATAATGATAAATTAATAAAGGTTAATAAACAAATGAATGAAGTGGATCCAAAGTTTTACCCAAGATAATCTTTGGATTAGAAAATTAATTATAATTAATTACCTTGGTAATATTGGGAAATCTCTATAAATAAAAATTTATGATGTTGATATGGATAAAATTTATCATAACAAACTTTTTATACTGAATATAAAATATTCTCTTTATTTTTGATTCTGTAGTTTTATGATTAGTCCAAATATACATTTTCTTTTATTTACACATCTTAGATGGATTCATCAGGCTTTCATGATTTGAGAATTTGGTATCTTTTTTCAATTCTGGGAAATTTATAGCCATTATTCCTTGAAATATCTTAACTTCCCTATTCTTTGTCATCTCTCCTTCCACAACTCTGGCTTGACATATACTACACCTTCTTACTTTGTATCCTATGCTCTTGATTTCTCTTTTATATTTCTCATCTCTATCTCTTGGTACTTCATTATGAACAATTTCTTTGGCTATCTTCCAATTCACTAATTTTCTCTTATGTTGTTTCCAATCTTCTGTTAAACTGTTTATTGAGTTTTTAATTTGAAAAAACATACTCTCTATTTCTAGAAATTCTAATTTTTTTCCATATGTGCTTGGACATTTTTTACTATCTTTCTCTTCACTTATTTTAAAATACCATATTTATTTGTATAAACACACTAAATATGCTTATTTTCTGTTCTCTAATACTATCAGTATCTAAAGGCTTTTTGTACCTAATACTACCATCTGCTGTTTCTGATTGCTCTTGCTTTCCTGTTTTGTTTCTTTGTCTGTTTGGGGATTTGGAATGCAAGCTCATATTTCCTAGGATATTAATAGGAATTGCTTGAGAACTGGGTTAAAGATAGATTCCTCCAGACAGGGATTTTCATTTGCTTCTTCCACTTTCCTAAAACACACCAATCTCATAACACTTCAAACCCACCTGAGGACTGTCCTGTGGCTACAAATTCTAAAAAGAGATCTTTCCTCCTTCAAGCTGATATCAAACTTTGAGATAAGTGATTTCCCTTGCTGTGGTGAGGCAGAAAGGCAGGGAGTATTATTTCTAGCTTTTATTTCATCTTTACCCTGCAGGTGCATGGCTTTGAAGACCCATTTTTGCATGGAATCTCTTTTTAGAACCACATATTTAACAAGCCCTTTGTTTTTTCTCATACTTTCTATGCCCTGTGAGCAAACGAAAACTATGCCACCTGGATGTGGCAAATACTCTCAGAGTGAAAGCTGGCCCCATCACTACACTTATCTGGCTGAGTTCTACCTTTCACGTAGCTTTTAGCCTATGAGAAGTTCTTAACTCCTTGCCAGAACATCAGTGATATAATTAATGTAAGAGATTTTCAGTTGTTGTTAGCCAGAGGTCTGTCAAAAAATCTGAATTGCCTTGCTGTTGAAAACAGAAGTCCATTTACATTGAATATAAATATAAATCTACACGTGTATTATGTTCCCTGTGACTTGAGATGCTAAAAACTCAGCTTCTTGCTGTATGTTGCTTAATGATTGGAATAATCTTTCTAAAATAAATTTAATGATGTCATATTAACACTTTCACAATATCAGCCCCTTGCATCGGGATAAAATCCAGTCCCCCTAACCTGTCTTACAGTGTATTTAGATGTACAGATCCTGTCCACCTCCCTAGTCATCAACACCACTACCGTTACCACCATTTGGTCCTACTGAGTTGCATTCCGTATTTCTGCTCTATGCACTTTCTTGAACCTTGTTACACGTTCTTTGCTAGAGTATGCTTCTCCTGTCATACTTCAAGTTTTGGCTCATCTCTTACCTTCTGCAGGAAGCTTTCTGTGAACCCCAAATCCAGGTTGAGTGGTGCCCTTTCTTGATGTTCCCAGGGACCTTTATACCTAACTCCCCTATCCCAGCTTTTGTCACACTGTTACACAATTGTCTATGAGTATTTCTGTATCCCAGTATAATGCGGGCTCTATAAAAGTGGGTATATCTGTTCTATTCAATTATATACTTGGCCCAGACTACAACTCCTGGCACATAGTAGGAACTTAAATTAATATTTTGTATATAAAAAATGAAGTATCTCTCTGCTTTTTCTTAATTATAAACAAAAGTATCATTGCACTTGGATATTTCTAGAGGATTGTGTCTTAAATTATTGAGTGATACAAAGATACTGGGGATTTATATTCACTGAAAGACATTTTTACTTCAGAACCTTATTTTTATCCTGAAAAAGCAATCTCCCAAAAGATTAAATACAAATCTGAAACTCAGTGTGGTTGCCAAGAGGACATCGAGTCATAAAAGCTTTTGGGGCTTGATTCCTATTGCCTATGAAGAATGATTTAATTTCTTCATTATAATTCCTGCTGCACTGAAAGAAAACAAGGTAAAAGACTCATCAGAAGGTCTTCTTAACTGAAATCTTGGGAGATTTTGGTAATTTGACATTCATTAAAACAACAGCTAAAATGATTAGAGAGAGAGAGAGACTCTAACCTGGCCTGTGTTTAACCAAAGGGAGGAAATGCAGCGTGATGTTTCTACAAGTTGCATAAATATTACCTTTCTTCTTTCTTTGCTCTCCTCTGATCCTTCAGTCATTTGTTTCACTTTTGTGTTTCTAATTCATTGCCTTCAGGATTCATGTGAGGTCCTTTTTTTCATCAGAATTAACCTAAGAATTTGACTTAGCCAACAGTGTACACATGCTGTAAAATTATCTACTAGCTAAATTATTTCAGCCTGACATTGCAGCAGCCGCTGTGATTTTCCTAAATACAGAAGTAATTAGTCATCCAACCATTTGGTTTTGATGAAAACAGAGCAAAGTGGCAGTTTATAGACATGATATAACTCAGCACAGTGGACATTGTTTTTTTACAGCTAATCAAGTATGTCAGATTGTATATATTGTAAGCCATACTAAAAAAAAAAACACAACAAACTAGATTAAATTTAAAAATCATGAGATAGAGCACAGAGAATATACCTAATGTTGAAAATCCACAATATTATCAGTGATGTGTGTGGTCCCTGGAAACTCTTGAATCTTTTACTCTTTAACTCTTTGGAAATATTTATAGAAGGTAGGAAAAAATAATATAAGTAACTTCTGTAAAGTTTCTGTTCATTAATTATGACCTACAAGAGAATTTATTGAGCTCTTGATTCAGCTTTAGAATTGTTATTATAATACTTCTGTGTCTAAATTAGTTGGTCAGACTTTTCCAAGAGCTTAGATCTGGTAATACTTTTATGATAAACATCTGTGAAATCCTTTTTCTAAGGGAGAAACACAGCTCTTCTTTCTCACTTTTTTGATGATAGGCATTAAATCCCTCTCTTTACAGATAATGTCCTCAATGTGTTATTATTGCATTGATAGTGCACAGCAATCTAATGCATTCACTAATAGCAATAGGGATTCCAGTATAAAGACAAAATCAAACAGATAAACATTTAAGTATCTTCCCTGGGATCACCCAGTGGCAAAAGTAAATCAGAGGGTTGTCTAGTGTCTTAAGTAATCTGTCTCCCATTCCTGAATTTTGTCCAATGGTTATACACCCTCCCATGAAAGCACAATTGAGGGTTTTTTGGTTTTGTTTTTTTTCCTTGAGAAGTAATGGGCTATTCTATGGCTATTGCTTTCTCAAAGGTACTTGTACCTGGTCTCAAAAGGATCTCTGATTCTAGACACGAGTGTCTTTAATAGGAAGTCTGCTCCCCTTTGAGAGCAGCATGCTGTGGGAACATTTCATTGTGAACCATGAAAAACAAGGTGCCGAAGTGGATAATAACCTGGATAGGATATTGAAGCCAAAGGTATCTATTTGTTGAGTGGCAGCAGCACCAAATTGAGGAAAGTGACCAGTGGCATGTCATAAGGATCAGCATTAGTATTGATTTTGGTTACTTTGCTGACCTAAAAGAAGGAAAATACAGTAAGGTGATGAAATGTGCTGATAATACACAGTGGAGAAATTCAGTAGATACACAGTAGGAAAACAATAAAACTAACAACTTGGGTAGGTTAGAATTATGAACTACTAAGTGCCTTGTGCCATTCAGTTTGGGAAAAGCCTAAATACATTAAGCTAAAGTTAAATACATAATAAAAATAAACTTATTCTTCTATTAGTACTAAACCACTTCCCCCTGAAGTTCAAGTGGAGCTATCTTTTACTTTGCCAAATATGTAAGAATAAAACACTAATAACATTGGATATAATTTCATGGAAAATGCCAATAACAGAAGATATTGGTAGTATTGGGAGATATTGTGTACCCATTCTTGGGAGGAATAAAAGAAACTATAAAGAAGTTTAGGTATTGAGTTGAGCAAGCTGGACGATTAATTCTTCAGAATGACAAAATTGCTACCATGGATTCCATTAATATGCAGTGCCGCAGAAAGTATTCCCACTGACAGAGAGTGTAATGGAGAAAATTATTTCAGCCTTTATCGAATTTATATTTATAAACAAAGGCTGAAAGCAGGTATAGAAGATCGCAGGTGAGTAGATGGCAACCTTGAATGTTCTTATTTTCAGAGTGGGATTCAGATAATTAAACAATAGTTAAAGGTGTTGAAAGAAATATGAAATCAACAGGGGCAGGAGGAAAAAGATGCATGATTTTGTGTCACACAGTTCCTGGTACTGTTGTCTAGATATTGACTGATGGGCAGAGCAGCCCCTGTACATGTCACTTAAAGTCACTCTTGTTTCGAGAGCTGTTTCTTTAGAACTGTCTTTAGAACATCATCAGCATGTCTTACTAAGGTACTTGGGTATCTAAATTCATACTTTTGGGGTTTTTTGTTTGTTTGTTTGTTTGTTTGTTTGTTTGGTTTTAGGAGACAGGGTCTCAGGCTAGAGTGCAGTGACATGATCATAGCTCACTGCAGCCCCAGAATCCTGGGCTCGAGCAATCCTCCCACATCAGCAGCTGGAACTGAGCAGCTGGGACTACAAGCGCACATCACTACACCTGGCTAAGTTTTAAATTTTTTTTAGAGACAAAGTCTCGCTACATTACCCAGGCTGGTCTCAAACTCCTGGGCTCAAGGGGTCCTCCTGCCTTGGCCTCCCAAAGTGCTGGGATTACAGGCATGAGCCACTGCACCTGGCCTACATCCACACATATTCATTAGCCATTAACAAGAAAGTTAAAATCTCTATTAAAATATTTTTATTTATATTTTTGTTCAAAATATTTTGTTCTGCTTAATTGATAACAGCCCTTTAAGAAAACTATGATTGAAGCAGTTTTAATAGAAGCTATTATCTAACGCTTCTTTTAAAGTGTGTGTAGGGGGCCAGCTAAGGAGACCCGGTGCAAAGAGTTTAATGAGTGAACAATCGATTGCATAAAAAATAACTCACATCAGAGGAAGAAAAGGGAGGGGCAGTTTCACTCCTCTTTCCAGTGTCAGGAGAAATATTTTATTATAATCAGAAAAAAGCAGACACAGGATCTTCACCCCATAGAGCCCCACAGTGTTACTTAGACATTTCTTATTTTCCTGCTTTTGTGGAGAGGAAGGAAGGAAGGGAAGAAGGGAGGGAGGGAAGCAGACCAGTTCCAAGAGAAGTAAAGAGGTTTGACCTTGGCCTGGTAAGAGAAACTTAAAATTTCATCACTGCTAATCTGAAAATGCATATAAATACAAAAATTTGCAAACAATTTCTAAAGTTGGCAGACCTGTCTTCAAAGCCCATTCATAAATTGAATCCTTGCATTGGAATTTATTGTAAAACCATGTCTCTGAATGAAAAATATAACCAAAAGATGATTTTCAAACACATTTTGACGATAGCCTTTGGCATATAGCAGCTGGATATACAGAGACTGGGATACACAATACACAGGGGAAAAATAGAGACGGAAAGCACAAAAAGAGCAGATTATACAATAGGCCACCAAAATGCCTGAAGGACACTCTAGGAGTCTGACCCTGAACGGCACCACATTGGCATGTATCGGTTTCTCATGATACCATTGAGCTCTTCCTTAAAGAGTTAGCCCCAGTCTATTTTCCCTCCACGGCAGGTGGCTTGAGTCATCACTTTGCTGTAAAGAATGTAATCTGCTCTCCAACTGAGAGCAAAGGTGAATTTAGTTGTGCTCTTTCTTCTCTCCTGAATAACATCTCCCTGACTGCTTGCTGTAATGCCAACACTTCTAGCCTCTACCTCCTCATCCTGTCAGCACCTTGTCAATTTGTTCCGGGGTTGGTTCAGCCAGATGGAGTTCATCCAAAGCACTACATCCATCTAGCAATGTGACATCTGGGACAATGCCATTTCTCAAGGAATCAATTGAGAATTGGCACATTTGAAATTTTCCAGGCAAAGCTATGTCCAAGTACCTTTCCCTAATGTAGCCATGCATCAGGTTAACTTTAGATCGAATCCTGAAGTGAGCAAGTCTGGATAGTGCTCACTGACAATAAACTACTCAGTCCATTGAGGCTAATAACATAATCAGAGAAGCTTAGAACTATAAAAGCCCAGCAAAAGGGTTTCTCCATCATATGGATGAGCAACTTTCCCTTGGGAAACACCTCTCATGGCTCCAATTACCTCCTAATGCAGAGCAGTCTCCTCTGCAGAGCTCTCCAGGTCCGGCCCAATCTGCTTCTGTCCTCCTTGGAAAGCCTTACGTCTTCCTCTGGGTCCACTCTCAGCCTGGACTTCCACCAACTTGCTTCTAGGCAAACCCTGCATTTTTTTGCTTCTGCTTTCTTTTACTTTGGGCATTTTATTACCACTCATTTTTCTCATTGTCCTACATCAAAAACCTACCCATTCTTTGAAACCCAATTCCATCCCTCTCTATCAAGAAATCTTCCATTAAGCTGCCCATCTTCGTCCCAGGAGAGGATGACTCTCACAATCCTGTGAGCAGGCAGGGCACAGGCTGTGGATTCAGACAAATCTGAGTTTGAATCCAGGCTCTGTGCCACTAGGAAATCACTAAACCTCAGTTCTTTTGTCTGTAAAATTGGGACATACAATGCCTTTTAGGAATATCGTGAGTGTTGTCCAGTGTATGGGCAGTACTCAATAAATGTTCACTTTTTTCTTTAAATTATATTATGTTCTTTTCGCAGTATTTACCATATTCTGTCTCATTCTGTGGTTGCTCATATACATGTCTGGGCTCCTCTACTAGATGATATTGCTCAAACATCGAGTTATGCCTGGCCTGCTAGTCTCAATGCCTTTGTCATTTCTTTAGATTATTTTTTCCTCACTGGAAACTAACTTATAAACATCACTTCCAAATTTATAGCTTTTCCCACTTGACTTTCCTTAGGTCAGTTAATACAGTTTTGGTGGCTATCGCGATTGATCTTCTAATAAGTATCACATGAATTGCCCTCTAATGTTCAGTTTCTTTCTATTAGCTTTCATTGTCCACCTCAATTTATGCACTCATTCACTCATTTATCCGTCTGGCATGCATGTATTGAACAAGGCATGAAACTATAGCACACAGGACCTCTCTGCTAGCTGGGTCATTAAGCTCATCATCACATAGCTCCTGTTAAGCTGAGATCATCCTCTAATTTTTTCTTAAAAAAATCAACATAGACAAAAACTGCATTTCATAGCACAGTGGCCAGCAAGAACAAGTTATGTAATCCTAATTAACTATAGCTTGCCCTGGAGAATGAAGAATCATTCTTAGTTCCGCTAGACATAGTTTAAAAGAAAACTTAGTGAATATATTATCTGATTTCCGATTAATTTCCTAAGATTGATTTATCTATATTTATGTATTTATAAGCAGCACTAGGAATAAAAATAAGTTGGGTCTGGTATTACACTTTTAAATGGCACTATCATAGATACTGTTATCAGTCCTTTTCAATCTAAATCTAAGCCTTCAGCCTATGATAAACTAAGCAGAGTTAAAAGCAAAGAAAATGATTCATTTTGGTGCAGGACCTCCTATCTATTAAATTACTCTCCCCTCACCCCCAAAAAGGGACAGATGTCACCCTGACCAGGCTTTCTACAGAACAAAAGAATTTACAGGTCTGATGGTGCAAATGAAACTTGAAACTATTATAAAAGATGAAAATGCCCTCTCTAGATGAGAAAGCAAATTGAAAATAACATCTAGCAGAAGGGCACAAGAAGAATCATGCTCTCATTATTAGACACTGTAAGTCAGAGAGCCTAAAAGCTTCCCTCGACATAGCCCGTCGCTCAGTCTGTACATCTGTGAAATGGAGATAAACAATTCTCCCCTTTCCTCATAGGAGACAAGGTGGGATTAATAAAACTATGTTGGGAACGTGTTTCAAAATGCACAGATGAAGTACAACAAAAATAAAGAGTAAAAACTGCTATTCAGAAATGCTCTTTCAAATATTCCTGATACTCAGGCAGACTTCTCTAGATGCTCAAGGCTTTGTCCACATGTGTAGAATTTTCAGAGGCCTCTATGGCAAAAAACAAACAACTCATTGTTTGATCTGCAGAACAGAATAAGACCCCAAACCTTTTCTGACTATCCAGAGTGCTATTTCAGACACTGTACAATATATAAACCGAAAAGGTAAAAGCCTCTGCAAACTAACATTACAGAAACTAGAAGAAAGAGAAGAGAGCTGGATTAAAATATAGCAGTCATAAATTCTCATTTGATTTTGTATTTCTCCTTGCTGTCCTTGGCAAATCATTTACCTCTTTTCTTTCTCTGCAGTGGGTGGAGAACTGGGCTAAGGTTAGGAGTTCTGAGTTAATGTCCAAATTCAGCCATTTACATACGGCATGTCTTAGGGGCTTTAAAGCTTATGCACTTGCATCTTTAAAAAACACATACGTGATTCCTACACTATAAGATGTTTAAGGGATGACAAAAAATATTGTAAAGATGCTATAAACTACAAGCCAGAACTCAATGTAAGAGGCTATCAGAAGAAATGTGCCCTACCTACCGACTTCTAATTTCACAAAGACTGCAGAGAAATCTCTAAGTTACCATCATGGAAAACTGAGCAATAAATGGATTCAGAGTGGAAAAAAGGTTGCAGAGAAGACAAAAATCCTGGTCTCACACAATGAAGAATGTGTTCAACTTCCCCCAAAAAATCCTCCATCTGAATACCTGAGAGTCATCATTAGAGCCATAGTTTGTTAGGCAAATGTATTAGATAATCCTGGAAATGTGTAATCAGAGGAAAGGGATGAAATGATCATCTTGTCCATTCCATTATGTGGTAAAAGGAAGATACACAAACAGACGCCAGCCCTGGAAATGAGCAGACAAATGACACAGGGAGAGAGTGTGGCAAGGACAGTAGGTCACACAGTCACACTTATTCACACAGATAGAAACACTGTCAGCAGCAGCAGCCACCTCAGACTTAAAGAACAATGATAAATATAGCTAGAGGAATAAATGAAGTTGGAATACTGAGATGCTACTGGATGATCCCGATATTGTCTGTGTGTTCATAACACACTAATCAAATCATCGAGAACGACTGCTTTCTAAGTCATAAATATTTTTCTGTAGCTGCAGAAACACAATGCAGCTGTGTGCTTATGCGATAAGCCCTCTGTATAGAAAGCAGGCCAAGAAGCCCACAGAGATAGGATGCAGGCGCTGAGGGTGGAGAAGGGAAGAAAGTGGTTCTGCCTTCATTCCACCATTGGCTCAGCAAGGGCCCAAAATGATATAATAATCTGTACATGCATAGCACCTTTCTTACAGGGAACACAGAAAGCAATTTCCAGCCATTATCTCATTGCTCTTCATCACACCCCCAGGGAATTGGTAGCAAGTATCATCCAATTTTGCAGGCAGCGAAAGTGAGGTCATGATTGGCTGGGCATCTTGGTAAAGGTTATAGAGCAAGTCTGCGCTGTTGCCAAGATTAGAACTAGTTCTCCTGCCTCCCTGTGCAATACCTGTTACTTAAACACACTTTAAAATTCATTAAAATGGCAAGGAAATGTGCTCACTGAATAATGTCAAGGAAAAAAAAAAGGAAGGAAAACTTCACATTCAATATAACTCCTAGTTATGTAAAATACATATGTTATAAAATTGGACTTACAGGCAGCCAATATTACGGCAGTAACATCTGGATTGTGGGATAAATGATGATTTCGGGTTTTTTCTTCATGCCATTCTGTATTTTTCAAGTTTTAATTATGAGCAATCACATTTTTGATGAGAAAAAGAATTCAAAGTGAAAAATTCATTAACAGTGTTTTATAGATCACAAAAAACGTGAAAGTATCTGTCAGTCAAAAACATTTCTAAGAGTTTCTGTACTAGATAGGATAGTTGTTAAAGTAAAAGAAAACATTTCTACTATATTCTCTTTTGCTTCCAAACTCACTCACACTGTGTACTCCCTCCCTACTAATCAATACTCCCTTGTCTCTACTAAATTAAGTCCAAACTTCTGAGCCCAACATTTAGCCTGGGATATGGCCACAAATGAACTTGTCAGCTTACTCTTTGACAGGGTTCTTAACTACTTTGTGTATGTACCATTCTTTAAAAATTATCTCATTTGTTTAGGAAAGGACTGTCTTTTCAACAAATGGTTCTGGAAAAAACTTAGTATCCACATGCAAAAGAATCAAACTATACCTTTTCCTTACATCATATACAAAAGTTAACTCAAAATGGACCAAAGATCTAAATGTAAGAATTAAACTATAAAACCCTTAGAAGATAACACAGAAGAAAAGCATCATGACATTGGATTTGGCAATGATTTATTAGTTATGACACCAAAAACACAGACAACAAAAGAAAAAATAAATTGCACAACATCAAAAGAAAAAACATTTGTGCATCAAAGGACATTATTAACAGAGTGAAAAGGCAACCCCTAGAATGGGAGAAAATATTTGCAAATTATATATCTGATATTAAATTAGTATCCAGAATATATTAAGAACTCCTACAACTCAACAGCTAAATAAATCCAATTAAACATGGGCAAAGAATTTGAATACACATTTCTCCAAAGAAGACGTACAAATGCCCAAAAAGCACATCAAAAGACCCTCAGCATTGTTAAACATTAGAAAATTGCAAACTCAAAGCACAGTGAGATATCACTTCACACCCATTGGGATGATTGTTATCAAAAAAATTAAACACAGAAAATAAGTGTTGGCAAGGATATAGAGTAACTGGAACCCTTGTACACAGTTAGTGGGAATGTAAAATAATGCAGCTGCTATGAAAAACAATATGCAGTTCCTCAAAAATTTAAAAATAGAATTACTATATGATCCAGCAATTTCATTTTTTAGACTATATCTGAAAGAAGTGAAAGCAGAGATTTGAACCTATATCTGTACATCCATGTTCACAGTAGCATTATTTGCAATACCCCAAAGTTGGAAGCAACCCAAGTGTCCTCTGGTGGATGAATGAACAAATAAACTATGGCATATACATACAATGGAATATTATTCAGTCTTAAAAAGGATGGAATTCTGATACGTGCTACAACATGGATGAAACTTGAAGACATTATGCTAAGTCAAATAAGCCAGTCACAAAAGGTAAAATATTGCATGATTTCACTTATATGCAATACCTAGAAGAGTCAAATTCATAAAGACAGAAAGTAGAATGGTGATTGCCAGGGGTTAGGGGAAAGGAAATGGGAGTTGTTGTTTAATGGGTACAGAATTTCAGTTGTACAAGATGAAAAATGTTCTGGAGATGTATGGTGATGATGCTTGTACAATAATGTGAATGTCCTTAATGCCACTAAACTGCACACTAAAATTTGGTTAAAATGGTACATTTTGGAATTTAAAAAGAAATCTCATTGGTTGCTACTTTGTGTATCTTTGCTCCTGTAAACTGAAATATCCCCACCCTACCTTCAGCTTTGGAAATTTAACCTCCGATTAAATATTATCTCTTTCTTAATGAAGTCTTTCAATCAGATGTAACATCTCCCTCATCTGTAGTCCAGAATTTAACAAAGTGCATTACAAAGCACTTCTTCATATACTATATCATTTGACATTCATGAAAATATTATTAAATCCATTTAAAAATGAAAAATTTGGCTGAGGAAAAAAGATCTGCAATCTGCCAAGGTCAAACCACCGGTATGTGGCTGAGTATCCAGTCTATGATTTCTAGTTTTAAATGAGCTGCCCAAAGACTACTAGATCTAACTTTTCTGCACTAAATATGCACCACCTTGAATTAATAGTTATTTTTTAAGTTTCTTTTGTGTATCTTTTCTAGGCTATAAACTCTTTGAGAACAGAGACCATTTTTATAACACCAGCAATCCCAAGCATATGTTCAGTCAATCTTCACGGAATTAATAAAATAATAATCTATGGGTGATTTATATAATAACACAATGGACTCTACTAGCCAAACACACATCAATAATCTAGAATTTAAAGATAAAACACCATCAATAGATTCTGTATTCCTGATATCAAGCCATGGCCGTTATCCAGATGGATAAGATATCCAACTGTTAATTCATGTAAAACAAATTTTCTCAGAAAAATCAAAACTGGTGGCTGAGCAATACCCAATTTCTGCATTTGCCTTAACTCCTCTGCCATTTACTAGCTGTGTTATTTTAGGCAGTCATTCTCAATGTTTTGATAAGGGCTATCACCACATTCTTACTCATTTCTGCAAAATATTTTATTCTGTTTCCATTTAAGAAAACTAAACAAAAACCTGTATTTTGCATTACTGATTTTTTAAAATAGCAGTATCTGAACTTTAGTGATTTGTCCATACTTGTCCAGGTCTGGTGGTTCTAATCTAGTACATTCTGTAGCAGATGATCTCTAAATGGGAGTTGGAGTAGTACTTCTGACTCTTTACGTTTCTACTTCTCAACATTTATCTGAGGATTAACTGCAAATGTGGAATATTACCAGTATGCTATGCTTACTGATATTATCACTAGCAGCCTGTAGACATAGAGATTTAATGTTCAATTATTTTACTAGTCTCCATATATTGCCAGTCCCTATCATTTAACTATGCTTCCCTCTATTCCATACTTTTGATAATTATACTCTAATTGGCCTTGTACTCTTAAGAATTACAGAGTAAAGAGTACAGAACACAGTACCAAATACATGTTGTTTCAATAACAAGCCATGGTCCTGTGCTGCAGTCACTGAACACGGGTATTTCCACATGTTCTCATGACATCATGGCCACAACTTCAGCCCAACAGAGGCAACCTTCCTCTTACGTACTAGTGATTTTGAAATCTGCCATATCGGTAAGGCACTAAAATTTTAGATTTTAGAATATTCATGGCGTTCATAGCTCCCCTCCCCCAGGTGGTTGTGCATGTGCAGAAAAATTTCACTGTCTTGTGTGACATAATGGTGCAGTATGGATCAGAAATGGTGAGAATCCATTTAGGATTTTAGAACAGACAGGTTCTCCTCTGGCACTTCTCCTCCCAAAGGTTTTTTTCTCTTAATCTGATGCTCAACTCATCTAACTCTTTAATATTTTCTGTGAAATATGAGGGGGCAGCCCCAGCATTCTGGCTGATGCCCCAAGGCACAGTAGAAAGCAAGAATGTGAGACACCACTATAATGAGCTTGTTCCCAAGCTGCAGCTCCCGGATGTACATCCACCAGGAGGTGCACGCTTGACTTTGTGCACGTGTTTTGTAATCGTTCTAAGGTAATTGCTCTCTGGGTTTGCTTTAAGCTCGTTCCTTCACACGAAGCCAAGGCAGGCACTGCACACCAAGGAAGGCTAATCTTGGCTTAGGAAATAACAAAGGTCTTTTCTATTTCATTGCCAAAGAGACTGAAACTCAAGAAAGATGGGGGGAATGTACTTTAGGCAATTTGGAGCTATTTTGCTTGATTTTCTCTTGAAGCAATAAATAACTGTACTCCCTGCTGCTGGTATTTTATCAAGTTCTGTTTGTTATAACTGTGTATTATGTTCCATACAAGACAGCATCTTTGAGCTTTCCTTTCATGTTTCTCTACTACAATTTAACTCTGTGAGGAGCAATACCAATGTACCACCAGGATGGAGAAAAAGCAGAACCTGCTGCTAATCAAATACCACCTGAGTGCAGAATTCCCCTATTAGCAACAGATGAATGCCAAATTGGCCTCTTTCATATAAATTAATTTGGTGAAGAAAGTAAGCAGGAGGCTCTGGATTAACAAACACTCCCAGCTGATGATGACCTTTGCCAACTAAGCACACCAGAGAAAGAGAAAATTATTTCCAACATAATATACTTAACCCCTCCCCACAAGCCACCCACGACCTTCTGAACACAGGAGAGCAGCAGGAGTAGAAGCAGATCTGTGAATATGGTCCTATCAATTTGCTTTTTATTGAGGTATGATCCAGTTTGTTTCTCTGTAAAAGGCGGAAAATCAGAAAATATTGTCCCATTGTTGTCATAATGACATGAGTTGCAACTGACCAGAATCACTGTTCCTCAAATCATGAGACCTCTGACATGGAATCTGCCTCATCTGCTCCCAAAACTTGTCCTCACAATTGATAATAATAAAAATTCTAATGTTAACATTCATAATCATATTCAAAACATTTTTATTACCATTTATTTGATCCTTAGAAAACAAACAGAAATAAGTAGGTTATTATTTTCCTCATTTCTATCACAAGGGCATCACTGATATATAAAACTCCTTTGGTACCTCTGTTTTCCTCTCCATAAAACAGGGTTTATACAGAGCTTTATTCACGGGGTCTATATTAATCCAAATCACTAAGAATAAATTACACAACACTTCTCAAATGCAGAGGGACTGTGTTTGTATTGCACATTCAGCAGCCTCTCTCCTTTCCTCTTATGAATTACATTTAAATGAATTATGGCAAAAGAAAAAGACCTGCGAAGGCTAAAACCTAGGAGTGTGTGAATGAGTGCACTGCCTAAGTAATACGCGATCACAACCACCAGCAGGGCACGTGGCACCCAGAGCCCTGGAATCCACGCTGTCTTCCCCAGTGTTGACAGGAAAATCCTCTGCCAGGAAGAATCCATCTCTTCTCAAGACAAGATGGTCCCGGAACTTGTACTGGCAAGATGCTGTTGCAATGAGGAATGGGAGAAGCACAGCACAGACATTCCTCTTTGCCATGTGAAACCAGTAAATCTGGTTGTAAAGACAAGTAAACTTGAGTTGTGGGAGAAATGTTCTCTCCCTGAAAGTCCCAGGGGCTCAGTGAATGTTTTCATATTAATAACAGTTTATAGATGGAGTCTTTTAACCTAGAAATTTTAAGGTGTCATTTAGTACATAATATAATAAAGAATGCTATGACATTAAAAGAAATATAAATAAAGGAAATGTAAGGGTCATTTGGATAATTATTTCATCTCTTTGCATCCAGAATTTTGAAATGAAATATAGTCTTTCCTCACTTCATGTGCAATAAATCATTTACAAAAAGTAAGTGGTTTCACAAATAAATGACTGTATCTATGACTACTTTCCCAAAATCAATAATACATTTATTGATAATTCTGCATTTAAAGGTTCATTTCACCTTGGTATTGACATTCTGTCTCCCCTGCCATTTCATTAGATTTAAAATTTTTCATTCTTGGTAATGAACTGTAAGAAAGTTGTATGTTAGAAAGTGGCCCCATTTCAGAGTTGGGCAATGTGACTCAATACATCATTTTCTATTAATTACCACAGTCAGTAAAGTTTCTCATTTATATGCTCAGCAAAATTAAAGTTAGGCGTCTTTGCCTTTGTTTTGTAAGGTGAGCATTCCAGGCTTCTCCTTAAATACACCACTTAACTGCTCTGTAAAATGAAGCGATATGTAAAAACATACTTCCTGTGAGCCTTCAGACAAGTCTTGACTTACTTCCACAAATTCTTCTGAGTGCCTACAAGGTGACCTTGGGTGGAGTGCCGGGATTCAAGAACTAAAATGTAATGCCTGCCCTTGAGAAGCTTACAGTCTAGTAAGACAGCAGATAAAGAAACAGGAACTCTCAAAGTAAAACAGTAAGGCCTGGTCTCTAGGCCTATGAACCGTAAATGCAGCACAGTACACGGGCATTAGCCCAATGGGGTAATTTAGAGAAAGATACATAGATGACATTTAAGCAGTTAACCCTTTTTAACATTAAGATTTCATGACAGAATGTAAAACATAAATGAGCATGTCTAATTATATCAAATCACCAAGCAATTTAATAAAGCCATTCCTGCAATAACGTAGCATGTGACCTTTTGTGATAATCCATAATGGGAGCATCATTACGTGGATGAGTCAAAGTCTGACCGCTACAGAGTCACTGCACATCCTCAAAGGGAATGACACAACCAGGGGGGATACATAAGTTTTCATCGCCATCTTATATTAATGCTGTGATGCCATGAAAAATGTTGCAATTATTTTAGAAGTTAGCGTGGGCCCGACTAGAATAGCGGGGCTATACTGCCATCTACTGGCAGCACTCCATGACGGCTGTCAGTAAGACAGTCCTGGATTCTAACTGCAGGCTCAACCTCTGTTCCGCTAGCAATAACAGCACAGATAGAAGGGGGACAATATGCTTATCATTAGCTATCTTATTATAGAGCATACATTTAAAACTCATTTCCAATAAAATTAATTTTCAGAAACTCATTTATGTCTTATCCTAATCAGATAAGAAATGTTAATGGTATTTTCTTAGTAAGTTTTAAAATAGTAACCCAAGAACTAAACTATTTTTTTTCACATCTGTTGAATTTTTTATGTATACCTTGTTATTTCCAGCACAATTTAATAAGATACACCGTAGGGAAAATGCTGCATTTGCCACCAGATTTGCAATTACCTAAAACAAGATATTGTTTGCACTTCAATGAAGTAGACTACAATATATTTCATACACTGTCAGACAAAATATTTAAATGCCTTTTCTTTGTCTTGGTTGGAGAGGAGGTTTTACTGTACCAAATCCGTGTACTATATGTGCTTCTCTAACTTTCCCTGAGGCCTTCCCTTAACTATAAAGACATTTATGGCAAAGAAATAAGAATAAAAAATAACCAAACCAATTGTTCCATTACTTGGTAGTTTCCATTATATACTGAAACATCTATTCAGCATTTTTTCTGCTAATGTAACAGAAACTCATCTGCTCAATGAGATTTATTACTTGTTTTTTCTCACATGTTCACAAGATATTGTTGTACATTTTGCAATGGATCTTTATTATCTAGTAATGATGGCTTGCAAATTAAATTAGTTTTTAATGGCATAGTTAAATTCTAATTTATGTTTGGGAGCTTTGTTTAATTCATTTAGTTATAATGTAATTGTTTTCTTGCTATTCTCTTACATTACACAGAAAGAACAAAAGAATAGGGGTTCATCTCATCACATTCGGTTGTTCTGGCTTTATTAAATCTTGTCACTAATTGCATTTCCCCCAAGAAAGTTTCAAAACAATTGCAGTCCGATCCTTTGGGCAAAATTATCTGGTTGCTCAGCATTCTGTATAAGGAAGTTGAATCAAACTATTACTGTAACTCTAAGGGTTGGTTAGATATTGCACTTTCTCATGCTCATTATAACCCTACTGTGCAGTGTAATGTACTGGGCAATTATTCTTTTGCAATAAATTCCTTTCCTGTGAGCTCTCTTTCTTTCCTGAACATTCAGGAAAACTGAAACCAAAAGTGATCATTAGCAGTACAGAAAGTAATCTTTTATAATGTCTACTTGCATTTTCTTCCCTCTCAATCGACAGGACTTTCATAGACCTGGCTGCAATAACCTTCTATAATACCTTTCATTGGGGTCCACACTGCAACAGCAAAAAAATAAACTTTAGCAAGATTCTGGATTTGATGCCAGAAACTGGATTCTGGGGTTACATAGGAATAATTTTGTGAGCAGGTTTGACCCTTCCTTGGTGTTGGTAGTTTCCTCAGGAGGACTGAAGCACACAGGTGGCATTTTAATGGGGACTAACTGCACCACAAGCTATTTAAGTTCCCATCCAAACAGGGACAATCTTTCAGGCTCATTCTTCCTTTTCATCTAATGAGAAAATAAATCTCCTATTCTAGATAATTCTTCCATTCCAATTTCAATGTATGCGTATCTTTCTAAATGTGGCTTCTCCTGAGGTTCTGGGTACAGCACGCAGATGACGCAGGTGAGCAAGTCATAGCCAGTTGGTTTCTTCCGGTTGCATGGATTGCACTCCTCACCCTGACCACCATCTTTTAAACTCTTGATCTTGGTCACTGAAGGGATCAGCAAACCATTTTCTTCCTCTGGAAAAGCAATTCATCACACCCATCCTACTGACTAAACACCAGGAGTGGCAACTTCATAAATGAAAAAGCAACGCTAAAAGAACAGCTTTCCATGTTTCTTATAAAGATAAAACAAGAATATGTGCTGTTGAGGTGAGAAGGAGATTGACTATTCAGTATACACCTTTTTTAATGTTTCATTTTTTCCCCTGTGCATGTTCAACTTTTTAAAAAGCTTGCTAAAATGGGGGGATGGGAGGTGGAACAAGATGACTGAATAGAAACTTCCAGTGATTTCTCCTCCACACGAACACCTAATTCAACAAATATCCACAAAAGCAAGCACCTTCAGAAGAACTAAAAATCAGGTGAGCCATTGCACTCCCTGGTTTTAACATTACATCAAGGAAAGAGGCACTGAAGAGGATAGAAAAGACAGTCTTGCTTTGCCTATGCCACCCCTCCCCCATCCCCTCTGCAATGCCGCACCAGCACCTGGAGTGGAGAGAGAATCGCTGTGCCCAGGGGAGGGAGAGTGAAGTGATTGTGAGACTTTGCATTGAAAACCAGGGCTGCCCTGCCACAGGGGAACACAGCACAGGGTGGAATTCTGCCAGTGCTCATGGAGGGAGCATTTAGACCCAGCCCCATCAGACAGAAATTTTCTACCCTGAAACTCTAGATCCAGCTAGCCCCACCACGGCTGACATAATGCGGCCTGGGGCCTGCACTAAATTCATTAAGGCAGTCAGTCCACAAAGGTTGCAGTCCTTGGGCAATTCCTGTGGCTTTCCTGGCTCAGAATCAGTGGACTTAGGGTGCACATAACTCAGGGAGACACCAGTGGTGGCAGCCATGCTAGTGCCTGTGTCACCCCTCCCCCAGCTACAAGCAGTACAGCTCACAGGGCTTCTTCCACTTGGGGAAAGGAAAGGGAAAAGTTCAGAGACTATTGTTTTGCAGCTTGGGTACCAGCTCAGCCACAGTAAAATAAAGTACCAAGTAGATTCCTGAAGTCCCTGAGTCCAGGCCTTAGTTCCTGCATGGCATTTCTGAACCCACCCTGGGCCAGAAGAAAACATGCTGCCCTGAATGGAAGAACCCAGGCCTAGCAGGACTCACCACCTGCTAACTAAAAAGTCCTTGGTCTTTGAATAAACATCAGAGGTAGCCAGGTAACACTCACCATAGGCTTTGGGTGAGACTGGGCTGGCTTCTGGTTTGAACTGGTGCTGGTGGCCACGAGGGATTGCCCATGTTACTCCTCCTCCTACTCCACCAGCCCAGCACAGAGAGTGAGGGAATAGAGTGAAAGATTTTGCCCGGTAATCCAGGAAATTCTTCCATATCTTACCCAAGTCCATCAAGGCAGTACCACCAGGAGTCTTTAAGAGTCACAACATTACGGGGCTTGGGGCACCCCCCAGTGCTGTTACACCTGCAGTGAGACCAAAGACTTCAATCACAACACTCAATTCCATTTGAATACCTGGAAAGCCTTCTCAAGAAGGATGGGTGCAAATAAGCCTAGACTGCAAAGATTAAAATAAATACCTAATTCTTCAAGTGATGAACATCCACAAGTATCAAGCACACCCAGGAAAACATGACCTCACCAAACAAACTAAATAAGGTACCAGTGACCAATCCTGGAGTTATGGAAATATGTGACCTTTCAGACAAAGAATTCAAAATGGCTGTCCTGACATAGCTCAGTGAACTTCAAGACAACACAGAGAAGGAATTCAGAAGCCTATCAGAGAAATTTAACAAAGAGATTGAAATAATAATAATAATAAATCAAGCAGGAATTCTAGTGCTTAAGAATTCAAAGGATAAACTAAGAAGTGCATCAGACTCCTTCAACAATAGAATTAACCAAGTAGAAGAAAGAATTAGTAAGCTTGAGGACAGGCTATTTGAAAATGCATAGTAAGCAGAGAAAAAGAAAAAAGAATGAAGCATGCCTACAGTATCTAGAAAATACCTTCAAAAGGGCAAATCTAAGGGTTATTGGCCTTAAAGAAAAGGTAGAGAATGAGATTGGGATAGAAAGTTTATTCAAAGAAATAATAACAGAGTACTTTCCAAATCTAGAGAAAGATATCAATACTCAGGTACAAGAAGGTCATAGAACACCAAGCGAATTTAACCCAAACAAGACCACCTCAAGGCATTTAATAATCAAGCTCCCAAAGGTCACAGATAAAGAAAGGTCCTTAGGGAAGCAAAAAAGAAAAGAAGAAAAATAACATAAAAGAGCTCCAATATGTCTAGCAGCAGACTTCTCAGTGGAAACCTTACAGGACAGGAGAGAGTAGCATGATATATTCAAAATACTGAAGAAAAAAATCCTTACCCAAAAAAACCTTAACCCTAGAATATTGTATCCTACAAAAATATCCTTCAAACATGAAGGCAAAATAAAGAATTTCCCAGACAAACAAAAGCTGAAAAATTTCATCAACACAAGACCTGCCCTATAAGAAATGTTAAAAGGAGTTCTTCAATCTGAAAGAAAAGGATGTAAATGAATGATAAGAAATCTTCTGAAGGTATATAACTAACTAGTAACAGTAAGTACACAAATACAAAATACTGATTGCTGTAATCACGATGCATAAACCACTTATACCTTGAGTAGGAAGACTAAAAGACAACCTATCAAAAATAGCTAAAGCAACTTTTTGAAAGATGGATATTATAAAAAGATATGGATAGAAACAATAAAACGTTAAAAAGTGTGGAGGGAGGAGTTAAAGGGTAGAATTTCTGTTAGATTTATCTGTTTGTTTACTTATTTGTTTATAAGCAGAGTTGTCATATGTTTAAAATAACTGGTTCTAAAATATTTTTTGCCAACCTCATGGTAACTTCAAATCAAAAAACTTACAACAGATACACAAAAAATAAAAAGCAAGAAATTAAAACACACTACCAGAAAAAATCACTTTTAACAAAGGAAAACAGAAAAGAAGGAAGGAAGGACCATAAAACAACCAGAAATCATATAATAACATGATAGTTATAAGTCCTTACTTCTCAATAATAACATTTACTGTGAATGGACTAAACTCTCCAAACAAAAGACAGAGTGGCTAAATGGATTTTTTTTAAAAAACGAGGCAACCATATGTTGTCTGTGAAGACCCACTTCACCTATAAAGACACACATAGACTGAAAATAAAGGGATGGAAAAAAGAAATTCCGTACAAATGGAAAGCAAAAAGAGCAGGAATAGCTATACTTCTATCAGATAAAATAGATTTCAAGACAAAAACTATAAAAACACACAAAGAAGGTCATTATATAATGATAAAGGGGTCAATTCAGCATGATGATATAACAATTCTAAATATACATACACTCAATACTGAAGCACCCAGATATATAAATCAAATATTATCAGAGCTAAATAGAGAAATGGACACCAATATAATAATCACTGGAGACCCCAACACTCCGCTTTCAGCATTGGACAGATCATCCAAATAGAAAATCAACAAAGAAATATTGGACTTGCACTATAGAACAAATGGACCTAATAGATATTTATAGAATATTTTATCCAACAGCTGCAGAATACATATTCTTCTTTTCAGCTCATGGATGATTCCCAAGGATAAAACATATGTTAGGCCACAAAACAAGTCTTAAAAAATTCAAACACTTGAAATCATACCAAGTATTTTCTCTGACCACAATGGAACAAAAAATTAATAACAAGAGGAACATTGGAAAATATACAAACACATGGAAATTAAACAATATGCTCCTGAATGACTAGTGGTCAATGAAGAGATTGAGAAGGAAATTTAAAAATTTCTCAAAAAAATGAAAATTAAAACACAACGTATCAAAATCTATGGGACACAGAAAAAGCAGTAATAGGAGGAAAGTTTATAGCAATAAGTGCATACCTCAAAAAAGTAGAAAAGCTTCAAATAAACAACCTAATGATACATCTCAAGGAACTAGAAACACAAGAGCAAAACAAGCCGAAAATTAGTAGAAAAAAGGAAATAATAAAGAGCAGAGCAGAGCAGAAATAAAAGAAATTGAAACAACAACAAAAAATACAAAAAATCAATAAGACAAAAAGTTAGTTTTTTGAAAAGACAAAACAAAATTAACACATCTTTATACAGACTAAGAAAAAAAGAAAGAAGACCAAAATAAATAAAATCACAGATGAATAATGAGTCATTACAACTGATACAGTAGAAATCCAAAGGATCGTTAGAGACTACTATGAGCAACTATATGCCAATAAATTGGAAAACCTACGAGAAATGGATAAATTCCCAGAAACATACAATCTACCAAGATTGAACCAGGAAGAAATATAAAACCTAAATAAACAAATAAGAAGTAATGAGATAGAAGCAGTAATAAAAAGTGTCCCATCAAAGAAAGGCCCAGGACCTCATGCCTTCACTGCTAATTCTACCAAGCATTCAAAGAAGAATTAATACCAATCCTAATTAAACAATTCTAAAAAATTGAAGAGGAAGAAATACTCCCAAACTCATTCTACAAGGCCGGTATCATCCTAACACCAAAACCAGACAAAGACACAACAAAAAAAGAAAACCATAGGCCAATATCTCCGATGAACATAGATACAAAAATCCTCAACAAAATACCAGTAAACTGAATTCAACAGCACATTAAAAAGATTATTTATCATGACAAGTGAGAGTCAACCCAGGGATGCAAGAATAGTTCAACATACACAAATCAATGTGATACACCATATCAACAGAATGAAGGACAAAAACTGTGTGATTATTTCAATTGATGCTGAAAAAGCATTTGATAAAATTCAACTTCCTTTGATGATAAAAACTTTCAAAACACTGGGTACAGAAGGAACTTACCTCAACATAATAAAAGCCATATATGACAGACCCACAGCTAGTATCATACTGAATGGGGAAAAATTGAAAGTCTTTTCTCTAAGATCTGGAACAAGACAAGGATGTCCACTTTCACCACTGTTATTCAACATAGTACTGGAGGTTCTATCTAGAGAAATCAGATAAGAGAGGGAAACAAAGGGCATCCAAACTGGAAAGGGAGAAAAATTATCCTTGTTTACAGATGATATGGTTTTATATTTATAGAAACCTAAACACTCCACAAAAAAATTATTAGAACTCATAAACAAATTCAGTAAAGTTGCAGGATACAAAATCAATATAGAAAAATCAGTAGCATTTCTATATGCCAACAGTAAACAATTTGAAAAAGAAACCAATAATAGAATTTCCTATTTACAATAGCTAAAAATAAAATAAGTTACCTAGAAATAAACTTAACCAAAGCAGTGAATTATCTCTACAATAAAAACTATAAAACACTTATAAAAGAAATTGAAGAGGACACACAAAAATATGGCAATATATTCCATGATCATGGATTGGAAGAATTAATATTGTTAAAATGTCCCTATTACACAAAGCAATCTACAGATTCATTGCAATCCCCATCAAAATACCAATGAAATTCTTCACAGAAATAGAAAAAATAATTGTAAAATTTATATAGAACCACAGAAGACCCAGAATAGCCAAAGTCATCCTGAGCAAAAAGAACAAAACTGAAGGAAGCACATTACCTAACTTCGAATTATATTACAGAGCTGTAGTAAGCAAAACAGCATGGCACTGGCATAAAAACTGATGTGTAGACCAATAGAACAAAATAGAGAGCCCAGAAATAAATCCACACACACATAGTGAATTTATCTTTGACAAAGGCACCAAGAACATACAGTGAAAAAGGACAGTCTCTTCAATAAATGGTGTGGGAAAAACTGGATATCCATATGCAGAATGGCACTAGACCCTTATCTCTCACTATATACAAAAATCAAGTCAAAATGGATTAAATACTTAAATCTGAGACCTGAAACTATGAAACTATTAAAAGAAAACATTGTTGAAATGCTTCAGGATATCGGTCTGGGCAATGATTTCTCAAAAGCTCAGGCAACCAAAGCAAAATCCGACAAATGGGATCACATCACACTAAAAAGCTTCTGCACAGCAAAGGAAACAATCAACAAAGGGAAGAGACAACCCACAGAATGGAAGGAAATATTTACAAATCACCCATATGGCAAGGGAGTAATAACTAGAGTATATAAAATCTCTAACAACTCAAAAGGAAGAAATTAAATAATCTCTTTAAAAAATAGGCAAAGGTTCTGAATAGATATTTCTCAAAAGAAGACATACAAATGGCCAACAGGTATATGAAAAAAATGCCTAATATCATTAGTCACCAGAGAAATGCAAATCAAAATACAATTAGATAACATCTCACTCCAGCTAAAATGGCTTTTGTCAAAAAGGCAATAGTGAATGCTGGTGAGGATGTAAAGAAAAGGAAACCCTCGTACACTGTTGGAGAATAGCATGGAGGTTTCTCAAAAAACTGAAAATAGTATACCATATGACACAGCAATCCCACTGCTAGGTATATATCCAAAGGAGGGGAATTCAGTATATAGAAAAGATATCTGCACTCCCATGTTTACTGCAGCATTATTTACAATAGCCAAGAAGTTTGGGTATATATACACAATAGAATATTATAGAGCCACAAAAAAGAATGAAATTCTTCCATTTGTAACAACATAGATGGAACTAGAGAACATTATGTTAAGTAAAATAAGCTAAGCAAAGACAAATCTTACATGTTCTCACTCATACGTGAGAGCTAAATATTAAAAACAATTGATTTCACGGAGACAGAGAGTAGAATGATGGTTACCAGAGGATGGGAAGGGTCATGGTGAGAGGGGTTAAAGTGGGGATGGAAAATGGGCGCAAAAATGTAGTTAGATAGTAGTCAGGTAGAATGAACCATATTTGTTAGCATAACAAAATGACTATAATCCACAATAAGTGAGGGTATACTTTAAAATAACTAAAAGAGTGGTGTTGGAATGTTCCTAATACAAAGAAACATTAAATGTCTGAGGTGATGGATACCCCAATTACCCTGATTTAATTAATTCACATTGTATGCCAGTATCAAAACATCACATGTACCCTATAAAGATATACAACTATTATATATGCATAATAATCAAATAAATAAATAACTTGCTAAAAAATAAGAGTGATATAAACATGTGATATTACTCCTGATTTTAATGTCATTTAATATTGTACCTATTAAAGGATGGGAAAGGAGTAAATGGGACATCAGGGGTTCTTTGCCGTGAAAGAATATTTCTCTAATAACCTGATGAAGAATAAAAGCTGCCTCATGTTAATCCCCCTATTTCTCTGTCTGAACCATATAACCTTTGATGTCCTGTCCCCAAATTTGCTGTTGGCAAAGACTAATACAATATCCACAGAGTGGATCCACGATTATAAATTGGTCCTTAAGATTTACTCATGAAGGGAACACATCTGCACTGAAGTAAGCTCAGAAAGAAAAGATCATTGGCAGAAAAAGCAATTTTCTTTGAAGCTCAGCCCTGCTCTCAGCCACTCATACGCTCCCACCCATTGCCCAGGAGCAGTGTGCTGAGAGTTGAATTTGACTCAACATCAATAGCCTCATTCTTTAGCCTCCCAGGTGTTATGTAACACAAACTTGCTCTTTGTCTAAGTGTCTGCCAAAGCTATCCTCTTCTTTTCCTAACATTGTAGTTCACATTGATGGTGATATTGTTAGACATTCAGAGAAAGAAGGAGAGGTTTTAGGACATGGTTTAAATAAAAATTGTATAGATTGTAAAGATAATGTTTTAAAATATAGAATCTCTTATTTGTCTATTTCTACTCAGTGTAACTGTGACCTGTAAAATAGAAGTATCCGTGACTTCATTGACTTATGAGCTATTTCATACCCAACCATCGCCTCTCTAGGTCCTGCCAATAACACACCTGCCACTGGAGCCCCCAACCCTCCATACAGGCTCCTCGCAAGCTAGAGCCTTTCTGTGGCTTCCCAGTTTCTCACTCTGGTGGGTCAAATTGTGTCCTCAAAAAAGATATGTTGAAGTCCTAACCATCAATATCTAAGAATGTGACCTAATTTGGAAATAGAGTCATCAAAGATGTAATTTATTAAGATTAGATTATACTGTAGTAAAATAGGCCCTTAATCCAAGATTATATGATACAAGCTCATCAGGGAGAAGGCCGTGTGATAACAGAAACAGACACTGAAGTGATGCAGCTACAAGCCAAGGAATGCCAAGGGTTGACAGCCACCACCGATAGGAAGAGACAAGGAAGGATTTTACTCAGAGTCTCAGGAGGAGCATGCCCTGCTGACACCTTGATTTTGGACTTCAAGTTTCCAGAACTGTAAGAGAATAAATGTATCCTGTTCTAAGCCTTCAACGTTTGTGGTATTTGTTATGGCAGCTCTAAGAAACTAATATACCTACCTACCTACCAGAGGCTTAGCCTGTCCTAAAATCAACCCCAGCAAAAGCAACAACCACTTCCCACTTCCCAGTGGTTACAGGGGCTAAGACGTAATTATGATGGTTTGTGGATCCAGGCAATGTATGTTTTACTCAGACACACTAAGACATGGCTTTAAATTTCAAATAGTTTTTTTAAAAATGGAGTTTTGGAACATAATCTGTTTAAGTAAGATCTACCTACTCAGGGAAGGTAATTGCTTTTAATACATCATTAAGTTTTGCCATGGAGTTGAGGGTGTCTAGGAATACTTCATTTTTAATATAAAAAAGATCACGTGATTTATAAATAATGTTACCTTGGCCATGAAAATAAAAACACATTTGGGAAAATTTTGATTTGGTCCAAAGGTAGGACCTAATATATATATTCATTGAATAGAAAAAGATCAATAAAAAAGTTTAGCTTTTTCTTGAATTTTCAAAGAACAGAGAAATAAAATAATGGCTTTAAAGGTATTTAGTTTAGTTCTAAAGGAGACATGCAAATCTAACAGCACAGTCTTTTATAAATGGGTCATTATTTGGTTTGGGGATACTGGGGTATTAATTTCACTTGATATAAGAGGATATGGTGACTCAGGAATTGGCTGAGTTTTTTCCTTAACTCTTCAGGACATGAAAGCATCTTCAGTAACTTTATCCCCAGCTACTCATTCCCATAAACACACCCTACAGTGTTTTTCAAACTTTTTGACCTTGTTTGTACATTACATTATGACCCAGTACAAACAGACCTTTGTATGTATATAATTTATATATATATATATAAACTGAAACAAACATTTCAAAAAGCAATTCTTGTTCTTATTACTTAAATAACATTCTCAGATGTTTCATTCTATTCTATTTTATTTTTATAAAGCTGACCTTGACCCACTAAATTGATTTGAAATGAGTCACGGCCCACCACAAATAATAGCCATAAACTCTGTCATTACAAAGAACTCCAACCCTTCCAAAGTTTCTGTTGAAGCACCCTAATCCCCAACCCTCTCTTCCTATCTGTCCAGTTCATTCCTTCAAGAATCCCAGCTCCTAAAATTCTTCCACTCACCAGGATATATGATCCATTGATCCTGCCACTTTTCTTTGGACTCATCCCTTTATGTACTCATTACCCTCCATACCAGATAAATTTCATGATCCCTCATTATAATCACTTCCTAGTACTTCCTAGTATACCTTCAACTCACTTTCCCCCTCTTGCTTTGTCGTGCTGCCCTGGAAAAACCCCAACCCTGATTAAATCCAACTCTGTGCTTTGGGGCCATACACCAGCAGGCGAACAGGGCTGGAGGACAGCACAGAGACATGCAGCTGGTCTCACTTGAATTCATCAACACCGTCTCCAGGTAGGCTTTAGAGCTGCCCTTGTGAAGATAAACACCATGTGCACCAATGACTCTCATTTATGTCTCTATCCTAAGTCTCTTCCCTGTTGAGCACCACTACTTGGAGGTCTAACAGGTACCTCAAACTTGGCCAAATTCAAGCTCCTGGTCACCATTCTCGCCCCAAATCTGTTTCTCCTGCAGTCTCCCCTATCTCAGGAAATGCAACTCCATTTTTCCAGTTGCTTTCCCTGTTTCATTTACAGTAAAAACTGGAGCCTAAGGAAGCCCTCCACAGCCTTGCCCCACAGTGAACTCACTGGCCTCCTCTCCCGCTGGTCTTGTACACATGCTTCAGACACCAGCCACGCTGGCCTCTTCTAACCGCTAAGCACATCCCTACCTCAGAGCCTTCACCCTTGCTCTTCCTCTGTGGGATTATTCTTCTCTCAGATAGTTTCATGGCTCCCCTTCTTCAGATTTTTGCTCAGGTGTCACCTTCTCAGTGCAGCCCTCTCCGATCATCCACTTAAAATTGCAACCCACCCCCACCACCAGCACTTATTCTGTCCCTGATTTATTTTTCTTCTTAACACTTGTCACTATAAAACCTGCCACATAATTTACTTACTTATTATGCTCTTTGTCTCCTCCAACTAAACTATATCTTCAATAAAGACAGGGATTCTTGTCTATTTTGCTCTTGTTGTGCCCACAAATGCCTGGTATATAGTAAAATAAATGTGTTCACTGAATGAATGGATGAATGGAACCAGTGCCATGCAAGGCCACACAATGTACCTGGTTTCAAAGATGAAACTAAATATTCCAGGAGTATGCATTGGGATTGGTAGTTTATTTTATATAACCATAGTGAGCAGTATGTAATGCCTGTTCTCTTTTGTGCTTCTGTAAATACAGAGTCAGCAGCACTTGCCCTAGTGATTACATGGTCCCTAATATACCTGGAAAAAATACACACACACACACACATAGGGAGAAAAGTAAAAATGTCTGGATCTTTTACATCTCAAAACTAAGATCCTCCAGCCTTTGCAACATACTAAGACCCCATTTGTATAAAAGTTTAAAAAGTTAGCCAGGCATGGTGGCATGCACCTGTAGTCCCAGCTCTCAGGAGGCTGAGGCAGGGGGATAGCTTAAGCCCAGACATTAGAGGTTGCAGTGAGCTATGATGATGCCACTGCACTCTATCCCAGGCAACAGAGCAAGACCTTGTTTCAAAAAAAAAAAATCAAGACTAAGATTTTATTCTTAGGCTATATGCTTGGGAGATGTAACTTCCTTGCAGATATTGTTGGAGGATGGGAAAAGAACTCAGTCTGTGACTTAAACATGGCCCTAAGGTCTTTGTGTCTCTGAGAGGGAAGGTAGAACCTGACAAAACTGCAAACCAAAGGTTCAAGCAGCTCTCTGTTTTGCAAAAAAGTTTGAATTTACCTTTTAAGCAGGCAAGTCATAGGAAAACCTACTCAACCCCCAAAGCCTTTTAATTGTGCCAAATATAAAGCAAAGCACCTATTCTGGACTCGAGTTATATAAGTTACTGTGGTTCCAAGAAAAAAAATACTAACTGGGGTTAGCATGGAAGAAAATTTTTTAAAAAATAGGTTTGTTTTGGGGATAAGATGAATCACATCATAGAATATTGGGTTGTTTTAGAAGGCAGAGATGAAAAGTTGAAAATTCCCCCACTACCTATGAGGTGAGGTTCATGACTGACAGATGAATTTCATGAGAAGCTTAGTGAGGGGCTGAGGCAGCCTTCAAGAAAGCTTTTGTAAGACCAAATAATCAGAATATCTAATAAGCACCCAAACGTTGTAATTAACATTTAAATTTTGGCACATATAGAGCCACCTTAGGACTTAGGTGACTAAATATAGCATAGAGCTGGAAAGAAAGGAATTCTCCTCAACTCTGCACCTCTGAGGACTGGAGCTCAGGGACCATCCCAAGACTGACACGAAAAGTGAGCACTCTCAGCAGTGACTGAGGAGGAACCTTCAGCGATCCCACAACCTGGAATTAGAAGGGCACATTGAACATGTTTGTGTGCATGTGTATGAGGCATCCATCTGGGGACATGCAAAAGTAGGCTGGGAAACTTTGAGGGGGCAAGTTCCATTTAGGTGGAGTGGGCACGGGCTCAGAGAAAGGTGATTTGGGCCCACGTGTAAATTAAAGCCCACAGGCTTCTTTGGCCAGGTAATGTTTCGGTACACAGCTGTGAACAACCTGAGAATAATTTTAAGGAGGATGATGATAAGTTTCCATCAAATCAATAAATCTGGGATCCATGGTGGATATGGGAATCAACTTATTTGCTCCTGATTTAGTAAACTCCTAAAGATAAAGCTTGGTGAGATTTGATTTCCTCTGATAATTATGAGGAGTGATTTAAAGAGGTCTAGTTCATGCAGACTCCCCAGATTTCCTGAGGGTTCAGGATGAGGGTAGGAAACCTTGGAATCTCCTCAGACGGGAATCTAGAAAAGTCTCAAACTTGGAGAATCACCATGAAGTGGGATTAGACATAAACCTTTCTGAGATATGAGAAGGATTTCCTGGGTCATCAAAAAAACAAAACCTCACAAACCCACAATAAGAACCCTGAGCCTACAGCCTCAGCATGCGGTTTGAGACATGACAGATAATCCTAGCGCCAAAACAGAAAAAGGAAAGAATTCCAAGACCCCATGGTAGGGCATTTTTAAACAAGTTGGGTTGTTTAAAGTTAAAGTCAAGTGATACAGTGAATTTTGTATACCTTGGTAACAATTAGCATATTATAAAAGAGTATTTCTACTTTGCAATTCAGTATTCGTTCCTTTTCTTTCTAAAAAATAAAAAATTTAAAGAATCTTTTGTTTTAATTTTGCCACCTGGAGCCTTAAATTTTGCCCTCGACTTTGTAATTCATGATGCAGCTCTCAGACGGGCGTTATTAACGATGCTGAGCCATCTGGTAGCCTCCTGTTTTAAACAATCCTTCTTGCTAAGTAGGTATTAACATCAGTTGTTCCTATAAGCTGAAGAAGTGCATATGCTGTAAACATGTAAATGTAGCAATCTTTTTGAAACATTATTTTGAATTGGGATATCCTCTGAATTTTGGTGCCCTCTGCCCTGGTTATGACTCTACCCTTGAAACTTGTTTCATGGGCATTGGAATCAAGGTTTACTTGAAATGGATTGAGGAGAGGGGATACTTATGAAGTTTGAGGAAAACAAAAAAAGGATAGATCTAAGTGATGCTAAAGAGAGATTTCCAGGATCACCAGCTATCATCAGTTCACCAGTATCCACTAAGTTTCAGCTTTGTCATCGGCTCTTCTATGAACATATAAAGCCATCTGTTGTGGAGAGATCGATATCACACTGCACACACATTGGCCACAAAGCAATAGCTAGCTAAGTAAGATCACTGTCAAGTTGCTGCACAACTTTCCCAAATAATTGAAAAAAAAAATAAAGATATTTCAAAACTCAGTTCAAAAATTCTCTGTCATACTCTGGGAGGCCGAGGCGGGTGGATAGCTCAAGGTCAGGAGTTCGAAACCA
>VBSM01000483.1:21778508-21840706 GCA_008086735.1 Cheirogaleus medius
AAAAAAAAAAAAAAAAAAAAAATTCTCTGTCATAGTTGCATTAGCTATGCAATGTAGAGATGCAACCCACGTTTGTTGCTTATTATTCTATTAAGATCTCTGCAGCAACTTTCTTTTCTATATCCAGCTGGTATTTTACAACAACAACAAAAGATTCTTCACAGATTGACCTCCAGTAACTTTTCAACTGTACAAAGAACTCCTAGACAATGTCAGTGTCTGAATACCACAACAGCAAGACCCAGGAGAGAGTGTGGGGGCAGAGGGAAGAAAAGAGAAGACGCACAGCAGGGAGGGGATTAACGGGAAAGCAGGTAACTGTGGTCTTCAGTCAATGCTGGGAAAAGGACAGAAAGGTAGAGAGGACTATTGATGGGTCCCGGGGAGAGGGGACAGACCAAATCCCTCCTGGACCACTAAGGGCCCAGCTCTTCTCTAGTCATTTCATTATTTTTGTTCATAAAAACAGGAAATCTTCCATTCCTATCTCACACTTATCATTCCCTATATTTTTGGTGGAGGCAACACATCGAGTGGAATCATCTACCTTCAGCTGGGAGGGGGAAGCTTCCCATTTATTTCAGCACATATTACAGGGAGGAGAAGAGAAGGGACACTTTCTACCTGCTGGGCTTCAAATAAAGCTCAATTTATGTTCCCTTGGAGTTCACATTCAGAAAAAAAAAATCATGTAGTGACCCTCAAAACAACCCAAAAAGGGCTATAGGGAGACTTGATAATGGATCAGTTCACTGGTAAAGAGCAAAAGGGCTTAAGTTGCCTACTTACAGAGCAGCCTAAAGAGAAGGCATTATTCCATGCCCAAGCCATGCCACAAGCCCCAATGGTTGCTTTCTTTTCCTCACTGAACTGTGTTTTCACATCTATTATTGCAAATGTTTCAGGGCCACAAGAAGCTGGAGAGTCCTATTTCTGACACGGCTGGAGAGCAGATTGTTGGGGAGCCAGGGGGCAACTCCCTGAGGTCTGACCCCTTTTTCTCAACACTCCAGTTGTCCCACAATCATTGGAAGCAAAGAATGCAAAGCCCCATCATGCTGCCATAATGAACTATGATTAAACCTTGGCTGAACTTTCCCCCACAAAACAAGGTATCACATAAAGTACCCCAAATCAGGAGTATTTTGGGAAAACAATCATTCACTTGTTCAACCAAAAAAAGGTTTCTAGATCTAATTGTTACCTGCAGTGCACACCACACAAAGGTTGCTGGCTACAAGACAGAGTTGTATAAATAGCATGACAAACAGCTGCAGATTTCAATTACTCCATGATCATCAGTGTATAGAATAAAGAGGCAATTTTGCAGAGGAGAAACCATGGGGAATACATTGGACTGACAACTGCCTGGAATTCAATTTGCCGAAGTGATATTGAAATATGGGGGAGAAGTCACAGTGCGCTGATTAAGTTTCAAGCTGCTGCATTACTAATACTGTCTCATGAACCTGTATGCGCTGTTATCACCATAGCAACATGATCATCAGAGCAATCCTGAAAACAGGCTACACCACAGACTGTTCATTTACATTTGTGATAAATGCTGGAAAAGTCAGGTACATTAATAAGCCAGGACTCTCACAGAACCTGACATCCTAGAAAAATTGCAAAGAGCAGAAAATATTGTTTTTCTATACCTTTAGTTATTTGACACATATATACAAACAAACAAATAAGAAAGATTTATGGAACAGTAGAGCCAAATGTTCGTCCAAGAAGAAATAAACACAGAAAATCTGTTTTACTGTAGCCCCGGTGATTTTTAGATTTGCACAGAACCTAGTGGGAAAAAATGCCATGCTTTGAGGTCTGTAAGGGAAAGAAAGGACACACACACACACACAAACACACGTAAACTTAAAAGAGCCCTTAAGAGTATTTAATTGATGGCTCTCATCTCTCACAGATATATGCAAAAAAGCTTTGCATAACTAAAACTTCCCCTACTGATTGTATTTGCTGTGCTTAATGAATGAATGAGAGACGAAATTACAAGAAGTATTTTTGACAAATAAGACTTATTAATTTTACTCATTTTACAAATTTCTCATCCTCAAAACGTTTCTTTCTATTTTATTAACTTTACAGCTGTTTATTACAAAGGACAAGTGAAATACAAAAATATCTTTTCTGGCTTTTATTTTTATTAAGTGAATTTACTTCCCTGATACAGAGTATGGCACAGAAATATTAGAATCTGACTTGGAAAATGGGAAGTATGAGACATTTAATATTTTTCAAGTATGTCAAGCCAGTGTTCTCTATTTCCATGGAATGATATCTTCCTCCTTTGGTCCCTGTCTGTTCAAAGGCTACATATCATCCCCAGCAATGAGACAATCTTTCCTCAGGTTTATGTGGTACTGCAAGTTGGCAGTGAGGAATGTTTATTCTCGTGTGCTATATCCAAAAAAGAAAAAAGTTTTTTCCCAAATAGTTTTCTCATTGCGGTTCAAACAAAGTTCACTCTTAGCAGGATACTACAATAAAAATCTCTAGAAGCAAAGATGTTGTGCAATGCATTGTTATTTTATTAGCATCCTAGTTAGAGGGTTATTATATCCTGTTACTACAATACAAGAATGCAGTCTTTTTCTTTTCAAAAGAAACCCCTAACATGAGGGATAGTGGCAGTCAAAAGCAGACACCTCAGAAAACAGTAACACAACCCCCAATATCTCTCTCTACCTCTTTCTTGGACAGACTTTACAGAGTATTTTGATGGTGAACACATGCCCATATAAGCCCACATGCATCCCCTAGTATTTTATCCTATTTCCTGGCCCTCCAAATGCCTCCTTATTTTTAAGAAAGCATCATGGAACAGAGAAAAAACACAAGGGGATTGAATAAGTTAAGCTTGAGTTGAAATCCCAATTTCTAGATTTGTAACACTAGGCAAGTAAGACATTTGCTTTTATGAGTCTAATTTCCCTCATGTGAAATATAGGGATCATAACTATTCCACACACCCAAAGAATAGATGACATATATGTTATCTACCAATGTCTTCCACACGGTGGATGTAGCTCCTTCCTCCTGCCTTCTTACAAGTGCCTGACCCTTCCATCATTCTCACCTGTTCACTGAAGTGCCCCTCACAGATTCCCCCCGACCCACCATTCTTCACAAAAACTTTCCTGAGCAAATCTCTCAACCATGCCACTACTCCTTAAACCTACTACCCACTTAAGCCATGTTGGCTAGAGCCACTGGTTGTGTCTTATTGAATTCCTTTTGCAGGAAGTCCAATGTCCCCAATCACCCTTACCTTCATTGTCCTCCTTCTAGCAGTTCTGCACTCCATATCACCCAATTCCCACTCTCTCAGAGTGCTCAGGCCCCTTCCCCTTCAGCAAGACAAAGAAGACTGGGAACCTTCCCATGGAGGCAATGTCCAGAGTTGTCATCTTAAGACATCGCTGGAAAAGCTTTGTAGATGTATGAAAGTATAACACAGCAAAAAGATAATGTCAGAATCTAAGAGAGATTGAGTCCTGATCCAAGTCCTGGTGAAAATGAGCAGATAAGTTGGGAATTAATAGTAGAATATAAAGCAAGATAGTTCATCAAATATTGGGAACAAATTTCCAAGATAGAAGCTGTTCACAAAATACTCTCTACCACACTAGACAGAAGAATTTACTTTCTCCAGGTGTGTGAGAGAGAGTTGGAGAAGGAGATGACATAAACAGGGAGCCCAACTGCCCATCTCCAACCATTCCACATTTCACCCACCCATGTTACTCCTCCATTTCTGTAAGCAGAACTTGTCACTGTCTTCCACACCAAAATGCACCAGGATGGTAGCTGTGAGAGCATCACCGAATCAGAAGTTAGAAAATATGGGTTCTGGCTTCAGTGCCAACACTAATTAACCATACCCTCTTGGGTCACATAAGCCCTCTAGGTCTCTAATTTCCTGGGGTAATCATTTGGGGCCATAGACTCCTTTGGTAGTCTGGTACAGCCTACGAAACCATTCTCATAAGAATGAGTTGAAATGTATAAAATAAAATGATAGGATCATAAAGAAAACCAATTACATTGAAGTACAATTAGCAAATATTTAAAAAACAAAATTGTGATATAGTAATATCTATATTTCTTTAATAACATCAATCTATAAAATGATCTACTGGCAGGTCAAAAATACTATAATTTTGAATTGGTGATTATTATAAATGATACTTCAAGATATCTGCTACAATAATAAATATCTGAAAATATCTGTGATCTCTATAAGTGACAAAATAACAGGTACTGCTAATACCATTATATGTGGCCTACATTGTTAATTAAAGAAATGCACATTTTCAGTTAAAGGTTAGTGAAAATAAGGTGTTTTTGTAAGGTAAGGGAATTCTGCTAAATCATCTTATCTTAGTATGTTCAGGTTGATGTAACAAAATACCACAGACTGGGTAGCTTATAAACAACAGAAATTTATTTCTCACTTCTCAGGAAGTCCAAGGTCAGTAGATTCAATGTCTAGTAAGGGCCCACTTCCTGTTTCATAGACAGCACCTTCTCACTGAACGTCACTCATGTGACAGAAGGGGTCAGGGATCTCTCTCAGGGATACTCTTATAAGGACACTAATTCCATTCTCTGCCCTCATGACCTACTCAGCTCCCAAAGGCCCTACCTCCTAATACCATCACATTGAGGATTAGGTTTCAACATAGGCATTTTAGAGGGTACACAAATATGCAGTCTATAGCAGATCTCCAAGGTCCCTTTTGACTCTGACATTCTGATTCCAACATTCTCCCTGAGTCATTTCATTACTCTCTCTCACCCACTTCTGAACACTCATCTCCTGATCACACTGGGTTCTTTACTATATTGAATTCCAGAGGCAGCTATTTTAATGTTGTCTTCACCATCATATTATAATTTCTCACCCCTAACCTGTCATAATAGTTGTAATTTCCAATCCTTATTCAGCTCAACCATCTTTACTAGCTAAAGCTCTCTAGGATTCAAGTTTTTCCTTGTAAAATGAGGATGATAATGGTGCTTCTATATAGCTGTTATGAGAAATACATAAGTTAAAGCACAGAAAGCACTTAAAACAGTACCTGCAACATAGTGAAGCCACAAAAGACACTGTTTACTTCTTACTAATAATATTATGCCATTACTTGGCCACTAAGCATTCCTAGAGAATACTTAGAAGATGCAGAACATGCTCCTTTGACCCACTACAAAGATGTGTCATTCAGCTTTAGCTAGATCTCATCACTGCCTCTGAATCCTTGTTCATCTCTTATTCACCATTAATTTATTAAACCATGAATGTGGATGTTTGGGCACCCTCTATGCACTAAGAACTATTACAGACACTTGGAATTCATTCATTCAATTATTTATCCAACAATATTCATTGAGCACTTACAGTGTGACAGGCACAGTTTTGAGCATTGGTGATCTAGAGAAGAACGAAAGAGACAAGATTTCATGGAGCTTACATTCTAGCAAAAGCATTACCCTTTGAACATGAACAGCAAGACCCCATTCTGCTGGACCTGACATTCCAGTTTGAGGTGACAGACAATAAATGCTCAATCAACAAACAAAAAAGTTAGCAAATATCAGGTACTGATACGTGTCACAGCAACTCATTATCAGCCCACCATTTTGCTTCCCCTACCTCTCTCCCATATAAATAATGATAATCTGTAGCCTTGTCTCCCTGTTGAGCTAGCTTACTTTTTTCCCACAGCTGCAATATATATTCTCTGAGTGCTCTTTCTATTTTTTTAATCAACATTCCCTCCCAGATCCCTATAATTTGAATTTCCATTCATTCCATTCTACTGAAACTATTCTCTCAAAGGTCATTATTAAAATAATTCCTTCTGCTTAAAAGTTCTTTCAGAATCTACATCCCTTTAGGCCTTTCTAAGCTGTTTTTGTATAATTATGGTCTGTTTCTTGAAGTTCTCTTTTTGTAGTTACTGCTCTGTCCCCATTCACACAACCCCTTCTATTGCCATTTTCTGCATTCTCTTTGCTGGAGTATCTTCCTACTAATGACCTCTTTTCAGTGAATTGCCTTGAAGATTTCATTTATTCATGCTTTGCTCTTTCCTAGCATCTCTATGCAAAGTACGTCCAAATCTGCACCTCAAGCCCTGGTTCCTCACCTGTGTAGATCCAGTCATCTATATGACATCTCTGGTCAGGTGACCCAGCAGCCTTCAAACTCTGTATATTCAAAATCCAAAGGCTTTCCCTAAGTCTAATATAGTTTTTGTTCACACTTCTCCCCCATCATGCAATGCTTGATTCCTTATCTTCCTCTTTATCATGTGTGTAATGAAAAGGGAAAAGGTATCTATGCTCCTTCTCTTTCATGCACACTAATCTGAATGGAATCAGAGTCCTTGATAATAATTGGGTCACAACTGGCATTTGGGATGACAAGGCATTCATGACTCTTATATGTGTATGTGGCTTACCTCCCCAGTACTTTCCAATACCTTGTGCCCCAGAAGCATTAGGAAGAGCCAGGACCTGTATCCTTGGATAAACCTAGCCATCTTTTTTTCTCTTCTTGCCACAAGTGTTGTCAGGTCATCTGACATTCTTTGTGTCCAGGTGGAGTTAGGATTTGGAAACAGATAAAGAAAGAGCCCTGTTTGTGCTGGGTCACATATGAAGAGGTGCCACATTATTGGAAAAGAGGTGCCTCATTTGCCATTTGGCATTATCTCACATATATTTCTCCCTTGATATCTCATGAGAAAAGAAGTAGCTGTGGGCTTGAGGAAGAAGTCAAGGATTACTAGATTTCTTGATCAAATGCCAAGAATTATCATAAAATTCTTCACCCAAATTGCTAATAACATCCATACTTCAATGCCCAGTGCAAAGCCTTTTGTAGCAATTAATAGCATAAACTCTGCATTGAAAATGCCCTGAGTATGAATCTCAACACCACTATTTATACCTGTGTGAATTTAGTCAAGTTACTTAACTTCTCTGAGCCTCATCCATAAAAATGGGGGATTATTTTAGTGAAGATTAAAAGAGATAATCCATCTATAGTACTTAGCATTATCCCTGGCAAATAGTTAAGTATTTAAAAAATACTTATTCTAGCTTTAAGGTTCATCACCTCCAATTATACTTCCAGGCTTTTCTATACCATTTAACTCATAAAAGAATGAATTTATAGAATGTTAGGTTTACTACCATTTATAACTTTCTAATTTTTTTTATGTATTAGTCTTTTCTATAACAAAAAGTTTTAATCTCCTGTGGGATGAGCTTAAAGCTTAACCTTCTGCATGACCCAAAAAGACCAGCATGGCACCAGGGTACCTTAATATCATATGATTGGCCAAAATGCTACAGAACAGCATAACCCAGGGTCATATTTTAATCAGACTGTCAATAAACTTTTTGACTACAGGTCAAAAAATGCAGGCTGGCATATGGACAGTAGTTTCACTGTCAATCACACTTCCTAGGTTGTAGCAATTCTTGCTGTAGCATAACTCTGCAGAAGATGAATGTGCCAACCCATTGATTCACCTGCCTGATTATGGTAAGCTAAGGCAAAGCAGAAAAAAAAAGTATATTTCTCTGGACCATTATTCAAATGAGGCCACATCACTTCAGATGAGGAAACAGAACCAATCTAGGATATAACCCCCCAAATAAGTTGACTCATATTGAGCAAATGAGTCAACTGTAATTCAAGGAAAAGAAATTGAATCACAAATAGCAACTAGCTTCTGCCTCATTATATTATGATTACTAGAGAAAGTAATATACTTAATAAATATATGATATTCATCAAATTATGTTGTAACAAATGTTATTTTATTGCACATATTTTGGCATTCCATGAAATATAATTTAAGTTCAGCAAAATATTTTAGGAAATCTTGTAAGCTGGGGCCTGGCCTGAATACATATGTGTGAACTCATCTTTGAGGAGCAAAAGGAAGGTGCGGTTTAATAATTTCTCATTTCTGTTTTTCTCTCATTTGCCAGTCCCTTCAAACTGGGAAACTGCAACATTTTTTAAAAAGAATTCTTTTTCCAACACCATGTGCTTTATGCCTTTCGTGAAGCAGAACAGGTAAACTTAGAGCTTATTCACTTTACCATCATCACATTACAATTATATGAGAAAAAAAAAAGAATGTTCTGGTTCAGAGAACAAGGTATTATTATTTTTAATGTTGCTATTTGGGCAATTTGTTTTTCTCTTCAGTCTTTAATCAAACTTTAATCAAGCCAAGAGCCTAAAGCAGAGTTTTAAAAAGAAAAATGGCCAAATGCACATGTACAATCACCGATGCCAGGTGAGTAACTCTTCTTTCTTATTCAGCAGATCGTGAGCCCTGATAGTACATCAGGCCTCAACTTCCTTGGTGTGTTTTGGCAGCAAAGAGAAGTAATGCAATTTTAGACTGTGTACACAAACGCATCTGTCACAGAGCAGGGGAAGAACGCCCCGATGTTGCCCTTAGGAAACATCATCCAGCATGAAATATGGTGTGCTCTTCTAGCCCTTACAAATCTGGAAAGTTTTGATCAAAGAGGGAAGAGAGCTCAGAGGGGAGTCACAAATATGGATGGAGGAAAAGCAAAAGTTTTAAAGACTGTGGCAAACATTCTGTGGCCAGGCAATGACTAACGGGTGTGGGGAAAACATTTACAAGCCCAGGGAAAGGGTAAACATGAAGGGGAGAGAAGGATTGTTTGGGGTGCACAAAAGCGGAATAACGGCAGTAATGAGATGAAATTGAGCAAAGGAAAACTTAGGCTGCACATCAAGGAAGAGCTTGCTAACAGTGGAGCCTATTAGACTGCCAAATAGCCTCTCAAGGGAAGAGATTTGAGCTCCATTGCCTGGGTCATTTAAAATGAGACTGGACAAAAGCACTGAAGGAGACATTGTGGGGAACAAGCCTGCCCTGGCAGGGGAGAGTCAAGATGACCTACCAGTTCTTGTTCTTTCTCTCTAATTTTTGTGATATATAACATCACATCATTACATTGCCTCCAAATGGGCTGCTCCTTGGGCTGAGGTTATAATGAGAGTGGATTACTTAGCATGCAATGTACTCCAGGGGAAGCATGCAGTGGCCCAACCTGTAAACCACAGCTCATTAACCAGCAGCTACTCAAATTATTCTGTGCATCTCTGGCCTAATTCAAATTAGAATTGGAGGGTTTTTCCTGACAGGCTAGATGAAAGCATCAAGTTCTCAGCATTTTACAACCTGTTTTTACTATGAGCTATGAATTCTGCATGTTTTTTAAAATTTGATTTTGTCTCAACAGATGCAGGAGGGGAAAAAGTGCTGGGAAATAATTGGAAAATGGAGACTGGCAAAAGTAGATTGCCTTCAGCACGGGATATGCTGCAGCAATAGCTGATAGTATAAAGCTAGTCACTTAGGGGAACAAGCCCTTTTCACTAGAATAAGTGAGTATGCTCGGAGGACTGCAATAGACATTTAAATGGGTATGTTGGTCTCCAGTAGCCCCTCATAAAACTAGTGAGTAGTGGCTAAGTGAGCACCTCCTGGCTTCTTCATTGCTCATCCTTACTTTCAGAGTATCACCTGATCCTCGTATGTAAATCATGGAGAAAGTAGAGAAGTTTATTAGAAAACTGTAATGAGTAAATAAGAATATTTTTCCAATGCAGCTGACAGAAATCAGTCTCCATGTTGTAAAGTTGTACCTTAAATGTGAATTATTTGTTATACTTAATCAAACACCAGTTGTATTTATTTTGTGCCTATGCACCACCATTTGGATTGTGAGAAAAATTATTTAACTTGTTCATGATTCTTCCTCTCCCCTCCAAGAGTGTTCTACACCTTGACAAATACTAAATCAATACAAACACTTTCCGGCAGCCTTAATCCGCATTCTACAATTTCTCAAGTCCCCAAATTAGTCACCCTAGCCTCAAATTCAATTCAATAATCCTGTATTACTGATCTTTTATTTTCACTTCTCAAAATTTCAGCTGTGTCGATATGTCATTAATTCACCCACCATTCAGCAAATATTTAAGAAAGTAAATAATATGCCTGGTACCATGTTAGGCCCCAGAACTACAACATAATTGCTACCATCCTCACCTCAAGGTCCTGGTTGGGATGGTCTGCCTGGTAAAACAGACAAGGCAAATAAACAAACAGAGCACAATGTGGAAAGCGCCCCATCCTCAGTGGAAGAATAACAAACTATAGTACTTTTAGAGTCCAAGGAAAGGAACGACTGAATCTGGAGAGATGGGAATGAGAGCGTGGAGGCATTTGACTGAATAATATCTGTGTTCTTATCAGGTTTCCCTAACTTTCCCTTATCCATATCTCCACTTGGATACCTGCTTTTATCATCGACCTTTCAATCTATCCAACAGAATTTCATTAGATAACTTACCTCAATCATCCTCTACAAATATTCTATCTAAAAGAGCCACCTAGAGGTGGGAGGATCCCTTGAGCCCAGGAGTTTGAGACTGCAGTGAGCTATGATGACGCCACTGCACTCCAGCCTGGGCAACAAAGCAAGACCCTGTCTCAAAAAAAAAAAAAAAAAAAAAAAAAAGAGTAGTTGTCTGCTTTCTTCATTTCTCTTCACTCTGAGAGCAGAGAGCCAGGAGGTCACCCCTAATCTACCATTTTTCCAGTCCAGAAACAGCCATTCCCAAATGTTTATGGCAGCACAGTTCACTACTGCAAGGATGTGGAAACAACCCAAGTGTCTGTCAATTCATGAGTGGATTATTAAAATTTGGTATGTGTTTACAATGGAATATTACTCAATTTTAAGAAAAGACAGTAAACTAGCACCGCTTATATTATCCTGGATTGAGCTTGAGCCCATTATCCGAAGTGAGGTGACAATATCGGAAGAATGGGCTCCACATGTACTCGCCATCAAATTGGTACTGACAGATTAACACTATGGTGCTCAAATGGTGGCGGTGTTCACCAGGGATTCGGGGGTTGAGGAGGTAGACCCACATCCGAGGGATGCAGTGAGCATTGTGGAGGGGAAGGGCATACCTCTAACCCTTGCTAGGGAGAGGCAAAGATATAAAATGCAACCAAAATGTTTGTACTCTCATATTTTCTTGAAAAATAAATACATAAATAAAGAAAAGAAAAAAGAAAAAAAGAGCCGTCTAATATATTATAGCTACCACATTGTTGGGATTTGCAGCTCATCCTTTATACTCAAGTTTTGCTTATGAAGACATTGATGTGAGCTAGAAGCAAGTTTGGATTTTTCTTAAGACATAATAGCTCTTTTAAATTGGAAAAAATATAATTCTACATTGACAATATTTTACAAGTTTCCCAAAAGATCAGGTTCCCTCAAAAAAGGATTATTCTATTTCTTTACCATTCAAGTTTTACAATGGGCTTGCTAGCCAGGTTGCAGAAATAGCTGAGGCTCCTCGGTTTAAAACACAGATGGAACGTATCTGTCTATAGGAGTTCTAGATCACTGTTTTTTTCTAAACGTGCTACACATTTTCAACCCTCTATACCTTTGCTCTCTCTCTAGAATAGCTTTTCTCTTCAGCTTCTCTACCTTTTAAAAATCATATTCTTCCTTAAAATCTTGAGTCCAATGCTAGGATCTCCATGAAAACTTCCAAGGAAACCATCTTTCAGTCAAGAGTAAATTGTGCATACCTTCCACAAATCCTCTTTTACTTACTCTCTTCTGCTCTGTATTATCCATACACCAGATTGTAAACTTCTGGAGGGCAGGGGGTGTGACTTATCAGTCTTTCAATCCTTCAGGGATGTGTACATACTAGGTGCTCAACTAATGAGTTTCCAATGAATACAAATGCTTTATAATCTGTAAACCAGATGAAAATATATTCATCAAGGTACACACACATATACCTTCATTCACTTTTAATTTTTCCTATTATTCCATCCATACTTTTCAAACAAATACTAGAGGTCTGATGAAGTTCTGTTTGTACTTAGGCCTTGAAATGAAGAAATTGTGGTGAAAGCCACAACTCTGTCCTTAGCTAAGCCCTGTTGGGGGCTACATTGAATACATTATTTAATTAAAAATCACCAAAACTCTCATAAAGTGGTTTATTGTCATATAAATGAGTTTTGTTCTTTGAATTTCATGTTGAAAATACATCATTCATTTAAAAAAATCTTAATCCTAAAATTTCTGAGCAACCTTTGGCATATGTCTTATGCAGCATCTACTCTTATATCTGTTCAAACCTGGCTATAGTTACATTTCACCATAAATGGAAGCCTTAAAGCCATCTACATATCTTCACTCTTTAGTGATTACTCTCAAATGCTCCCTCCAAAAAGATTTGAGAAAAAGTGGCCAAAATGACTTTCAAGTACTATGAGAAAACCACAGGACTATGGATCCTAAAAACTAGATCTTAGAGATAATTATGGTACTACTAATAAACAATTAGATTTTGGTCTTTTTAGAGTTTAAAAAACATTTGTGAGGTTTACCAATTGTAATTATACTACAAATCACCACCCTTTACATGAGCTTTCTCTACAAAGTTGCAAATAAATGGTCAATCAACTTGCTCTGGAATATTTCCAAGGGCTGAGAATTCACCACCTTACACAGAAACTCATTCCTTTGTTTAGGGTTCTCGCTGAAATGTTTTCTGCATGATGAACCTAATCAAAATCCCAGAAACTTTCACCCCTTGTTCCTATTTCTGATCACTGAGTCTCACAAAATATGTACAACCTCTAGTCCTTTTGATACCTTTTTATTATGCCAGATCTTCTTGTCACCATATTTGAAAACTGTAATTCTTTACAAGTTCTGCTGTTATTTATATTAACTTATTTTAATCCTTACAACAAGTCTCTGAGTTATGGATTATTTTGATCCTCGGAAGGAAAGTGATGCACACAGAGATGCCTGCTGGCACAGAGCTCATAAATGGAAGAGCCATTACGAAACCCGGGCTTCAGACTCCAGAGCCTTCACCCTTAATGGGTAGGCCATGGTGTTACCTCCCTGTGTGCTTTTGTCAGCTTGGAGACTGCAGATTTCACCCCAGGCCCCAGAAGAAGGGAGGGAGGAGAGACTCACCATCGATATTTTTTAAATCTCAAGTAACTGTAATGTGCCCTCAGTAGTCCAGGGCATAGATTCACAAGTTTTAGCATTCATAGAAATCATCTTAAATTCTGATTCAGGAGCATAGGGATTTGGGATTAAGAAATAGACATTTTTGTCAGGACTCACCCCAGGCAATTTTGATGTGGGCAACATTGAGCCATGGAATTCCTATTCTCACGCCACTCTAACGTGCCATGGAGTGAAGGCATCTGAGAAATAGGCAAAGATTTCCTGTATCACCAACATGCTCAGGATCACAGTGGCCAAATTCACCTCCTCATTTCTTCCCCACCCCAATGAATCAGACTCCATAGAAGCACTTGATAAGTACAGATATCAGATACCCAGTGTATCCCAATTACACAGTCATTATTGAAAAGCAAGTTCACCTGAGGTGGGTATAACAGCCTATACTGAAAATACAAAAGATACACTTTTGAAAATATTTAGAGCAGGCTATCTTTTAACTGTTCTTAAAATATCATCATTATGTACACACATATCTTTTCACATTCCATACAATATTTTTATATAAATAAAATCTGCTGACTTCCAGCCATTTCAACAAACATATTTAGTGCACCTGCTAAATTCCAGGCACTACGTTAAGGGGGGGGGAGGGGGGGATAATTATGAAGATGAATAAAACATGGCCCCTGCCTTTGAAGAATTCATATTCACGGACTGACTCAACTCCTTTCATTACAGCCAACCAGAGAGCAAAGCCCAGATGACCAGAACCCCTAAGCATAGCTCTGAACATCACAACTCTGTTCATGGTCAGGGAGTTGTACCCATTCACATTATTCCCACCCTAACACTCACTGCTTCTGGAACCATTCTAACAGCTGATCCCCTTCTAGATTTTTTTTCCCTCTATTCAGATCTTTGTTCACTCCTCAGACTAATAGCACCTCTTGCCCTTCCCTCTATATTCCTGCTCAGACGTGACCGGTATCCACCCATGAATTCTCCTCTCTCTGGCCACTCCTGGCACATTCCAACCCAGTACCATTCTACCCATGTGATAGGAATTCCCTCCTACCTGACCCAGCGCCACACAGTGAGTGTTGAACGGTTCATAGTCTACCAAGAGGCACGTTCAAATGTATCCACAATTAATCATATGCCGAAATATGTCATAATGTTTCAGGGAAAAAAACAAAAACAAAAACCGCCATGGTAGTATATTGGAGGGAAGGATTATTTCTAACTGGGATGATGGAGGGCAGCTTCATGAAACTATGATGTTTGAGATGTGTCTTAAAAAGGAAGGAAGAATTTATCAAGAGTGAGTTAAGAGCAATCTAGATGAGGGGGAAAGAGTGAACAAAGGAATGGGTTGAGGGGGAAGTTTGGGAAACTATCAGGTTGAGAAAATAGATCAGGGTAGAAGGAAGGTGATTGGCAAAGGCTCAAAATTTAATTGGAAAGGAGATTTGAGTGGCCTTGAATTCCATGATAAAGTTTTGAACTTTATTCTCTATAGAATTAGCCATTAAAAGTCTTTCAGTAAGGATATGATACAATCAGCTATGCTTTACGAATAATACTTTGGCTGCAGTTTAAAAGATAAATGGGAATTGGTGGAGGTGACTAATGAACAAACCATTAGAATGAGACATTTATTCTCCTCAGAAGGTGAGCTGGGCAGCCTCCGTGTGCCCTCAGGGCCACTCTCCTCTCTCCTGCACCTGCTCTCTCTCCTGAGAGGCGGTAGGTAGCACCCACTCCTTCGCCTCTGCTTTCCTGTTAAGTTGCACCAAAGGTGAGGACCCACAGGAGATCTGGGGGAAGGAGGAGAGTGAGCTTGAGTACATATTTCTCCATTTCCTCCCTGCAAGGTAACCTTGGGTGGCTGTGTCCTGTCCTAGTCGTGGCTCCTGTCACTGGCCCACTCCATGCCCACCTCCCCATCTCTCTCTAAAGTCCAGGGGCTGCTCTCCCCCCTTTCCCCTTCAGGCCTGGGGGTCATAGCAGTAGCCACCCCTAATAGTACCACATTCTCCTTGATGGTTTAACTCCACCTTGCCCACACCTCAGCAAATGATCTCTTTATCAAATTGTTCTCAACTTACTCAGTTTCAGTGTGTCGGGTGCAGGAGGCACTAAGTGCCCTTGAACCAGAGTGATATCCAAGAGCATGGAAAGGCAAGGGTAGTGCTCCTGAGGGCACAACCTAAAAGTTCCTTCCTTGCAGAGGAGATAATAGCTATGGTAATGCAGCCATCACAGCTGAGTTAATTTATCCATTTCAGATTGATGATGAAATCATAGAACATTTCTGATATTCAATCCATGTCTGATAGAAAAGGGCTTTTAGTTGTGAGGTGGATTCATGAGCAAACAATTTGCTTTAGAACTAAGAGGGGACACACAGCATTTTGAAGTCAGACTAGCATGGCTCACAGATACAGCGGCCCAAGGCTAGGTAACTGTGATCACAAAAATAAGGCTTATTTTAACACAGGAGATGAGATGTGTGACTGTTTATATAATGTATGCGAAGGCTGATTCGTAGAGGAAGGCACTGAGAAAAGGGAGTGTGAGATGCTGAAGCTGCAGTTCTTTGAGCAGAATTGTAGAAGAAAATGTTTGGAGTCTTCTATGTGGGTCTATATAGCAGTCTATTCAAACAGATCAGATAATACCTAAAGGGCAGGTGGCTTATTTGTTCTAAATGCAGCAAGAGGTAATGGCATGCTTAAGTCATTTCTGCAGCAGCCTGTAATTTCACCAGTGCTCAAACATTTCCTTTGACAGCTGTGCGGTGCGTTCATTATGTTGTCAACGTGAGCTCTATAAAGGAGAGAGTGCCTGGTAGGAGAAGAGCTGGGGAGAGCAAGTGTTCAATGTTTTTTATCTTTCCAATTGGTTTAAAGCAATCAAGTAAGGCAAGAATCCTCTATCCTGAAAATATTCAAATTGCCCATTTCACACACTATTCCATCTTTTATAGAAAGATAAAGTTAATCTTCCATGATTTACTTGAAGTTAGCGATTACAAGTTATCTACTTTTTGACCAGCCTTATCACATTCTCTGGAAATATATTTAAATAGAGTGCAAAGGAAAATTGAATGGCCGTGGGGAGGGAGATGTAGAATTTTTAAAAAGTACAACTCATGTAAGTCATGGAAATAGAGTTCAAGAAAAATTTTTAAAAAGCAACTTTTCAGAATTGAATTACAAAGGAAAAGGGAAAACGGATTGGTTCCTTTTCTTCATTTTGGAAAGACAACATGGTAAATACCAAACAAGGAAAAGCAAGGGTTGGGGAATGGTCCTTGTCTGTTGTGAGCTCTTGGCCCTGAATAAAGCAGCTGTGCTTCTGACAAATGCCAATGTCCCTCTCTTTGGCCCCACAAGTTCCTTTCTTTCTCAATCAGCATTGCTCCCTATGGAGAACTGAGGATGGGAAGACCACAGAGAACCAAGCACAGCCTCTTTATTAGTCCTCTTTCCAGCCTCGGCTGTGAGTGCTTCCAGCTGGGGGTAGGCGTGGGCAGCAGCAACAACTTAATGACAACCCCCTCCCCCCCAAAAAAGCACACTTGACTTCAGCTTACTGCCCAACAGATGCCAGGACACCAAGTTAAGTTCTTTTCCTTTTTTTTTTCTTTTTAACACCCTGACTAGCCTATTAAAATACTTCAATCGATTGACCTAATTTTAGTTCACCTCTACACAACTGTATGCTGTGCAATTGGTTCATAACTCCCACTGATTGAAAAGTAGCCACAACAGCTGGTGACCCTGTTTGAAGCTTACAACTCTTTTTTCCGTGTGTCTTTTTTGTTTTGTTTGGCCTTGCTTTGATAGCAAAGCAGTCTCGTGGTCCTTGATATTTTAAACATTTTAATAAGTGGACTTTCAGCAAGTCCCAGCAGCCTGAAGACTTTAAGAGCCCATAGGTCCAGATTGGCTTATTCCATGTTTTCCTTGTTTACTAATGGTAACTAATTGCCTTAATTAGTGCTAATTAAAAAGGTATGATCTCTGACATTAGCACAAACATGGGGTTTCTGATGGGATAGAACAAATACACTAAATTAAACTAATTGAGGGAGAGAGCGCTTGAATGGAAAGTTAGATAATGTTTTTAAAAGAAGACTGCACACCAGTATTTACTGAATACTTTTTATGTGCTAGGGGCTATGACAGGGCGTAGTCCCTACTCTTAATGAATGTATAGTATAATTTAATTGAGGGATCAAGATATATATTCCTGTCCCTCAAGATTTCTGATTCTATACAATTAAGTAATATTTATGTCTATAATTTGTGGGGAAAATGAGAAGTATGACAGGAAAAACTAACTAGATGCCAGATACTAGATACAAGCTAACATTTATTAAATACTTAATAAGACCAATCTTCTAAACACTTTATATTCTATGTAATAGGTGCTATCATTTATATCATCTTATAGGTGAGAAAACCATAAAAAGGTTCAGAAACTTTCTAAAGGTCACATAGCTAGTAAGTGGAATTTGCTGGCATCAGAGCCTGCATGTTTTAACTATTTAGTAGATAACAGCATATGCCAAGCCTTAAAGGGAGACTCCTCCATATTGAACAGAATGAAAATTGCATTGCATCTAAACAGAACAAAAACATTATAGAACCTTGTCAAGAAATACCTGGCAGAAGTTCCCAAATAATGAGAATTATTTCCGCTATTCCAATAGCTTCCTATCCAACTCCAACTAAGAGTCCTAAAATATCAGAAAGATGAGAAAGGATGAGGAGCTGAGTTAAGGATAGTGAGAACTGTATGCAGCCAGAAGGCATTTTAGAAGAGGGAAGATTCTGGAAAAGTTCACCCTATTCTAGTTCTATAATCTTTGTACTAGCCTGATTGTGTGACTCTGTGAATCTCTAATCTTAGTGGCCATAGAGTGAATCAGAAGCAAAACATAGATGCAATAAGGCCAAAAAGTACAAAATTGTTTCCTTTTGCATTTACTCATTAAGCAAATTTTACTGAGAGGCTAATTTGTGCTTCATATCCCATTAGATATTATGATGCAGTGATGAATAAAGCAGACAAAAGTCCTTGGGTATGGAGCCTACAGGTAAGTAGGGAAATCATTAAACAAATAACAGCATGATAAATGCAATAGGAGCCATGAAGAGATACAATGTACTTGAAAGCATATAATAGAGTGATAGAGTGGTTTCTGGGAGTCAAGGAAGATTCATACTTGAGAAATTGAAAGAAGATTCTTTGACCTGTGTCAGAGTGAAACAGAGAATGGCATGACATGAGTCTGGAGTGGCCAGGAAAGACCAGGTCATGCAAGGTCAGATAGGCCACACTAAATATGTTGGGTTTTGTCCTGAATGCACAAGAAAAATATAAAAATGTTTTCAGGATCGTTATAATAAGATGTGTATCTTTAAAACATGACCCAAAGAGACTATAGAGAAAAATAAGGATGCTTTAATATACTTCAATAAAGAGTTGATGGTTTAGATTCATATAATAACAATGGAAATGAAAACACGTGGTCATATTCCGGAGATATGTAGGTGGAATTGGCAGTACTTGGTGATCGGTTATTTATGGAGGTGTAGGGAGAGGAATGGATGTATTAAGAACATATCAAGAAAATTGGTGGATGATGAGTATTAGTACAATAAGGAATCCTGGAGGAAGAATGAGTTATAAAGAAAACATTGCACTCTTTTTGGACTTGTATTTGAGGTGTCAATAAAACACATAAATGAAGATAAAAGGTAATGTGATAAATATAAGCATCTGGAGCTTATTTAATATATACACATTTGGAGTTTTCCTAGATTTCTTTCTGTGATTGATTTCTAGTTAAATTCTATTTTGGTCAGAAAACTTTTAGGAACAGGAAATCTAATGTCTAATTTTAAGTTAATTCCATTTAATTCACTTTGCCAATCCAAATTCATAAAGTTTCTATACATGCACACACATACACACAAAATGCCTTCCAAGAATGGTATTTGAGGAAATCAAGAAAAAGAGACTATGTTCCATGGATAGATAGGCTCAAAGCCAGTAGAACTACTGCAGGAAATGGCATGAATGGGTTTAGAGTCCTCTTGAACATATGGGCAATGGGACCACAAGAACAAAAGCACTGTTGAATCACAGAACCATTGGTAAAGACTTCCATTGTACTTTCTACATTTTAAGGGTTAGGGTGCTTAAGCCAATATTAAGTCCCCCAAAATGAAGTGATCTTAACAAGAACCTGAGTTATACCTTTAAAAGGAGAAGAAAACAAGCTAAGAGAAAGAAGCCAAATTAGGAAGGGTGATGAAGAACAGGATTGGGGCAAGAAAGGGGTGTTATCATGGTGGTCAGCAGATAGGCATGTAGAATAAGCCAGGCCAATAACAAAACCAAGAAGTCCACAGATAAGCAAATTCAAGTTCCATGTACAGACACAATTGTAGTGTAGTAATACAAAATATGTCATCTGACATTAAACCAGTGTGAAATTGAATCCCAGCTTTTATTCTTACTAGACTAGTGGTATTGCTTCAGTTTACTAATCTGAAAAAATGAGAATAATAATACATATGTACCTCATATGTTTGTTTTAAGGATGAAATAGTGTACGTAAATGCATTTAGAGTAGTTTTTGGCATGTGGTAAGCCATCAAAGTATGTTATTAATGATTGTTATTGTTGCTGTTGCTATTATAGAGGTCTAAGCAAAGGGTCTAAGGGTTTTGGTTGGAGAAGGAGAAATGGCAGAGAAGCTCTTTAGTGTGCCTAAGCATCACCAGGAATGCTTTTACAGAAGACAGGTGCTCAGACTTGAGCCCCCAAGAATCTGATACAGTGTGTCTTGGTAAGACACAGATGTCTGCACTTTTGTTAGTCCCCAGGTGACTCTGGTGTAGGTGGTCCATTTAAGAAATAGGATTCTAGAGGGAAGCCCTTGGAGAGGCTGATTTTTCTTAGATGGCTAAGGAAGACATTAATATCATTAAGGGGCACCCAGAGGTTATCACCTAGGAGATCAGGATGTAGGATCCAGATGGGAGGATGTTACAACATCTGGGGCCTGAAAAAAGTTAAGTGACAAACTTTGACAAAGAAAAATATAAATAAGGGCATAAAAAATCCCTATGTGAATAGTATTAGTAAAATGATTTTTACTAATCATTTTTACTTAGTCTGGTTTCTTCCAGACTAAGAAACCAAGAGAGCCAGTAAGCATGGGGTCAGAGGAGAATCATTCGGGTTGAAGAGAACAACTAGGGCCTGGGAGTGAACCCTGGGATGCAGCAGAGAAGCAGGTCTGGGGTGGCCAGAAAATAGATTAATTAGATAGAGATAAAATAATAACAGTATTTTAAAAATATTATTTTTAGGGGATATTTCATATTCATTATTTTATACTGTCCTCACACTAGTCCCAATTATCTCATTTTCGTTGTTTCTTTTGTTTTTCTGTTTCATAATCCTAATAATCTCCTTTTTCACATGAGGAACCAAGGCTCAGAGGGGCTAAATTGCTCACCCATATCACTTAGCTGGTCAGGAGAGGAGCCCAGTAGCAAACCCAGGCCATCTGAGTAGAAATCTAGGCTCTGTCCAAGGAATGGAGTGTGTAGGCAGAGAAACATAGAGAGAATTGGAGAACTTCCACCAAGATCAGGAAACATGCCTCTCTGGCCAGCATTGCTTTCATCATTGGAAAAAACCATTGGGGTTACTATGTTAAAATGTCCAAGATCCCCTAAGTGTCTGGGGCGCAAACGGAAGCCCATGGTACTTTTTAGGAATTGGCTTCAGAGACTGCTTAGTTACCAGCATTAAGTTTCATCTCCTGTTGATGCATCATTCTGTACCTCACAAAGAAGCTTGATCAGACTGTCTTCTTAGGCTATAAAATCTAAGACTATATAATCATCCTAGAGGCCAGCAGTATGTTTCTTCTTTTCAACCCCACAGTAACAACCCTACAGTGTCAGCTGCTAAATTTAAGCCACTTGAGATGTCTCACTTAGCAGGCAAGAACAAATTGAGTAAGTATGATTTAGAGCTAGAGTCTTAATTATAGTATTGTGTACCTGAGGTAATTATTCACATGATGTAGTGGTGCTTGAGACTATTATTTGTGATCAACTCAATTAATGCAATTTGGCCTACCCCACAAGTGAAGTCAATTACCTGGCAATCACAAAAGTCTCCTGATAGCTTCATGCTGATTGTTCCAAAAATAGCTTCTTGAGATTATATATATATATATATATATATATATATATGTCTTTTTTGCATTTACCCACACTTTTTTAGGAGAAAACCAATCTATCCAAGTCCCAGAGATAGAAAAATCACTGTTCTAACCCTTTTCCTGTCAGAACATTTTTCTGAAATGTTTCTATCAAACTTCATGGAGTCTAAGATAAATATAAGTGACTGAGCTAAACCTATTACTTTATGCCAACCACTGAGTGGTATTGAGAAATGAAAAGGTCCCACTCACATTGTGCTGGTAATAGGACTTCAACAAATCAGGAGCACAGTATAATGAGATGTGTGGTAATTTTTCACTTAAATAAGATGAGGAATGTGATTAAAGAGAGTTGGATATCTCAACCATTTATTATAAAACCAGCATTTGGCTATGTCTACGTGAGGAAACAATGCTGATCAGATATTTAAATTTCTTTCTGAATTATGATAACTTGATTAAAGCCTAATGGTAAAGAATGCCCACCGGAATTAAACTATGGCAATTCCCTCTCAATATGATGGTTGCAATACAACATCAGTAATGACATATTCAAATTTCAACTACTCCAGAAAATTTTATAAAGTGCCTTGTTTTTCTCATTCAATTTTAAGATAAATAGCACTACATCAAAAGGGGGGAAGAAGGTCAAAGCTTATATTTACTTGGCATAAACTCCCTGAACCAGGCAGAGAATAACAAAAATATCAACTATAATAATTCAGTATCTACTATGTATCAACCACGCTGCTCAGCACTGTTTCATGCAATATTTCACTCAGTGCTCAAACAACCTACCAAGGTAAGTACTGTTATTCCCTCCATTTTCTTATGTGGAAGCTAAGGCTAGCTGTGCTAACTAATTAAAGTTGACATAATTAGTAGTGGTAGAACTTTTATGCCAGCCCAGTCCTGTCTGTCTCTGGCTATGAACACTGCCTCATGACATCTGTGAAACAGGCTGCACATCCCCAGCTGGTCACCTTAGAGACCTTCTTCCAATGCTTCTTCCTAAAGTGAGGAATACTAGAGCCAGAGGACCTGTGTTGTTACTAGATGGAAGTAAAACTCAGGCCAATTGATTCTGCTTTTGCCCTCTAAATGATAAAAAATCATTTTAATTTTCTTCCTCCTTTATCCTCTAACAAAAGTTTAGATATTCCAACAAAAATACTTTGGCTTCTTAATTAAATCAACTGTTTCTCATTCCTATTATCACTGAAGTAGAACGTTTAATAATTAGAATATTTGTTCGCCACAGGTTTAGTGTGAAATTGTAACTCTTGGTTCCACTTTGCAAGGCTTCACATTTTATTTTTCTTGGCTTCAGAGCATGTATCACATCCAGAAACCCTATTTGTGAGCAAAGTCCTGTAAGAAAGCAAATCAACATTCTTTGAGTGTGGTCAGCTCACCTGCTTAGCAGGGCTTAATCACGTTCAAGGAAGAAAATCACCAAGCATTTAGTACTATTTTGATGATTAGGACCAATGAATGAGTCAAAATAAAAATGTTTCTAATATTTAAGGTCAAATGAATCATTTTGGCAAACAATTATTATTCAGCCTATTGTCTACATTTTTCATCTATTAATCATTAATATTAATCTGAAAAAAATGAATTCTGCTTTAAAATTTTTAAGCTATATTTTTCTAGTGAAATACAACATAAAAATCATGGTCTTTAAAGAGATTAACTATTACTATTTCAAACATATCTCAGGCTACAAATTTTGATGAATTCTCCCACTATAATAAAATTAAATCCTGGGTAAATGACATAATTTTTAATGCATTGATGATTCATGATAAAACAAGAAGAATCTAAAACAAAGAATAAAAAAGATGAATGGGAATGATAATGAGCTATAAGCAACCCAAAAGCCAGGTTGCCCAGTATAGATTTTTATGTTACTAACACTGAGAAACTAAGCTTGGGGCCCCTTGCATTAGAGGGGAACTGAATTTGAGACTACTACTTTGAGTCAGGAACCTAGAAGGGGATTAAAGAAGTTTCAGGAGACTGAGCCTGGGGACTATCGGCATTAGGGGCAAAATGAACTTAAACCCCACAAAAAATTAAGAACTTAAAAATGAATTAGGGCCGGGCGCGGTGGCTCACGCCTGTAATCCTAGCACTCTGGGAGGCCGAGGCGGGTGGATAGCTCAAGGTCAGGAGTTCGAAACCAGCCTGACCAAGAGTGAGACCCCATCTCTAAAAAAAAAAAAAAAAAAAAAAAAAAAATGAATTAAAGTCGTCTCTGGCAGGACCAGGACTAGAATGAGGCAAGAGAGGTATCTGGGGTGCAAATTTAAGAGGCACAATTGTATGTCCCTGGGAGTGAGTGGCTTCTTAAATTCTGCACCCTAGGCAGCCTCTCTTGCCTCACCCTAGTCCCAGCCCAGGTCTCAGGTTGATTTCACAGCCCTGGCTTTGGCGGAGCAAATACAAATCTTCCGTGGGTGAAGACATTCCCAACTAAAATCTTCAGGATTCCCACAGATGAGGTTCAACCAAGTATGAGCTCACAAATATCACTAAACACACAAGAAAATAAGCACTAAGATTTAGAATCAGCAGGAACAAAAAATTTTTCTTGGACACACAAGGACTTCAGATACTGAAATAGTGGAATAACTAAAATAAACTATTTAAAGAAATAAAAGATGGAATATTTAAAGTTATAAAACATAAAATAAAAAGTAAGTCATCAAAACAGTGTGGTATTGGCATCAGTATAGCTACACAAACTAGTAGAACAGAAAAGAGAGTCCAGAAATAAGGCTCATATTTACGGCTAATTGATTTTCAACAAAGTACAATGTGGTGAAAAGGATAATCTACTCAACAAACGGTGATGGGACTATGTAAAATTCATATGTAAAAAAATAAATAAATAAATGTAGACTCTAACCTCATACCACACACAAAAGAAAACATATGCTCACACAAAGGCTTATACATGAATATTCATATGAGAATTAGTAGTAGTAACCAAAAACTGAGAACAACCCAAATGTCCATAAACAGATGAATGGATAAAGAAAGTGTGGTATATCCAAACAATGGACCATTACTCAGCAATAAAAGGGAACAAACGACTGATGCATGCTACAACATAGATAAACCTCAAAAACATCATGCTACAATAAAGAAGCCAGATACAAAATACTACACATTGTATAATTCTGCTCCTAAGAAATTTCTAGAAAGGGCAAAACAAGAGACAAAGTAGAAAGTGGTTGCCTGAACTAAGGGTGAGAGTGGGAATTGACTCCAGATGGATATGAGGGAACTTCGATCTGATAGAAATGTTCTAAAACTGGATTGTGGTGATGGCTGCACAACAATATACATTTCCCCCAAATCATCAAACTATGCACTCTCATTGGGTGAATTTTTTAGTATGTAAATTATGCCTTAATAAAGCTATTTTAAAAAAATAATCATCACCAAATAGTTTTGAAAAAGAACAAAATAGAAATTATCAAATTAAAAATATAACAGTCAAATTTAAAAGCTCTACAAGATGGTGGACTGTAGATTTAAATTGAAGTATTATATCCAATCTCCTGAATTGAATAACTCATGTAAGAATACCCTTTTTCCTAGGAAAGTTACACTGATATATTAAGAATTAAAGGGGCACAATATATACAACCTTTCTTCAAATGCTTCAGAAAAAATAAACCATGTGTGTCTGTATATGTATTTGGTGGGCAGAGAGGGGTAAAAAATAATAAAGCAAATGCTCCCTGTGTTATTATTACAAGTTTTTTGAAAGTATGAATTTATTTCAACAAAGAAAGTAGTTTAAAAACTGATGATTTGAAAAAACTATTAAAATAGACAAGCTTCAGTGAGATGATTGATAAAAACAGAAAAACACAATATTAGAAATGAAAGGGGAACTTACCACAGATACAATAGAAATTAAAAAGATAACAAGAATACAATAAAAAGGGTTATACCAATAAATTTGAAACCTAAGCTAAAATGACTAACTTCCAAGAATTGACAATACGGAGCTGACAATGCAAAAATTTTGGGCAATGCAATTCTAATAAAATTTCCAATACTTTTTTAATGAACTTAAGCTGATTCTAACATTTACATGGAAATACATAAGCCTAAAAATAGTCAAGGAGAAGAACAATGTAGAAAAACTTCACCTGCCAGCTATCAAGTCTTATAAAATTCTAGTTTTTATTCAGACGGTGTGATTATGGCACAAGGAGAGATAAATGGACCAAAGGAACAGAAGATCAGAGAGAGACCCACATGCAAATGAATAGTTGATATACAAAAGAGGCAGCAGTACAGTTTATTGTGGAGAAGATGAACTATTTGATTAAATGTTGCTGAGAAAACTGGCTATCTAGGAGAGGAAAATAATATTGGATCTCAGTCTCACACCATATATAAAAAAACAACAATAAAGCTTTAAAATTTTTAGGAGAAAATATAATAGACTATCTTCATGACCTAACTACCTTCATTATTTCAAAGTTATAAGACACAGAAAGTAGTAATCATAAAATTAAAAATTAGTGAAATTGATTACATTATAACCAAGAATGTTCGGCAAAAGGTATTTCACAGTAGAAAACATAATGATATTGGTCAGTATGTGCAAGCATGGGTCTGGTAATACACTGCCAGTAGAAGTATAAATTGGCCCAACCATTTTGAGAAATAATCTTGTATATTGAACATAAGTATACCCCAGAACCTAGAACATTCACTGCTAGAGATGTACTTTAGAGAATGTCTCAGACAAGTGCACCAAGAAAAATGTGCAAAATATGTGACATTGGCAAAAACTGGAAACAATCCAAATACCCATCAATTAGAGAAAGATAAATAATTTGTCTTATATTCATACACTCTAATATTATACAGCAGTAAACATAAATTAACCTTCAACCCCCCAGAAAAGCGTAAGAAAAATCATATAGGAAAAAAACACAAGATACATAAGATGAGAGACTATATAGCACCTTTTTTTAAAAAAAATGTTTGAAGACATGAAAAAATTAACAATATATTGTCATTGTCTTTAAAGTAAGAAAATAATAAACACTAACTAGGGATAATGTTTTTCTCTGTTTAGAAGGCAGGAGGTTGGGCTTGCGAGGAGCCCTGAGCAAGCTTCAGCAGTACCCAGTTCACGGTTGGGGGAGTGGGCTGGGAATTTTTGTTTTGTTAATTTGCTTCATAGTTTACATGTACATTGCATATATTATTTTGCATGTATCAAATATGAAAATGTTAATTTAAAAATCAAGACCAACTTAAGAAAATCATGCCCAAGATCCCAAAGGTTTACTACTTTGTTTTTATTTTTTTATTCTTTTTTATTTCAAATTATTAAGGGGGGTCAAACATTTTTGTTAGATGGAGAGATTTTGTAATGCTTGAGGTCAGGGTTATAAGTGTGCCCATCACCTGAATAGTGTTGATTATACCCATTTGGTAGGTTTTTCCCCTCTCTTCTTCCCCGCTCCCCCCACTTGATTTCCAAGGACTTTTACTTCCCTCCATGCACATGTGTGCCCGCCAGGTTAGTTCCATCCAAATTGCTGCCAAAGGCATTAATTCATACTTTTTTATGGCTGAGTAGTACTCCATGGTATAAATATACATTTTGTTAATCCACTCATAAACTGGTAGGCACTTGAGTTGTTTCCACATCTTTACAATTGTGAATAGTGCTGCAATAAACATTATAGTGTATGTGTCTTTTTGACCTCTTTTCCTTTGGGTAAGTATGCAGTAGTGGCATTACTAGATGGAATGGTAGGTCTAGTTTTACTTCTTTGAGGAATCTCCATACTGTTTTCCATAGAGGTTGTACCAATTTGCAATGCCACCAGCAGTGTACAAGTGTTCCTTTCTCTCTGCATCCACACCAGCATCTATTGTTTTTGGACTTTTTAATAAAAGCTGTGTTTTCAATTTCAAATATTTTCATCATGTTTTCATGATAGTTTGTTTCCTAGAAAAACCATGAGATTTTTATTGGACAGGAGTTTATATTCTTTTAACCAACTCATGTGTAGGACAACAAGAAGGACATATGGATTCCAAGGATCAGTAAGAGATAACTCTAATTAACATACATTTAGAGCAAGTTTTATAGGCTGAAATAAACTCTGACATTCTGGGGAGCTTTGAAGAGGACCAACAAGACTAAACTAAAGCATTATCTCTTATATAAATGAGGTAATTTATCTGAAAACACTGTTTCCAGCATGAGAACATGCCCAATTGTAAGGGCTTGGACCAGGACAAAGTTAGGTTCAACTATTGATTTTAACTTATTTAACTTCTTTAATAACAGACTCTTCATCTATAAAATGAAAACAATAATATCTCCTTAAAGATTGTGCCAACCCATGACAATAAAGTAGCCACAATGTTATGGATTAAGACACAAAGACCATAAACCTTATTCTTACATAATTCCCATTGTAAATTACCATCATCCTCAACAAATGTTCATTATAGATACTATATTTCATTTTTATTAGAACCAGTGAAAATTTAATAGCCTTTTTGAATAATTGAATTCATGAAGTAATATTGCTTTTCCTATGGCCCATTGGGGAGGTCCTTGAAGAGAAAAAAGATCACTTTTATCATCAGTGTGAGTTATAATGTTTTAAAATTATAATAAAGTGATATAAAAACACAAGTGTGGCTGATCATGAGAAATTTTCATAAATGCAGTAGAGTCCTCCTTCCTGGACTCCACATCAGTCATCTCCACCAGAAGAAATCATGAGAAAAACTCTGGGACCCCTCTGATCTTGATAAGTAGTGCACCTCACCCACCATCACCACTATATTAGCAAGGACTCAGAAAAAGTCCCAGAACTCTACAAGTTCCTAGCAAGAATCCTAAACTCTCCCCATTCTCCAACATGGCCTCACAAACTGCCTTGCCTCCCTCATCTTGAGGTCATCAGAACTGATCTTCTAATGCTCTTCACCCACTTTATGTATCTCCAAATGCCAGTCCTTATACAGCCCATCATAGTCCTGTTCCTGGCCCCATCCACCCAAGTCCTAAACCCTTACATTGTCTCCTCCAGAAGTCACAGTCAGCCATGGTCAAAATCCCCTACATCCTTTTCTCTCAGAATTCCCCTCACTTATTAGATCTAAAGGACACATGAATCTCTCTTGACAATACTACCTCTTCTACAGCCCTCTCTGTGCCTGTTTTTTTTTTTTTTCTCCTCATCATGCTGGCTATGAGGTAAATAAATGTCTTTCATGCTCTTCGCTCTTCTTCCAGACCATTCATCTTCCTTAACTTTAGAAATGTCCAGCTATGGATTCTATAATCGGGATATATCTGAATCTCCAGTCACTCCTCTCTTTTCCTGAAGATGTTTTTTCCTGGCTTGCTGTCACACTCAACTACATTGTGCATATAATTCTTGTGATTTTAATAACTATATAAATAATCCTTCCAATGCCTAAGTGTCTCCCTTCTTTGATCTTATCCTCCACGCAATCTCAGCCACTCACCTCCATGGTCCTATCCTAGAGGTAGCGGAGGGAAGGGAGGAGATGAGGGTTGGAGAGTGGAATGGAGATTTTGGAGGGTTTGCAGACATCTCACTATCCAACCACCACCTCCTTCCTTCCCAGCTCACTACCTCTAGTTCTTCATCAGGCTTTGCGCCTACAATCAATTGGTTCTATCACTTTTCCATGGTTCTTTATCTGCCTTGTGTATCTCTCTTTATCTCCCTTTCTTCTCTCTTTACCCAATTTAAATTTTTATGGTCAGTTATTATAACTTCTTTACACCATTCTCACCTTTCTTGCCCCTCTCTCATTTCAATGTACTTGATCTACCAAACCAAAACTGCAGTTAATACCAGTTCTCTACCTCTGCCATACAGCACCTCTGCAGAGGAACTGGCTGGAGAACATGCAAACCCCGATTTCTGGTTTCACTGTATGTGCCTCCCTTTGAGCTCAAGTGAGCTCTACTGTTTTACAGAAATCTTACTGCCTTTTCCTGTTCTATTCTTGCTTCTTCTATACTAAATAAACATTCATACCTCCTACACATCCTCACTGATAACCTTCTTCCTGTTTCATGAAAAAATAAAATTAAAAATAAAACATCATCAGAAAAAAGTTTTCTCCAGCTGCCACTGCCAAAACACCTACCACCTGAACTATCCACCACCAAAACATGGCCACCTTTGTTGCTTCATGAATACAAGGCATGCTCCAGTCCCAGGGTCTTCCAACACTGCTGTTTCATGACCTAGAATGCTCCTTCCTCTGTTAGCCACATGCCTACTAATCACCTCCTTCAAAACTCTGCTCACATAGTACCTTCTCAATAAGAAATGACCACACTACTTAAAATTGAAATCCAGCACTCATTCCATCCCCTTCCCTACTCCATACATTCTTTGTTGCATTATTTTTCCTTCTAAAAATTATCATTTATTTATCTTATTTACTGTTTGTCTCTCCCACTACAATGTAAGCTCTCTGAGGGCAGAAATTCTTATCTGTTGTGTTCATTGTTGTATCCTCAGAACCTGAACAGTACCAAACACACAGAAGGGATCAATAAATATTTATTGAGGAATAAATGAATGCGTGAATAGGTATGTCCCAATATCGTTTAATAAATATTTCACAAGATTATAGTCACTTCATAACATTGTTTCAAAAATCAAGTCCTCAATTACATGTAATTATAAGGTACATAAATATCATAATTTCAGAAGTACAAAGTGTTTACTCTAAGCCTCTGGTGAGAAGTGGATTCTGCTGAGTTTGGTATAAGGTGAATTGGAATCCCTTTGAGAACAGAAATATAGTCCTGAGATGTATGTGTTATAGGTTACCACCAGCAGCCTTCTCGTCCAGCCTTAGCAACAAGTCCCAGAACAGTAGGCTTAGGGTACTTCAGAAATGTGTGTGTATGTGCATGTGTGTATATTTTTTAAAAATTACATGCTGTTTGATTAAAGTGCATTTGTAAACAGCATCTAGAATCATTTTCTTAATACTTTATATAAAGAAAAAAGTATTATTTATTTAAAAGTAAACATAAAAATATTTTGCAAATGCTAAATGTGAAATTGCAGTAAGATTCTGAGTCTTTATTAGCTAAACTTTTCTTCTGATGATTTAGGTAAATTGATTAGGGATAGGTAAATTGGATAATGACCCTGATTTTTTAAAACTGTCTAATTTGAGAGTAAAGCATACAAATTCACTGCAGAAATTTTAGATAAATACAGAAAGCACAGAGAAAAAAATGTCTCCCAGAATCTTATTACAATCTTTGGTCTTTTTAAACATATCTTGGTTTTACTTTTAATAACACATCAAAACTCAGATGACAATTTAATGATTTTTTTTCTAAATAGATGACTTGGAAAGCAGTCTTTTATATCACTTCTGATGCAATTACAGAGAAATTTAAAAATTGGAATTTTTTTCAGAATTGTTTTCCAAGTATATATTACGTTTTCCTAAATAACTTCATTTTTTCCAACTTTTTAACAAGGAAAGATTTTATATTTAGAAATGCCAAATATCATTCCTACATACTGAGGATATCCAAGTTAAGTCAGGCTTGACGCTTGTTCTCAATTAGCTTAAAATCTAGCAGAAAAATATGACATGTAAATGAAACATACATATTACATGTATATTATGAAAATATAAGTACAACTAATAGTGGCATTGCTTTTATGAATTAGTCCTCCTATGACAACTCTAAGAGCAAAATATTATTATAAGACCTATTTTATGTATATGAGGGAATATAGATCAGAGGTGCTAAAGATTTATTTTTATAAGGTCAAACAATTAGTTAATCAGACAGTTGAGATTAATCCCATGCTCTCTGAATTTTGCCCTGCTTTTTCCATACCACGTGATCCCCCCAAGGGATAAATCTCATCAGAGAGGCTGAGATAAAGCATAGGTTTGAAGAAAAGGGACTCACAATCAGATGAAAAGATCAATGGACTTATGGAGCAAATGACTTTAAGCTGGGTCTTGAGGATGGGGCAAGATTTAAATGTGGATGGAAGTATAGCTATTGTATTAAAGGAAAAGCCGTTGAGATTATGAACAAGGAAATGGTCAGCTTAAATCTGTATGGCAGCACTATGTAAGATATTTTAATGAGAGGAAGCATTTAAGGTCAGTAGACTAGTTAAGAGACTATTACATTAGATTAAGCATGGAATAAAAGAATGAATGAAGTTGATGGTGGTGGAGATCAAGATGGGAAATATTTTAGAGCTGGAATTGCTTGGACTTAGGGACTAATTGGAGGCCCCATGGAGACAAGGGAGAAAGGCTAAAGTTTCAAGGCTGAATGAGTAGAGGATTAGGTACATAACAGAAGTGGGGATACAAACAGGTATGTAGGCTTGAGTGGGGAAATTATTTTTCCAACCTGTAAAAGCCTCCCAGTTCCCCACAGCTGAGTCCGTGGTTTAGTCAATTCCAACCCAATTTCCAGCCACATCTGTCTTAAAGCAAGATCAAATTAGTTAGTTTCAACCCAAACACTTCACCCCTAATCTCACAGGGTTCAGATTATGTCACCAACCCCTTTAAGGACTATACTTTCCAGATATCACCTGTCTACCTACTATCTGTCTCCCTAGCTTTTTGAGTATGGCTACCTGACCATAGCTCTGCTCTGCCTTCTTGTCAGCATGGACTATATGAAGAACTCACAATCTTTCTCATTTAGTTTAACTGAATAATTGTATACTCTTTGGGCATCTAACCTACCCACCTAGCTGAACTTCAAGGATTATCTAGAATTGTCACTCTGTCTCCAGAATCAATGCAGGATGTTTCTATCCTGTCAATTTTAACCACCAATTTGTCACCAAGATATGTCTTGAATTTTTATCAAAATCATACATACCAGTGAATTCCAAAAAAAGGCATTATCTGGAACAAATTTCACTAAACCAAATCTATTTTTTAATCAATTTTCTATATAGCACACCATAGCATTTCAATTTTTTTATTTTCATTTATATTTAACTAAAATTATTGATCAGTTCTTTTATTTAAATTTTATAATAAAAATGTACTTTATCAATCATTTTTTATATATATTTCAAATTTGACTAATTTTCACATATGCCATTGCCATTTTTTTGTGTTATGTTGTTTTTTGTAGCCATGACTTCTTCTAAGTCCAAATTTTTTCCAGTCAAAATTTACAGATCTACATTATATCAAGTATACTTGATTCAGTCATCACTTATTTGTCAAAAGCAAATGTTAATGAGTGCATTTTCAGCTATATTCAATTTTAAGTTTTGCATATTCACTTATTAAGTCAAACATGCTTAATGATTACCTCTTATGTGCCAGGCATTATTTTAGATGCTGGGGATTTAATGGTGTGATTCGTTGATTATTACAATTCTCTCAGATGATTCATTCCAAGGTTGCTCCATTTTCCATCACTGGCCTACTGGGGTGCTGATCTTATTTTTATCCTTTGAATCATTTAGTTCACTCTGTACTAAATGTTTGGCATTGATGAGATAAAGCAAAGTCTACCAGGTCAAAACAACAGTGTCAAAATATCCTGGGTCACATATCCCTTGTCCTTATCAGGCAGGTTCAGTTACATGTCTAGGCACCAATTACTTCCCCATGTCATGTTACAGGCATAATGCCATCCTCTATCAAACAACAATAGCAAAGACAATGAATTCAGTCCTAATAACTTGAGTTAAAGGTGCCAGAATGTCCCATAGGTAAAGGTGTTCAGCAAGTGGTTTTAAATGTGGAACTAGAACTTAGAAAAATACCCAAGACTACAGATAAAAATCCAGAAGTCATATGAATAGAAATGAATGTTGAAGTTGTAAGTCTAGATGAGATTTCCAAAGTAGAGGCCACAATGACAGGAAATCAGGGAAAGATCGAGAACCAGTTTGTAGCCAAAAGAGAAAAGAAACAAGGAAGGACTTATAAATTATAAGTAAAAAGTTTTGAATGATTAGAGAGATCATTTTAAAAATAGAGGGAGATATGACTTCGAGAACTTAAAAACCTAACAGTAAAAGAATTTCTTTTTTGTTTATAATAAAAAGTGGGGACGGGGGACATAGCAAGTAAAAGAGAAGAATTTGTAAAATAAGTTATGGCACAGACATAGAACACCATGCAGCAATTTGTAGCAATTAAAATTATGGGGAATAAATCACACAAGTATTTCTTTGTTACTATAAACTGAAACAAAAAGGACAGATTCTCTTTTCATTTCTGCTAATCCATCCCCACTGTGGACAACTGTGAATCGTAACTTCAAAGGAGGTCCTACCTTAGTGACCAATTTTGTCCATTTCTCTGGTATCACAAAGAGATGAAATTGGTTTACAGGTCTTTTTAAAGACAAGAGATAAAATGTGGTGAGGTGGAGGGAAGAATGATAGGAGGAAGGAAATGGAGATCCGCATTTGGTAATCCTATGGTGAGGCACAGTGTCCCTCTCTCTTATCCAAACCCCATGCCCTAGTATTTTCTCCATGAAGTTGGAGAATCTAGAAGCTGATCCCAAGAGATGGCAAAGATGCACAACAAAGTGAAAGTTTGTGGATTTTTGTGGATCCAGAGCAGCTACTGAAATTGGTTGTGTTGGAAGCATCATCCAGCCTCTACCTCAAAAGAGCCTCTACCCAGGAGCAAGGGGACCTCAAATAGCATATGTCTTGAGGTAAACAATTTCCTGAGGTGGGAGGAGGGAAAGTAACAGCTATGATACTTCTGCAGCCTCACAGGGGCCCAAATAGGTGCCCTTGGATACTGTCACATGCTCTAGGATCCCAGGAGCTAATTTCAGAGTTGTCACAGCACCTGGGCAGATACAACAAAAGGACAAGAACCATTCCATTCAGAGATCAGTGGAGGCCTCCCCTTCCCTGCTGACCTTGTGCTGTGGCTGCAGCCAGCATCTCCAGGGACAAAACCAGGCACAAACACTAGCAACAGGTATCAGCAAAAAAAAAAAAAAAATCCTCCTCACCACTCATTCCGTACTTTCACAGATCCCCTACTCTTCCCTGACAGGTGAACACAAGTCCATGAATTAGAGTGGGAAGGAATAAGGGAGGGTAAAACCCTTGAGAGGGGAAAAAATTTGAAGAGTAAACTTTGAGCAGTACCTGAGATTATAGTGCTTGAGAAAAAAAAAGAGCCCCTGCATTTTAAATTAGAAGGGACAATAATAACTTGAAGACTCCTTATTAAGTTTTTTACTGCTAGACCAAAAAAAAAAAAAAATCAAGGAGCACCTATGCAGTTATGATGTATTCATTTTTTGAACAGATCTGACTTTTGGCTGTTCAAGTTATACCTATTTCAAATATTTGATATCACGAAAAATGATACATAACATATTACTAAGTGAGAAAAGTAGTTTTAAAACAGTATGTATAACATGATGCCATTTTCTCAAGGACATATATTCTTTGAAGGAAAAGACTGGGCTATATACTATGTTGTTAAGAGTGGCTCTCTCTCTGAATGGTAACATTATGGGTGACTTTCCTTTTTTATTTTTCTCAGCTGTATTTTCTATTATTTTTAATAAGTAGCAGAGTTTTCTTTCTTTTAACAATGACAGGAAATTTTCTGTTTTGAAAAGAAAGAATAGCCAATAGCATTGAAAGCCTCAAAGAGATTGATTTCAGTAAGGCTAAGTAAGAACTGTGAAAAATAAAAGGCAATTAGATTTTCTTGGTTGAATACTCATCACTGACCCATAGAAGAATAATTTTATTAAAGTGACAGGGATGGAGAGTCATTTGTAAAGTTCTAGTATCATTCATTTTAAAAATAGTCTTGGTATTATATAGTTACATCTTATATATACACAGAATAGAGTATATAATTTATTTCCTCATTGTACCCTCCACTGAGAAAGAAGCAGAATATTAGATGTTTTTCTTGGTTCTGATGGAAGATACTAACCTAACTGGCAGCAATTTCTTCACAACACTGCACTTTGTATGGCAACACAAAGACAAATGCAAGAAAAATTACCCTGAGCTTCCCACGATGCTGTGCTGCCTCCAGGCAGTCCTTCTAGGTCAGATGCAGAATTGGGGGCTAATTTAGGGTTTCTATATCACACAATTCATTTAGTTTGCTTTCATTTCTTATTTCTGTGAGACTGTCATTGTATGTGACAGGGTAATGATGATATATTTACTGCTGAATGTTTTTAGATATATTCCAGATTGTAGAATAAAGTTTTATAGAGATGTGCACAACACACATAAGTTGGTTGATATCCGAATTAGTTACAACTGCCACATTTAAATAACAGGAGAAGAAAATTAATATATAATAAGATAATTGTATGTATGTAGATAAATGCAGTGTATCAAACAATGGTAAAAGAATATAAATCTTGTAATGACCTATTGTATCACTGGATGTTACTATTATCCTACAATTTCAGTTTCTATTTCTAACCTTAAAAGGATGATTGCAGAGTCCTTGAGAACAAAAGACCTTAATATAAAGAGTCCCTGATGCATAATATAATGCCAGAGAAACAGTGGGTGCTCAATAAATGTTAGTTGATGCTGCCAGTAGAACCGAATTTAGAATATGAAGTTTTATAAATTTGAATACATGTATATTTCTTAATAAATACTAGGATGCAATTGGTCCAAGAGGAAAAGACAGGCAAATCCTTATGTATTTCACATTAAATATTTAGAGAATCTTCTGACCCAGGGACACCTGCTAAGCCATGATAAGAATAATGCACTCCAGGCTGTTCAAAATTATTTGACCCTATGAAACATTAAAGCCATTTTACTCTCAAAGAGTTCTTTTATAAAAGAATAAAAGTGACCTCATTCTTCTTGCAGAGTAACCAAAAGGGAAATCTCTTAGATCAGCTTTCTATACTTAGCAGTCTAGTTAGTCTGAAGTGGCAAAATACGAAGGCACCTACAGGACATCTGCTATCTTTCTTGAGTGTAAGATGACCAGCTCCCATCTCTATCACACAGAGTAAGAGGTGACTTGGACAGCATGGATTAAGAGTTGCCTAAAGGTCCTCCTGTCCAGAAACCTCTTTTCCAAGCCACGGTAATATCAACTCACAGAATTCTAGACTTGGAAGGGACCTTAAAAAGTATCCTGCCCAACAACTTCATTTTATAATTAAAGAGAAATAAAATGATGCACCTTAAATTAGTTTAACAAAAGTGAAGTGACAACACAAGGACTAAAACTCAGACCTCCTAACTGTCGGGAAACTGCTCTTCACATTATTTTGGCTGTCTTTTCTTCTGGCATGACATCCTATCTTTAAGATTACTATTAGGTTAAAAAACAATAAACAAAAAACTCAAGGACACAACATCTGCCCTACAATCACTGCAGAAGCACATTAACATGAATGTGTTTCTATCATTAGCTATTGCTACTATGCATCCAAGAGGAAGAGACTCCTGCCTGATTTTACCCCTGCTCATGTGCCCTTCCCCATCTCTGCAAAGCCACTCCTTTTCCTCGCTTCTGACAGAAAGTCTGCTCAAGCTGTAGCCCCCAACTCAATACCAACATTTCCCAACTGCTCCATAACAGAGCACATTCTTCCACCTATATGTGAATTCCTACAATAACATTCACATACAGCATTCATTATCCCACTCCACAATATGAAATTTTACTTTATTTGACTATTTCATGTTTCTAAATCTTTTCTCCCAATTAATTTGTGCCCTCCTTGATGGCTGGCCTATGCATCTTATTTCATTAATGTCCTCCATAGAATCTCATGTCTACTTTTTTAAAATTCTTTTTACAGTTACTATTATGTCATTACCTCTTTTTAAATAAGTTTTATTGTGTATATTTAAAGGGTACAACATGATGTTATGAGATACATGTGAATAGTAAAATGTTTACTTATGTCTGCTCTTAAAATAAATTGATATGTTTACTATTCTGTCTCTTTCTGAACAGGATTTAAAGCAATAATAAATATCTGTTGAGTTTATTCAAATGGGAATTCAGGAGAATGAACTTCTGAGGGGGAAGGAAAAGATCAAGAGTGGCAGACCAGGCAGACCTACATGACAAGCTGCACCACACCAGGGCCAGGTCTTCACCAACTGCACAACCCAGCTAAACCTGCTGTCACATCCCACAGTAGGCAAGTTTCCCCTGAAACCCCTTGATGTTTTATTTCACATTAAGTGACACCATAAAATCTCCAGTCGTGACATTTCAGAAACCAGTTGTTCCAAGGTATTAAAAGCAGACTTATCACAGCTCATTTGGACTGTTTGGCTGCACAGGTGATGGAGGTTCCAGGGGCAAGTCCTCTGTATTTGCATCTTAGAAAAAACAAGTCACCCTGGTCTGCAATTTGGTACTTAAAACTCTAATCATGCCTTGGGCTTATATGCATCACATTGTTTCCAACACATAAAGTGTCACTGAGGCATAGTAAACAGGATATATTCAAGAAATTCCAAAATTCCTATTTTTTGTTATTAATTGGCTATAAAACCATGATGTGCTTGTATCATTTACTTAACAAATGTGTGTTCCTACCTAAAAGAAAAGTCTTATTCCTATGATGGCATGTTAAGTAGGCATTTATCAAGGTACTTACTTTCTTTAAAAATAACTATAATTAATTGCAATTGTCACTAAAATAATAAAGTATTTGGCTAAGAGTCTATGTATATACTGTGACCTTTTTTCCTTACACACATTAACTTTTTCTTCTAGCTTTAATTCTATCTGGTCACACTGGTCATAATTCTCAATGGCATGTCATTAGATGACTTTTAATTAGAACCTGTTATGAAATCACTGTTATTTTTCTTGGCATTCATAAATATACACATTCATCAAAATACACAAAATGTTGAGTTTAAAAAATAATGTGGCTTGTAATATAATGTTAACTGAAATTACAGAATGGACTGTTTTATACCTATACATACCTCTTTTAACAGTTTTGTTTATTTTTTTTTCTTTTTCTGTCCATTCTAATGTGTCCTAAATCCTTTAACAGTTTTAAATTTCAGAAAGTATAACTACATTTCTCAGATCATATCAACCTGAAGATATAATCAAGTCCCAATGACAATAACAGAAAAGCCACTACTTCAATTTCTGCCCCACTCAAATTTATGAAGTTGCCAGGATAAATATTCCTGGTCATGATGGTATCCCACATTAATCCAGGCCAACATACACTTTGTCTGGAAGCAAGCCACAGCACTGAGTCTTATCTGAATAAGTCTGGCAACTGAAAAACAATTAAAGCAATTTTGATCTTTACTGCAGCCTCTCAGAAACATTCATGAGACACAGAAAAATAAAATCTGCTTTCTCTACCTCTCTCTCAACTTTCCTGAACCTGACAGCTGCCCCATTGTCTCTTAATGGCCCCTTCCCCACCGGCTGTCCTCTCCTCTCTCCCCTGCTCTGCCCAGAAAAGCCCTTTATGGCTAGATCGATTTAGCCTCATTGGCACTCACGTCAACAATTATGTTCTCAAGTTCTGTTCAATAAAGGAAGGCCAGAGATCTGACCAAGTTCTATATAATCTTCCTGACAGGCAATAGACACCAGTCGCTTTCTCCTCCCCTGCCCAGACACATACATTGGGCTCCCCAGATCCCAAGTGCTCAACCTAAACTAAACTGGTGATGCTTCTGATTCAATGCATGGACCATGCCTGCTTCTCTGTTCCACACTTCAACATGTACCTCACGCAGCCAATATAATGAGGCTATAGAGCACAACTCTTTTTTGCTCCCAGGATCCTACAAAAGTCTTTGAAATACCATTGTTCATCACATCACTGCCTTCTTTCCAAAGAGCACTGGCACAAGAGTAGAGAGAACCCAGGGAGACTGTATATATATAAAAAAAAATCTATGTTAGCAAATGATAGCAAGCAGCCCACAATTTTCTGTTCTCACATTGACCTTTCAACCCTTGGCCAATTCTTTTCTACAAAGCTTCTAAACAAATACACAGGAACATGTATTATAGGGCTTTACATGTATATAATTTTTGACCTACTAATTGTACCTACTGACAATTTGTGCACAGAGATTTTCATAATATCCTTAGTTTTCATATAAAGTGTAGAAACAGCCAAAATACCCAACAATAGGAAAAGGTGCTATCATGTCACACACATATACAATGAAATATTACACAGCCATTTTCAAATAAATTGATCAAATGATTATATAGAGAAATGCTCTTCTACCAATCAAGTTGGATATATTTATATGATACAAAATAGAAACCCTCTTTTTCAAGTAATCCATATTTTATTAGTAAATAAAAACAATTGTTAAGAGTAGATTCATAAAAAGTAGTATACACACATTAAACATAAAAATTAGTGTACACACATTAAACATAGTCATGGAAAAAGATTATATTAATAATATAATTATATTAAACACATAATTATAATTTAAAATATTATATTTTAAATGTATATACTTTCACCAAACTCCAGATGTAGACTAAAACTTTGGTCCATTTAGAGCTCAGCATCATCTGCATAAACAATACCCACAATGCAATGCTGAAGTATTATAAGCAGGGAAATGATATGGTCTTGTTAACATTTTTAAAAGATCCCTCTGATTGCTCTATGGAGAGTTCAGGGCATCAGGACAAGAGTGAAAGCAGAGAAACAAGATAGAGGAAAAAGATTCTGATAATCAAAGAATAACAAGAAGGAGGGTTGGACCAGGGTGTTAGCAATGCAGGTAGAGAGAAGTAGCCAGCTGAAATAGATTTTAAAATGAGTATGTACCAACAGGACTTTTAAGCCATTAAATATGGGAGAGAAGTGACTCCTAGGCTTGGGCTCCTGGGGAAGTATAGAAACATTAACTAACAAGAAACAAACTAGCGGACAGGCAGGAAGGCAAAATATCAAGCTGTTTGGACGTGCCACATTTGAGGTACCTATGAGACATCAAAGTGGAATTAAATGGACAATTGAATATAAAGTCTAAAACTCAGAGAAGAAATTGAAGGGGAATTATAAATTTATAAGTCATAAGTCTATAGATTTTATTTAATGACAAGAGGTTGGATCTAGAGGGAGTGTGTAGACAAAACAGAAAGACCAAGAAACTGGAAAATGGAGAAGTCAGTAAAGATAGCTAAGTAGAGCTTTATCTTATGAGACACAAGGAACCAATGAGACAGAAGGAAAGCTTGGATATTCCAGTGTTCCAGAAGCAAGTGAAGAGTGATAATGCTGTGGAGATGAACACAAATACTTCAGCAAGCTGGAGGTCAGGGGTGGCTGTGATAAGAGCAGTTTCAGTGGAGGGATGGAGAGAAAATAGTGATTAAAGTAACTTTTTCAAAAAAAGAATTTGAGGAGAAGAAATGGACACAAGAATGACACCATTTTCAAGAAATATTATCATGGAGAGAAGCAGAGAAATGAAGTGGTAGCAGGAGGGCAAAATAAAGTCAAGGAAGGGTTTTTTTTTAAATGATGAAAACTGTCACTCCATGTATATAAACTGCTGGGATCTATTGGTGGAGAAGGAAAAATTGATGGCGTAAATGAGACATGGGACACTGCAGTGGCAGAGAATGCCAGTAAATAGGCAGGAATGCAGAATCCAGTGCCAAGTGAAGTCGCGGGCTGTGGGGAGAAGCAAGGAGGGAAAGCAGAATTTAGGAGTAAAGATGTAGGCATATTTGGTGATGGGAAGTGAAAGCAGTTGTCATCTGAGCCCTCAGCCATCAGCTAGGAATAAGGATGAGGTACAAAGTATTAGAAATTGAAAAATAAAAAAGAATAAAGTATAAAACAATCACCTAAGAGAGAAGGAAAATAAATGTACTAGAGAAATATGGTTGGACTGGTTAGCAGAGTTAACTGTTCACTTGAGATTTATGGTAATAAATTTAATCAAACCAATAAGTATAGTTGGGTATTCTCCTTCAGCCACATGCAGCTACTTATTTTAGTCATAAGATAAAGCAGGGTTGTATATTAAATGGAGTAGACTTTTGTTAGGTCAGAGAAAAGCAAGGGAGCTAAGGGTGTATGCAAGGGAATGATTAAAGGGTATTGACTCTAAGCTAGATGAGGAAAGAGTGAGGACATAAGTGGTGATGATGGGAAGGATTGACTAGTAAAAAAGGGATTCGGGGGGGCAATAGAGTGAAGATCCTGATAGAATTAAGAACAGTTGAAATGGTAGTACTAGGGAAAGCGAGCTAGAAAGATAGAAGGTGATGGTTTCGTATGGGATACTAAAAGTTGATATTTTGATGGTGGGATCACTGTTACCAAAGGCAAGGTATAGAGTTATATTAGTGAGAGTTCTTCAAGAGAAACAGAACCATTGGAATGTTTGTTTGTTTGTTTGTTCATTATAGGAATTGGCTCACATGATTATGAAGGTCAAAAAGTTCCACTATCTGCTGTCTACAAGCTGTATAACCAGGAAAATTGGTGGCATAATTCAGTTTGAGAACCCAGGGGAAAGGGCATGGTATAAGTCCCAGGGTCCAAAGGCTAGAGAACCAGAGGTTCCAATGTCTGAGGACGGGAGAAAATGAATGTCTCAGCTAAAGAAAAGGAGAGAATTTGCCCTTCTTCTGACTTTCTATTCTATGTGAGCCCTCAGTGGATTGGATGATGCCCACCCACGTTGGTGAGGACAATATTCTTTGTTGACTCTGCAAATTCAAATGCTAGTCTCTTCCTAAAACAACGTCATGGACACACCCAGAAATAATGTTTACCAGCTAGCTGGGCATCCTTTAGCCCAGTCACATTGACACATAAAATTAACCATCACAGGTTATGACCCTGGAAATGGGTGATGAGGAGGACAAGATTGTTGGAAATGAGGAAGTTAAGGCACTGACTAGCTAGGATATAGGTGGATTTGTTATCATCAAATCCATGGCAGAAATTGTAGTAGAGATGAGTATTTACCCAAGTACTAAGTCTCCAATAAATGATAAACTTTTTATATTATATTGAATAACTGGTTTATATGATAAACTCTACTATTAAACTATTGGCTTGTTGAGAATAGGGTCTTTTATTTTTATCTTTTCCTCTTTAATGCCTAGGATAATGTCTAGCACATAATAACCATTTAATACATGCTTGCTAAGGCAACTCCCCACCCCCATCCAAAGGCTTTCACATCATAATTTTCCCTTCGCCCAAGATCAATTCAGCAGGACTGGCATGAAAAGGGGAAAAGTAAATCACATACCAGGGACAAGTCAAGACACATGGATGCCTCAGAAAAGCTTAAAAATTTGGTGTTGTTTTCAACAAAAGCTATTTAACTATGTAACCACTTTTAGAGGAGAGGACATTGCACCACCATGGTCTTCCTCTGCTTTCTGTTGAGAACTCAATCAGCTTCTTCTATTATCTCTAATAATTCAACCCTGGTCCCAAATTCTCATATCCTACATAAAAAATTTTAAGTACTTACATTAACTAAGCCCTCTTTTCTTGAAGAATAATTTAGCTTCATTTATTCAAATATGCATTTTACAATCTCATCTCCTACTCCAAGCAGGTTATAAAAGTATTCCTTCCAACCCAATAGAGTGTATGCCTTATTTGTCCAGTAATGTTTCAGAACCTCTCATACATCAGCATTCAGGATGCTTCCTGACTGGTCAATTTCTTAAACCAATTCGGCTCTGTCCCCTTATCTGGGACCAGGAGAACCAGAGCAGGATTAAGGGGAAAGTCATGCCAACAGCTGCATGAGAGGCTGACCCATAAAAGCGCTAAAATATAACTGGAATAAAGGTTCACGTTTTAAATTCATCCTCTATCACAGACTTACAATGCCCTCAAGTAAACACCCCTCCCTACTGCAGACCTAGCTCTATTGAACATGTTTTTTTAATGAACATTTGCAGTTGTAGGCAGATAAAAGTTTGCTGCAATCAGTTGAAATTCCCAAAACTGAGTGATGTAGGTTTATTGGAATGCAGTTTCCTTTATTGCCTAAATTTTAAATTCTTTCCCCCCTAAGAAGTTGTCTGGCTTGGTATATAGAGAAGAAAGCTAAAGAGAGAACAGCAGTCATATTAATAATAATTATATCTAACTTGAATTTAAATGATTTGCCCTAAGTCACACAGTTAGTAAATGACAGAGCTGGTATTTAAACCCAGGCAACCTGGCTCAGAACCTGCATTCTTAATTATTATACTATTTTTGTATATTTTTTTTCCCAAAATATTGACACTGGTTTGGCAAGCAAATTACTGAGTAACTGTTTCTTTGCACAATTTGTTCCAATAGACATTCAATTTCTATCTCCATTAAACAAATGCTAAACAACTATTTAAAGAACACTGATGTTAAAAGGGGCCAAATTATTAGCCTTCCTGAGGCGTGCATATGTTCTCCATCTAGTCCTGGGTGGTAGATTGCATTGTTCTCAGTTCTACACCTTTCCTTGTATCTACCCTTTGCCATGTGACTTTTCAGTTCCTCCTGCCAGATGGGAAGTTTACTTCCCAGTCTTTCACTTGAGGCTAGGTCATGTGACTTGCTTTTGCCAGTGGGATATTAACAAGCGAAGCTTGAGATGTGCTTATACAGCTGGGTTTATTCTCTTGCACTCTGCCATGGGCATGCAAAGAATAGGCATGCCCTGAGTAGCCCACTGGTCCCAGAAGAATGAGAGGCACCCAGAGCAGACCTAAACTTCACCTCCAATCTTTTGCCAAGCCCAGCTTGGATCAGCTGAGCCTCAGCCAAATCTCATATGCAGAGCAAAAGAGAATTGTTTATTATTGCCTGTCACTGAATTTCATGGTAGTTTTAAATCAGCTTCAATTCAGCCAAAGTTAACTGATATATTCTGCATAAGACCCATAAAGCCTAAGTCCCATTCTACTCTGAGACTTTGGCCTGAGCCTGAGAAAGTGCCCAGGAAAGCCTAACCACAAACATTCTAAATAGAAAAATATTTTCATTGTTTTTTGGGAGTAAAAAGACTTCTGTCTTTTAGAATTTGTATAAAACTCTACTTTCTTATTGTGAACAACTAGAAAAGAAAATATAAAGGGGAAATATAGTAGGTAGTTTGGGGAACTTTTATGCATTGTTTTCATTCTTTTTAAAATACTTGGTATACTTTCTTATTAGCACAAAAAAGGGAAGAAAAAAGAAGGAAAAAATCTTTGAGAACGAATTTGTCCCCCTTATTTCAGGAGTGGTAGTTTAAATAAAAATATATGAAATTACACAGAGGGCCAGGGAAACAAGAAACAAATTCATGGAACCCAAAAAAAGACAAAAAAGGGAGGAGCCACGCAGTGCTTAAAAGCGTTCCCAGGAAGAGACACCTAGTTGAACCAGAGAAGTTTTGATTCACAAGTCAGGGAAATTGGTAGAGTTCTTACTCTGGTGTACTAGTGCATCTAAGTTTGTAGGTGGTATCACTCCAAAGTAGAGCTCTGAAAGCATTTTCTCGTAGTAATAGTTTTCCTACATTGTGATTAATTTTACAGTGTTAGCATTACATTCAGTCATTCATTGCACAAATCTTATTTGGTACTTACTCTGCACCAGGCACTGTGTTATGGTAAGTAAGTGATAAGAGTAAAGCCGTGAAGACTGCTGAAGGAAGCTAAGCAATATGTATAGCATTGTTTTCTGAGGAATCTCAAACAACTGGCTTATAAATCATGTTTCAGAATAAAATCTCTCTATAAATTAAGAACTGTGTTCTGTGCTTTTGTCCACTAAAGACTCAAGGAACATGAAGGTTCAAAATAGATGTGTTGGCTAATTTTTTAAAGGAAACTGCAATGGGATTAGTGCATGGAATGAGTAGGTCAAAGTTGTAGTATATATGATTGATACGCCAGTCAGGAATGGCTTCATTCCAACTGGCTGGTATTACAACGAATACAGCCAGTAGCTTTAATAGGTGCTTAGCTGAAAAGAAGATAGTTTACTGCCTGCTGTTTTAGACACCTGATGACAATTCAGGAGAATGCATTTCAACTACAACTCCATCTTCAATTAAACACTGTCTATATTGAGAACAATTTCAGAAATATCTCAAGTACATTTTAGATTTTAAAAAGGACAATTTACACCATGGAAGTGTGGAAAACTAGGCTGAAAAGCCATATACAGAAAATCGGAAAAGATTTCCAAATGCCTAACAGCTTATTGAACTGGGAGGATTCTATTGGGATAGAGTGAGAGACTTTACTGTCATGCCCATAAATCCTGTCCAAGGATAAAGCCTATCTTATTAGATCAAAGTGTGAATTAATTGACTCTTTCCACATAACAGGATCTATTTCAGAGCTTGAACATCAGTTTATGTGAAAATGAGAGAGAATAGCAGAGTAAGGTATAAAGGACTTAAAAGTGGTAATGGTATTCATACCAACTGAGTAATAGTAAATTAAACACGAGATGGTGCATCTCAGTTTTGAAATTGATGTTGCTGAAGATGTCATAAAAAAGGGTCTGAGAGATAATAAATACAGTTTTGAGAGAGAAGTTAATTATGGAATTTTTGAAATTTAAAAGCAAAGAGGAATAAAAGTGGGTTATTTAATGAAAAATCATGATAGCACCAAGATTTTAAGAATCAGGGTAGGGGGAAGGAGAGAATAGGGAGAGGTCGGTGAATGGATACAAAATCGCAGCTAAGTAGGAGGAATAAGTTCTCATGTACTATAGCACTGTTGTAAACAATAATTTAGTATATATTTTTAAATACTAGAAGAGAGGATTTGGAATGTTCCCAATATAAAGAAATGATAACTGTTTGAGGTGATGGACATCCTAATTGTCCTGATTTAATCATTACACATTGTATACATGTATGGAAATATCACACTGTACCCCATAAATAAGTACAATTATTATATGTCAATGAAAATAATAACAAAATCAGGCATGATACAAAGTTTGAAAGATGGATCATATTCCTTCAAATATTATAGAAATCTATACACCTTTAACTATCCATCTCTATTACTGTGTGTATGAATGTCCTCACAGAAACACTAACACAAAGATAGATGAGTCCATTTTGTTACTTGTATCAGTTCAGCTAGATTTTATTTAAATAATAAACTATGTATCAATGATGGATATACAGGATTCCCATGCAAATAGGCAAGTAAAACAAGCCTTTCCATTCTTTTTAACAAATGCTTGTTGATGACAAGAGAGGCCTACCTAGTTCCTAAATGTTATTGTTCTCCTACGGGTGACTTTGCCATATCTATGTTAGACTATAATCACTTAACAGGAAAAAAAGAATGTTTTATAAACTTTTTTGAACCAAACATGTAAACTTCTGATTAAAAATCAGTTTTCTTATTCTCTTTATTTGGGAGGCATATAAAAAGGATGATACAAGCCTATACAAAATTTTAGGTGTCAGGCCAGGCATGGTGGCTCATGCCTGTAATCCTAGCACCCTGGGAGGCTGAGGTGGGAGGATTGTTTGAGCTCAGGAGTTCCAAGGCCAGCCTGAGCAAGAGCAAGATCACATCTCTACAAAAAATAGAGAAATTAGCCAGGAGTGGTGGCACGTGCCTGTGGTCTCAGCTATTCTGGAGGCTGAGGTAGGAGGATCGCTTGAGCCCAGGAGTCTGAGGTTACTGTGAGCTACCATGATGCCACTGCACTCTAGCTGGGGCAACAGAGCAAGACTCTGTCTCAAACAAACAAACAAACAAAAATTTTAGGTACCAAAGATGAACTAGCTGGCATTTGGGTAACTTTTCAGCTTTTCATTTGCAAATAGACACCCCCAGTTGTGTAAAGGATATTATCTCCCAACTCAGGGAGGGCTGGTTTCTGTGCTTATAAATGGATATGTCTTGCCAAATGGGCCAGCACAGGTATAATGGACATTTGGGAAATGATTTACTTGAATCATAGAGAATACTAAGGTTGACTCCTTTGTCTCCATGTAGAAGAGGTTAAATTTATGAATTTATGCAGAAAAAAGTAAGTTAATTAATTTATGCATAAAGAATAAATAGGTAGAAAATGATTCATAATACTAAATAAAACGAACAAGTGCACAAAAATCATATTTAAGTCAGCTGTTAATCACCACCTATTCTTTATTCATTCAAGTCTACAAATATTGGGTCAAACCTTACCATGTGCCCAACACTGTGCTAGAAAGTTAGAATCAATGAATTTTGAAAGTCTTTCTTGAGTTCAGAATAGGAATTCCAAAAGTGTGTGATAAAGTATGATTTTAGGTTGTCTGAATTATAATTGCCACTCTTTCCATAACCTATGATGTGCCCTGAGGCAAATAAATAACTTCACCACAGTGGTAACAAATGAAGGTTTAGAGCACATGATATCAAAGGTCTTTTCAGAATTAATATCCTGTGCATCAATGATTGAGGATGAATAAATTAAAAAGTCAAGTTACAAATATAATTATAGTGCTAAAGTTAATTTTCATATATAAAATATGGAAAGTAAATTTAATAATATGGTAGAAAATTTGATAGGTGGTAGAAAACCATGTCCAACACATGCCACATCTGATGACTACATCCTCTGTATACAAAGTAAAATATCCTTTGCATACAAAGGAATGCATTTGAGAAGCTGGTAAGAAATGGCAACCACTGAGTCAGATTCACAAAAGGAGAACTCAGGAGAAAAATATCAGAGGGCAGCTCTCCCTCTATGACAGCAGCCACAACAACCCTAGGAAAGAAAGTGAGACTGATAGCGCATGTATGTGTGTGGGGCGGGGGTGGCGGGGTGTTCTTTTCTCTACAAAACTGCTTCAATTTTTGGAATTTCCCTAGAATTCAGGTAATACTCGGGACTTAAATCCCTTTCAAAGTTACCAAGCTGTGCATGACACAACTCTAGAGTTTTGAAGGCAAAAGTTATATTCCGTGTCAAGTGCAAAGAATCGTCTGGCTTCCATTTAGAGCTCTGTTCCATAGTGTTATGTCAATCATTTGAATGCTTTGCTCTCCTTTTATGACAAATAAAAATTTAATAAAATATCTTGCCAAATAGTCCACTATCTCTTCTTTTGTGGAGATCACAAAAATTCCCTGCAACAATTTAAAAAGTATTTCTATTTTATGTCACTGTAAGACTTATAGCAATATACCCATCAAGGCCAAAATATGCCATGAAATAAAACATCTTAAATGAAATCCCTTTAAAGTCTTCAGTTGCCTTGTATTTGTTATTCTAAGAGTAGCTGCAGGAATAGTGACATTAATTATTGAACTGAAGGTAGATGAATACATTCTTCGTGGTGTTCAAAAGCACTCTGGGGGCAGAGTCACAATCCAGAATCCCTTCTGAGCACCTGTGCCTGCTTTCCAAGGCGCTTTCACTGTCCTTGAAGCACCACCTGACACCAACAAAGTCCCTCTTTTTAAACCAGAGACTTAACTTAAAAGAGAATTGAAAAATCCACATGCTGCCTAACTTTATTTACCAGGAGAGTTATTAAGTCGGTAACTTATTCTCACATAACTACTTTTGTGTTTCCAGGTGCCATATGCAGAGAAATCCCAGCTTTTTCTTAAACACATTACTGAAAAATCTCTTTTGTTTTCTTCCCAGCAAATAGGCACTTATGTATAGTTTTCTCTTGTTTTGTGTGGGAGGCTCTGAAAACACTTCAGTCAGAAATGAAGACAATACTGCTGCCATTTTCTCTGTGGCAGAAGTCGAGCTTCAGAACACACTTTAAATTCCTCTTTCTAAGAAAGAAAAGGGCTTAAAGAATTCAGATGAAAGATGACAAAATTCCAGTGAGTGACAGTAGACTGGTACGCATAAAAATGCAAGACATGAAGAAACAGGCTCAAATTTTAAGTGAAGTGATTTGGATTAGGCATTAGAATTTCATGACATAACAGTTATGAAAATTGGAAAAACTTATCAAAAAAGTAATTGAATGTTTTTATTTTAAATAGAGAACTTCTGAGGTGGAATAAAGATGAAATAGAATCTTTCCAAGTCCTCTCCCAATGTTACAATTTTCTGCTTTTTCTTCACTATTTTAATCTCCATTTATGTTACAAATTAAATTATCCTAACCCTCTTTGCTTCCTTGGTTCAAATGAATTTTGTTTCCAAATCACTCTGGACAATAGTCCCTGCATCAAAAGAGATCTCTAATATTTACATATAGTGCTTGACAATAATTATGAAGTAGCAAACTACCACTTGATAAATTGTGAAGCCGGTCTCTGTCACCCCCATAGCTTTTTATTTTGCTTATTTTTCCTCCCTTAGGAACACTCCCTCCAACTTCTTCCAATGTCCAAAATCATCATATTTTCTTTTTCTTCATCTTATTTTCACAACAAATATAAATTACTGATATCACCTTAAGACAGCATTGCCCAAAATATGCTGGAGAGAACACTAGATCTTTGGTATATGAATAGGATTTATTTGAAAAAAGGCTTCCATGGTCAAATACATTTTAAGAAATGTGGTAAACAACATTTTTGGCACTTGCTAATGTGTATAGTAACTCACCAGGAGAGGGCTATAGTAGGTAACATTTACCAAACTTATTTGGACATAAAATCTTTTGGGTTTTTTTCTTCCCCCTGTGGAACAACTCAGGAGGACTTTGAGGTCTATGGAAGACACTCTGAGAAATCCCAGGGAAAAAAGTATGTTGGATTTCTGAGAGGTTTTCCACCCTGAGGTTTTACCAATTCCTCTGGCTATTAAGATTGGCACTGTGGGTGGGCATCCAGGAGTCCCTAGCTCAAGCTCTTAAGTTCTTTCTCCATGCATGTGTTAACTTGACCTATGAAGCTGAACAGAAAAAATGGATGATAGTTGCATCCAAAATACAACTGTTCTGAATAGGATATGGTCTCAAGTAAACAGACTAGCTGTATTTTAATTTGATATGCATTGTTTGCACTTAGCTCCTGCTATCTTTCTATATTAAAAATTAATTTTATTCAATATAATTTAACAAATTCAAGAATCATTGTTCAATTTTTACTATATGCCAAGAATTATGTGAGAAACTCAATATTTGATAATATTATTAAGTATAATAATATTCGATGATAGAAACTACTTTACAGGTACAGTACAAACATATTATTAAAAGCTAACCAAAGAAGACCTTGTTAAATCAATATCTAAAACAAATCAACTATGGTCTTTTTGAAAGAATTGAAATGAGATTTTTATTTCACTATTAGCTTAATTCCATGAAAGCTGAGAACTTCTTCGTCAGATACCTATTTCCTTGTTTGTATGTATTTGCATTCCTTAATATTTATTTGTATATATTTTTCCTTATCGAATGACTGAAATAGCCATCAAAATAGAACTTATAGAGGCTGATTCTTCTGGAGCACAATATCCCCCAAAATATTCCACACTTTAAAAGATACTTCAGTTTTTCAGACCAGAAAAATTTTCTACTCCATCCTGAAGGCAGTATATAGAATATAAAAAAATTAGTTCTAGATTATTTTACTCTAAGACTATTCAACAGTGGACAAAACCCAGCATCCTTAGTAAATTATTGCTTCTCTATATTTATTAGCCTAAGGAAATTGATACAGCTACCAGTTGTGTCTAATTTATGATCTGAAAGATGTTAATAATTTCCCTGTTTGCATACATGATGCTTTGCTAAACATAAAAGAAAGACTCGATTTTCAGAAACACCGTCTTCTGTGGTACATGTGAAATAAAGCATTGAATTAAAAAGCACTGCAGGGAACACCAGCAGTTATAAATCAAAAAAGCACAGGTAAGGCACAGAAAGGGTGTGTCCAGTTGAAGATGTCAGGCGGTTATTATCATACAGATTGGTCTTAAAGTCAAGTAAAAAGAATTGCCAAGGAAGTATGCAATTTCCACCAGGAGAACAGACTGATATAAGAGGACTAAATTATCTAGAAGATTCAGTTCTATTACTATAGTTCCATTGCTAAATCTACCAAACAGAATTTGAGGTCTTTTATGCCAGACTGTGATGAAGTACTTGGTAAATTAAATGTTATTGAATTTCAAGTGAATCATTTTCATCCAACTGCATCTGTAAGATATTTTAATAACTTATTCATATGCTAGATACATAAAAATGTGTGGGTAGCATTCACACTGGAAGCACTGTTCTGGTAAACACATTTGATTCAATTTTTATAACTGAAAAGACTCCACTGGATAACTAATGTTTTCAATGAAAGAAGCATATTTCATCTACAGAACTCTGTATTTTTTAAGCATTATCATTAATCCTCAGAACATACCTGTCACTGCAGGGAGGTCTGGGACTAGGTGTTCTTCTCCTAACAAGGAAAAAATCCTTAGACATGGAGTCTAGAATCAGAGACTTAAATCTTAGAAAATCCTAAAACTTCAGCAGTTGCTATAAAGTTTAAACGCACTCAAGCCTTTTAAGTCAAAGAAATCCCAGAGTATACCTGAACTTAGCTTTGAAAAGAAAGAGACTTCACCTGAGAGGGGTGTAATATAAACTCTCACACATGAGATTTTGCCCTTCTATTAAATCAAACCAAGAAACATGGGTTACAATAGTCCTAAAAGAAGTCAGAAAGTACAAATTGGTAAGCGACTTTATCTAGATCTATACACTTGTGTGTTTTTTTAATGTGAACTTTTTCTTTCACAGCAGTGATTTATTTTTAAAATAACCTAATCCCCATTAGGTGTGGGAATACGTGTAACAAGTCAAATGTTCCAGCTGAGAGCTCTTTGATTAACTCTCCTTTTCGGTTTGTCCAGTCTGTGGAAGGACCACTTTATTTGAATGGCAGTCACAGGTGAGATGGAAGAAAATAAACTGCCCAGAAATGTGGGTCAATATGTTTCCTTATTGCTCCAAAGCAACTGTTATGGATGCATTTTGGGAGGAAATGCTTCTAAAGTTGTGTTGTGATAATAGTTATCTTTCTTTACTTACAGCTAAAGAGGAAAATCATACATATGATTTTGTGCCAGAAGCTGAAATACACTGATGGAAAAGACAAAAGCTTTCTCTGTCCACAAAGAGCTCATAGTTAGGACATGCTGATTTCATATTTTACAAATTTGACACAATGATTTAAGTAGTTCTAGCTTTGATTTTTATTTTCCAATATACTATCATCTTCATATTTTGTGATGAAAGACGTAGTCTTGTCTATTGGAGATAAATAAGGTTAGAGAATCACTTTTGATTAGTTGATTCATTCATTTATTCATGCATTGTTTCATTCAGCAGTTGTGTTTTGAGTAGTTACTATGTGCTGGTCAATGTGTTAGATATCAGCAATCCAGTTAACAAAGGAGAGATATTAAGTGATAGAGGTGGAATTTGAACTCAAGTTTCTTACTCTAACTCACAACTTTTAACTCTTAAGAGGCTCTTAGCTGTTAAGGGAACAATTACACTGGCAAGAATATTAAACATATGCAGCATGTTAGTATGAATCAATAGTATTGTGTTATATATAATTATATATAATATATTACAAAACTCTGACAATGATAATAATATGCTATATAATTATAATTTACTAATGAAAGTTGTATTACATAACTATGGATTTACTATTCAGTCAGCAAAAATGTTCACTCCAATTGTCTTTGCTCGCTTCTTCTCCTCACAGTGTTGGAGTTCCACAAGGCTGTGTTCTAGGTCCACCTACCTTCTTTTTCATTTCGGTTTCCCTAGCTGACCTCTTTCATTCTCAGGGACCCAAAAATCAATTTTGCCAATGGCCCCCAATCAATAAAATAGACTAGAATCCATATAGTGAAATGTCTACTGGGTATCTCTACTTGATATTTCACCAAATATATAAAAAACAGCATGTACAAAAGTTAACTCAGTCTTTCCCCATAAAACTGCTTGGCTTCCTATCACCATATCTCAATAAATGATCCCTTCATTTATCCAGTTTTTCAAGCCATAAATCTGGGAGCTGTCCTTGAATCCTTCCTCTCCCTCATTCCCAACACATAGTCCATCACCAAATCTTGTTCATTCAATCTATAAACATATTTATGATCCATCCATTAGTCCTTTTTCCCCCATTTCCTCTAGTATTACATTAGTTAAAGCCACCATTATCTCTTAGTTGGATTATTAAAATAATCTACAATAATCTCATAATCAATCTCCTTTTATCTATTCTTGTCACCTCTAATCCAATCTCCCTCTTTAGCAGCAGATATCTTTGTAAGTCATAAATTTCTTCTCATTGTCCCTTCACCTTAAGCCCATCAATGTCTTCCCATGGTTAATAAAATAGTTCCAAACTCCTTAACATAACATACAAGGCTCTGTGTGACCTGACCTTTGCCTAATTCTCCAGCCCCTACTATTGCCACTGTTGCTCTGGCACACACATTACAGCTACAGCAGTCCACACAATCCCATGACAAGAGAAACTTTATGTGGCATTTCATTCTGCCTGGAATGCTCTTTCCTCTGCTCTTCCTCATGCTAGTCCTTGCATATCACCAAGATCTCATCTTAGATTTTATTTTATCAGAATCATTCCCTGATCCCTTGATCTAAATTTCATCTCCCTACTATGTTCCTCCTGTTAGTAGACTGGCATGATGATCCAAAAGTGTCTAGGGCAATCTCAAATTCCAAATCAATGAAATTAATGTTGTGTTCCCTTTTGGAAATATTTCTCCCTTGGAAATGAAGTCTTCTCAATCAGCAGAGCCCAAATATGTGGAGATAGGAAAACAAATTTTGCATGTGAGTTATAAGAAGTAATAATGAATGCAGCCACTCTCACTTCCATACCTTAATTCTCATGTCCCTGTGTTCTGGCTGTGGATGAAACAGCACCACATATTAGTCACTGGTCCAACATATAGACCCCATTTCCATGCATTATAATACCAAAAGTGTTATAGACAAAGAGGACATTTCAGTGAGGATAAATCACTGATTCTTCAATAATAGAAGAAGGCCTATGTAAACAACCTGCTACAGCTCGTCCCCATGAGCAATGGTGGTATATCTGGGGCTTAACATTGGATTTTGCCATTGGCATGTTGTTCGTTTAGCAGCGTAAGTAGCCAGAATAGTCTTAGTGAGAAAAAATATCCCTCTTTTTGAGCATGCATAGTCTCCTTCCATGCCATTATGTCCACCTTGTCCATGATCCTTATAGAGCAAGCACTGGAGTTGCTAGGGAGAGAAGCTTGCTGATCCATGAACATTTCATCTCACCCACCTGATTACTGAACCCCTTCGCAGTGGGTGTGCTTTACAGTTGGTAAGCATTCATGTGGGGCACAAATTTCTTCATACTCTGAGTCTATTCCAAAGTTCAACCACATGTTTCCTACCCACAACTCCTAGTCTTTGATTTTCCAATCCTGTTGTTTCCAGATCCTTGACCATTGGCTAAACTGTTAGCTACTTCCCTTGAATCCATGTAGATCTTTCTTCTGTCCACATTACTTTCCAGACAAATAGGATAACTACATACACTGCTTGAGGTACCCTCTGGCAGAATTTTTCATTCCCACTGTTCTTCCAAATCACTCCTAAGTTAAACTATAATGCTATAACATTCTGGCTGTTGCCTGGATATCATGCAGAATCATCTGTAAACCAGGCCTGAATTTTATTCCTAATCAGATTATCATAGGGTACTCTCCATGAAGCACAGGTATGGGTTGAGGGAGAGACGTTAAGGCAGCAGGAGTGAATGCCATGGATAGTTTAAGCACCTATTCATGCAACTTATATGTCTTTAAGGCCTTCCAAAGACTGATATCATATAAATAAAATCTCACTTGATTATGAAATGTTGTTGTATATCCCAATGTAATTGCTTGGTGGTTCAGGTAACACCCAGTTCATGACAGCAGCTGAGGTCTTATGTTACTTATTATTCCACAGTCAGAGCCAAATATCAAACCAAGATTTTTCTTGAAGAAAGAATAATTATTTGTGACTAGGTCATAGCTTTGCTTCGAAACCTTAAGGATTCGTGATGCAATTTTCCTGTTGGGGATTGCAGAGGCTCCCATAGAACATACATAACTGCCACAGACACTTTACTGATTGGATCTTGTGGGTCACAAAGCTAACATGGTAGAGAAGCTTGCAGCATCTCTAAAACGTTCTTTCACTATTGGCCCCACTCAAAATTGATATCTTTATGAGCAATTCAAAAATTGACTACTCCGATATGGTATTGTCTCCCTAATCTAACAGAGAATCTGTTCTTTTCTTAGTAGTGAGGGATATAAGATGTAGTAACTTATCTTTCACTTTGAACAAGACACCTCAACATTCTCAGATTATTAAAACTCTAGAACTTTCAACCATGTGCAGGCCCCTTGAAATTTTATGAGAGTTTTAAGTTATGCCCTACTTCCTGTTTCCCAGGTCCAATCAGCAAGATGTCATCAATGTAGCAGACAAGCATGATGTTCTGTGCAATGAGAAGACCAAGGTATCTTTGGATCAGATTATCAAAGAAATCTATTCCCGGTCCCTTGCGATTCCACACTATTTTAGGATCAGCTTTTCCACTTCTGCAAAAAAAGGCCATTGAGATTTTTATAGGGATTGAATTGAATATGTAGATCACTTTGGGGAGTATTGTAATTTTAACAGTTATTAAGTCTTCCAATCCATGAACAAAGGATGGATGTCTTTCTATTCATTAAGGTCTTCTTTATTTCAGTAATGTTTTTTCAGTTTTTGATGTATAAATGTTGAACTTCCTTGGTTAAATTTATTCTTAAGTATTTATTCTTTTTGATGCTATTGTAAATGGAATTTCCTTAAGTTCTTTTTTGTATTGTTTATTACTAGTATATAGAAATACAGATGATTTTTTTGTGCACTGATCTTGTGCCCTGCAACTTTGCTGAAATTATTTATTAGCTCTAATAGTTTTTTGTGAGTTCTTTAGACTTTTCTATATATAGGATTATGTTATCTGTTAATAGAAAGTATTTTGCTAATTTCTTTACAATTCGGTTGCCTTTTATTTCTTTCTTTTCCCTAATTGCTCTACAGTTAATGTTGAATATCCAGTACGATGTACAATGTCCAGTACAATGTTGAATAGCAGTGGTAAAGTTGGCATCCTTGACTTATAGTTTTGAGTGTACATGTCTTGTACATATTTTATTAAAGTTATCCCTAGATATTTCATATTTTGATGCTATGGTAAATCATATTTTAATTCCCATTTCCAATGTTTATTACTAATATATAAAAAAACAACTGACTTTTGTATATTGTATCCTCAGACTTTGTTCATTCTATCAACTTTCCTTCAAATATCTTAGAATTTTCTAATTCACTGTTATGTCATCTGTGAATACAAATACTTTCACTTGTACCTTTCCAACCTATTTTCTTTGGATTACTTCTTCTAAACTTAATACTAGATTCTACATCCTCTATTACAATGTGACATAAAGTTATAGTGAGAGTGGACATCCTTGACATGTTCCTATTTTTCAGTGGCAAAGCATTCACTCTTTTACTACAAGCTTTATGTGAGTTGCAGGTTTTCATAGGTTTCTTTTAATCCACTAAAGAGGAAGTCCCCTTTAGTTCCTATGTTGCTGGGAGTTTTATCATATATGATGGTTGAAGTAATGTCAAACTATTTTTCAGCATTGATCATTTTCTCCTTTGCTATGATAATATAATAAATTAAATGGATTGATTTTTTTTAATGATGAGTCAATCTTGCATTCCTGGGATAAACTCCGCTTGGTCATGGTCTCTATATTTCCAGATTTGATTTGCTATTATTTCATTGGGAATTTTTGTGTCTATATTCATGAGGGATATCGATCCTTAATTGTATTTTCCTGTAATGCATGTGTCTAGTTTTTGTAGCAGGATAATACTATTATCATCATAAAGTGAGCTGGGAGGTATTTCCTCTTCTGATTTCTTAATAAGTTAGTATAATATTAAATTTTTATTTATTTGCCAAATGTTTGATAGAATTTCTCTTAAAGCAATCTAAGTCTTGAGTTTTCTTAATGGAAAATATCTTAATTATGAATTCAATTTTTAATATACATAGGGCTATTTAGATTATTTATTACTTCTACTTATGAGACAGTTTGGTACTTGTGTTTTTTTCACAGAACTTGTTGGATTTCTTAATTTATTGGCATAAAGGTGTTCATAACATTTCATATTATACTTTATATTCTGTAGGATCTGTAGTATTGCCCACTCGTTCAATTTTATTTCTTTTATCAATAATTTGTGTTTTCTCTTTTTTCTTGATCAGTCTAATTTTACTGATCTTTTCAAAGAACCAGTGTTTAGTTCTATTGATTTTTCTCTATTGTTTGTCTCTTTTGATTTTTGCTTATTATTTATTTCCTTCTACTTACTTTGGGTAAGAATTTTAGATCATTGGTTTTAACCTTTCTTATTTTCTAAGATAAGCATTTTAAGTATAAATTTCCATCTCTGATTCAGTGAAGTAATTTCGCTGTATACCACTAATTTTTATGTTTTCATTTTTATTCAGTACAAAATATATTCTAATTTTTCCCATGAATTCTATTTTGGCCCATGGTTTACTGAGAAATGTGTTCTTTAATTTTCAAATGTTTGAAATATTAAAGATATATTTCTGTTGTTGGCTTTTAATCTGTTCCATTTGATCATAGATTATCTTCTTTATAGTTTTGAGTGCTTTATATTTATTGAGAGTTATTTACTTTCTATATCAGTGAATGTTCCATTTGTATTTGAAAAGAATGTATAGTCTGCCATTTGGGGGAATATTGTTCAATAAATATCAATTAGGTAAAATTAGTTGGCATGGTTGTTTAAGTTTTCTATACTCATATTAATTTATTGTTCTACCAGGTACTGAGAATGGATATTGAAATCACCAATTATAATTTGTATTTATCAGTTTTTCCTTTCAGTTCTGTCAGTTTTTGTTTAGTTTTGAAGCTCTGCAATTGACAAAAACACATAAAGAATTTTAGATCTTGTTGATGAATATTTTTTCATTATGAAATATCCCACTTTAACTCTATATATATTCCTATCCTCGAAGTCTCTTTTTCTTGATATTAACACAGATACCTCTGCTTTCTAATACTAGTGTTTGCATGGTATATCTTTGTTTATTCTTTTACTTTAAAGCTACTTGAATCTTGCTTTTTTCCTTCATTTTGGCAATTTCTGCTTTTACATTGAGTGTTTAAGCCAATTTATGTAAAATATCTACCATTATAATTGGGCTTGAATCTATTATCTTGCTATGTGTTTTCTATTTTTCCCACATGATTTTTGAGTTTTTATTTTGCTACTTTTTTCCTTCATTATTTTGGATTAATTGGGTAGTTTTTTAAAATTTTTTATTTTACTCCTCTATTTCCAAGTAGCAATTTCTCTTCTTTTTTTCTCTTCTTTTTTCTAGTTGCTCTAGATTTTATAATATCTAATTTTAATATATCACATTCTGCCTTCAAATAATATTATACCATGTCATACATAATAATATAAAGTTCATCTCCTTCCCCCACTCATTAATTTTGAGTTATTTTAGTTATACTTTATTTCTAAATATCTTATATTCAAATGCCCCAGTTTTTACTATATGTTTTCCTAGAGCCATTATATTTTGGAAAGTTTAGAAAATAATAAAAATTCTTACATATTTTTATAAAGAACTTCCATTAACTTTTCTAGTATTTCTGATCTGCTGCAACAAAATCTCTCAGCTTGTTCCTCTAAAAAGGATCTGAATTTGTCTACATTTTGAAGAATACTTCGTAATAGAAAATTCTACCTTTACATAGTTATTTGGGGTTTTTTTCCCAACAGTTTAAAGATGTCATTCCATAGTTTTCTGGCACATCTTGCTTCTAATGAGAAGTGACAGGTGTTTGCTATATTTGTTTCCTCACAGATAATAAGTTCTTTATTCTCTAGGTGCTTGTAATATTTCCTTCTATTATTAGTTTCCAGAGATTTAATTATGATGTACCTTAGGGTAACTTTCTTTTCTTTTCTCTCTTTTTTTTTTACCTTGCTTTATATTTATTGAGTTTCTTGGATATGTGAATGTATAATTTCATCAAATATAAAACATTTTGGCTATAATTTTTCAAATATATTTTCTGCCTCATTTCCCCTCACTGAAATCCAAGTCAATATTTCATACTGCTTTATGTTGTTTCAAAGGCCAATAAGGCTTTATTCATTTTTTTCAACTTTATATTTTCTGTGCCTCAGTCAGTCTGGCTTGTTTCTGTTGCTATCACTACAAATTTACTGATCTTTTCTTCTGCAGTTAAGTCTCATCCTTAACCCAGGAATTTTTAATATATATTTCTTATATTTTAGCCCTAATAATTTCATTTGTTTATTTTTTTTATATCTTTCAGTTCTTTCTTAATGATGTATAGTTTTCCTTTAAATATTTCCACATATTTATAATAGCTACTTTTAAATTCTTGTTTGCTAATTTAATCATTTCAGGGTCTGTTTCTACTGACTTGTTTTTCTCCATTTTCTTACTTCTTCACATATGTAGTAATTCTTACTGGATACTGACATCATGATTGTTACATAGTTCAGAATCTGAATTTTGTTGACTCCCTTTAAAGAATATTTCATTTTATTTTGTCAGTAAGACAAGTTATAAATTATATCAGCTGGATTCTTTCAAGCCTTGTTTTTAAATGGAATCTTCTGGGTATTCAACAAAGTCTTTCCACTATCATTTGTCAGAACATAAACACTTCCAGGCTATATATGAACTATGGGAATTATTCAGCTTATAACTGCCTAGAAGTTTTTACCCAGCATCATAGATCCTCACTCTATAAATATAAAACTTAATATTCAGGCAAAGACTCCAGAAAATCCCTATTCAGAATTATGGAGCTCTTTCTCTATATACTTCCCTCCTCTCTGGAACAGTGCCTCACAAATTCTTACTGCCTCAGCCTACTGAACTCCAAATTTCTGTCTGCCTCAACCCAGTCAAACTGCTGTACTCTGTTTAGGTTTTTTCCTCCCTGCAAATAACCCACAATTTGTCCCCAAGCAGAAATTCAAGGCAATCAAAAGTCATCTTGGTTTTTTTCTTCTCTCAATAGTTACAGTCCTACCTTGTGTTTTGTTCCCTGGAACCACGTCTGGTACCAAATACTCTTTCAGTCAGTGTTCAATCAAGAAAACAGATATAAAACAGATATAATCTAAGTATTTCAAATAGGAATGAACTTCATGCAGGAAAATAGATGACTACTAAACTGTTGAGACTGCTGAAAGAATGAATGTCAGAAATGACCACTACTAGATCTAAGCTTTGCTCTTAGCTTTGAGAAAGTTGGGAAGTAGCAGAAACTTTAGGAAACTACAGATCATAAGGTAATGCACCTCCATCACAAAGACAGGTGACTTGTAGAAAAAAGCCTGAAAGTCACCGCAAAATTTCATGTCTGCTGAAGCCCATGCATTTTCCTGCCATTCCAGAGTAACAAAGATAGTATCTTTTTCTCATCTACCTTCTGTATATTATAGAAATGCTCCTCACTGGAAGATGGAATAGAGAACATAGAAAGGGGATGATGTTGAGTTTCCAACAGATAATTAACAACAACAACAACAAAATCCACTTGATGCAGAGCCAAAGTCTCTGTTCAAATCCTTGATCTACCATAATTATTTGCATATCCAAAACAAGTCACATAACCTCCGGCGTCTGGGATCCCCAAGACCCTCCTTAGCTTCAGTGATTTAATAGAAGGACTTGCTAGTAAAACAGATAAGCTGTTTTATTCACAGTAGGACTTATTACAGTGAAAAGCTACAGATTAAAATCAGCAAAGCAGAAAAGTACATAGGAAAGAGTCCAAAAGAAACCAGGTACAAGCTTCCATTTGCCCTTTCCCCGTTGGAGTTACACAGACAGTGCCAACTCTCACAGAAATGATGTGTGACAACATATGGGATGTGTTGTCACCAGTGAAGCTTACCCAAGCCTTGGTGTCTAGGGATTTTATTGGGAGTTAGTCACATAGGGATGTAGCACAGCCTCCCAGAGGACAAATTAATACAAGGTGGCCCAAATCTTCAGGCATATAGAAACAGATATTCACCCAGAATCACACTGTTGGCATAAACTATCTGGTGGGGCCCAAGGCCACAGTCATACAAAACACTCTTCTCAGGGAGGATACTTCAAGGACTAAAAGAGCATCTCCATGGAGCCATCCAAAAGCCAATCCTAAAGTCTTTGGGAATGTACAAGGTTTGAGGGGCCTAGACCTGCTGGTTAACCCTTTCCTGCACAATTATCTAAACTTAGGCTTCATCTCTGAAATGAGGCTTATTACAAACAATAAATGGAATTGTGTATAGAGAAAGTACCTAGCATATGATTGATAAGGAATTAATATTTACTCATTTATTTGGTAACATTCAAAAAAAGAAAAAAACATATCTAGCCTTTCCAACATCAAACTATCTATATGGCTTTATATAGCAATAAACAGATAATTGATTTGTACACACGATATTATCTAGTCTGTATGCCGTTTCTTTTCTTTAAGTATTAATAGAATTTTAACCATTCAGGGTGCATGCATATTGTGTGCTCTGCACAAGGGTACCGAGATGAGGAGGCAAGTTAAGGACTAAGAAGCGGTCCAAGTTTTGCTTGCCAGCCTACATGCCAGCAGCTCTATCTACCCAGGAGCTTCTTTTTTTTTTTTTTT
>VBSM01000483.1:21840806-22042432 GCA_008086735.1 Cheirogaleus medius
AAAAAAAAAAAAACCATGAAAATATTCTACACACACCAGGCCACTTCCAAAAAGTCACAGAGCAGAGGTGTTGCTCAGATCCTCTGCTGTTTACTTTAGCATTAAAGCTATTAGCTCTGGTTATTAGATCCTCGCAGGAGATGGGAAGGATTACTGCTAATCATAGGCAGTATAAATTACCATGTATGCTGATGACATTTTAATGTTCATGACAAATCCAGACAAATCTTGGTAGGCTTTGTTGGATTTACTGGATTAATTTATGTAATTGTCAGAATATAAAATTAACTGTGAAAAGCTGGTCTGACACCAGTGAATGACTTTTACCTGAAGCAATCGATCACTTACCTGCCTTTCCCTCAGAAACAACTTGGGGATATCTAACTTAGTATCAAGGACTCTGTAATCTTAGCAAAATCATAAATATTGAAAATAAAACCAGGCAAAGGTTTACAAACAGCCATTCCCTGAAAGATCATATTTGCCAGCATGTCGTGTTTTTTTCTCGGTATATTCTCCTTTCCTTTCCTTTCTCAAACAGGAGATGTTAGTCTAGGCTTTTCTTACCTGAGCACTATCCATCTTCTCAAAATATTTGTCTTCCTAGGGCAGGTCATGAGCAATGGAGTGGCAATTTTTATAAGCTTCCCCATATCAAGGATAAGGCTGCAGTGCATAAAAGGGAAAGAAGGATGAAAATAAGCAAGGAGTCATATTTCAGTCACCAGAGGACTTTACTCTCTGTTTCCTTGACTTCTAAGCTAACTGACCTGAGAACTAAAAATATCAATCTGTTCCAGTTTTCTTGTTCTCTCCAACTCTCCCCAACCCAGCCCCCTCTCTGGGAATATTCAGCCAAGCAAAGTGAATTCTACACATGGAAAAGTAACTGTCTACAAGCAGTCAACTTTTTTATTTTAAAATCATATTTAAGCAGTATGACATACCATTAATTAACTCTAAAATCTCTTTATCCCCTCTTCATTGGATGTAGAATCAAGATCTGACTTGGTGCAGTATTCCCTAGATTCCTCTGTGGCTAGGGGCATCTGAGTGGTTAATAAGGTATAAACTGAGAGTTCTGGAAGGAGATGATTTCCTCACACAGGCACTTGTATTATCTGCTTCTCCCTTCTTTTTTCTTGCCTGGAACCCCATACAGGAATCTGGGGATGCAGCAACCAGCTTCCAACCAACATTTCTGTGATTCTGTGTGCTAAGAATGACAAAGCCCATTCAAACACAGAGCTAGTGTTTTCTATTCTTTGCAGCCAAAACCCTTTTTAACTGATGGAAGCAGCCTCTCTGTTTATAAGTCTTACACCAAAAAGATATTGCACTCAGAATCTTTAACATGGCAATGAGGCAGTCCATTTTCATGACAGCAGTACGTCTCCATAACTGTCAGACAAATTAAAATGTGGTTAATTATTACATAATGTTCCCAATATAATACCATTTGATGTTTATGGTAAAAACAAAGCCATCAAGATGATTGAATGTGGGCACAAAAATCACCCCTACAAGAGATAAAATCATTATCATTAAGCTATGCCTCATCAGAAAAGGGATGTTGCTGGTTCAATCATAGTTTATGGTTAGCACTGCAATGGCAGAGCAAGAGGAGAAGGGTGGCAGATTAATTACCAGACTAATTGACTGGCTTTTAAATCCATTTCAATAAGTCTCCAAATATTGCTTTTATTGATACCAAGTGAGAGCTCAGTGCTGTCACAAAGCAGGCACTGCTGTGGTGTACTCGTGTCGAAGCACAGAGCACACAAGAAATTTTGACAAGCCGCAGAAAACATTCTGTGGTAGAAAAGAAAATATTTGTCTAGCTTCTCACGAAGTGGAGCAACATTTCCATACCTTATTTACTTCTTCTCAAGAGGGTAGACAATTTTTGCGCTGAGTGAGAAAAGAGAATACTAAAAATGGGAATCATGACACGCATCCGCTTCCCACAAATCAGTATTTGTTAAAAAACCTCCCCACCATCGCACTGCACGTGAATTAGGTAGGGCCAAAATTGCTGCAATCTGGCAAAATGTGAGGGTATGGTGATTGTGATCCAAGCCCGGATGTTTGCCTTGGTCCCCTCCACCAGGGAACAGCCAATGCACACAGGCCAAGGTGGAGCTGGTGTCTGCAAGCTCCATCGGCATAAACGGTTGTGTGTGAACACTTGCTGCGCACCCATCTGTCTTGTGCAAGACAAAATGTTTCAATTACGACGACATTATGAAAGGAACCATTGATATACTGAGAGAGACTGCTTACTGAGGGTATCCATCCGCACCAAAATAAACATCATATTGTTCATTGTGGCTGACATGCAATTTGCAAAAACACTTTAAGTTATTTGTATTACTAACAGCCATATGAGGTCTTATTTTATCTCCTTAAATCTGCTGCAGTTTTCTGAAAGGAATTTTATGGTCACATTTAAGGAAACAATTAGAAGTGCAAATAAAGAATTCCCTATAGTGGCACTTATCTTGTTTGATCTGAACACTCATAAACAAGTCCTTGGAAAAGCTCAGGCACTTTCTCTTATCTCCTCCTCACCATGATGACAAACCAATCTAGTAAATAAAAAGTGCAACTGACATCTGAATTATCCCCTTTGAGAGACATCATGTAACATTAAAAATTAATCTTTTCACCTTTTGATGTTCCTCGAACTTTCTCTGTGTGTTTAGTCATAAGGTTTCCCTTTTAAGCTAGAAATAATGACTTTAAGGGAGGAAAACACTATGATCCTTTCCTCTGTAGTGGAGCTGTGTTTTTGTACTCTATTCGTCATGGTTTGTGTCCTCCTGACATCATTATTATAGGTACTTGAATTATATGTATATATGGCATTTATGTATATTTAAAAAAAACTATTGTTTGTGGTCTCAGAAAGCAGGGCCTATTTATAAATATGCTCAGTATAAATGGAAAAATAAGAGTTAAATATACAGCACTAGTCCCAAGCATGACAAAGAATCAGTTGCCCACTCTGCCCTCAAGGGAGAGGAAACATGTATATAAATAAAAATAATACAAACAAGAAATTGATGTGTAATAAAATAACTAAAAATGAAGCAACTCCTCCCAGTTGGGCAATCAGGTGAGGCTTTTCAGGGAGAGTCTACCAAAGGGGTCCACTGGGTTTTAAACAACCAGAGAAGCAGAGCCTGGTACAGGGTAGAAAAGAAACGACAAAAGAAAGGCAGAGAAACAAGGGGAATGAAGAAGGCACAATATAGACCAGAGGTTGTTATGAAAGTTGGGGACACGAAATGGCATGGTAAAAGGTAAGTTTCAATTAAATAGATGAACCACACAAAAGCTCCTGGCCTGGAATTGGGACTTCTACACACCTTAAGAAAAATGGAAATCCAAACATAAAGTGGGGTAAATTAAATTAGGGATAGTCTCACAGGTCCTTGAAAGCCAGTCTAAGAAATTGAAGCTTTATTTGGTAGATAATCATGAGAATATTTGTGACACTATAATGATGTCATACAAAGGCTAGAATTACAGTCTGGAAAGTGATTCAGACAGATTGTTCAAAATCTCCTATATACAGTGCTGTGCATAGACCACTCATCTGAGATCCTTTTCTCAACCAATCCTGTAACAGCCCTAATATTTACTTTCCTCCAAAAAAGAAATATGCAAATTAATCAAGCAATACAACTCCAAGTCAAGGGGCTCACTGGTTCTATCTTCAATTCATGGCAATTTAGAGATTGTTTAGAATTAAGACTTTTCCATAGTCCATGAGTCTTCAGAGTTCCTAACTTCTTTAAATATCTGTACCTACGTATAAGATTTTTCCCAAGTTTCCCCACACTTTTTCAGCAAATAGCAAAGATAATGAAGAAGAAATTTTCACACAAAAAGGAGACTAACATACATCAATATAATTAGATTACACGGAATCTAAAAGAATACACATATATATACACATCTATATGTACGTGTGTGTGCATATATATACTCGTTAAACACAATGCCAATTCAATTTCCTTAAGCACTTGACAAGACCTATTTTCTGAGAGATTTCTTGCTAACAGGCCCTCAGTCACATTAAGTGTTCACAAAGTGCATAGAAGTTGTATTTTATCGCACAGCCCTAATTGAGCTGTCTAGGTTAAAGAAGCCGAATGTTACAGAAATGTTTATTATACAAGCACACTTAATCTGAAGCTAGAAAGGAACATTTCTGTAGCTTTGGGTGTAATTTATCCCTGCAAAAGGCAAGAAAAAAGGTCTTTTATCACCCTCTCATTTCAGTGAATTATGTTTATGGAGTCCTTCTACTGCTATGAATTTGGTTTTACTCCAATGTGAAGAGGAGTTAAGTCCCAAATTCCTTTCAGTTGAATCTCATTATCTTCCTTGTCTCTTGTTTCCCATCTAGACACATGTCTTCACCATACATACAAGGCAGTCACAGTCATTTACACCTGCTCTTACTTACAGCAGCCATTTATTTATAGCAAGGCAAACAGGATGTAAATCTAGGTATCTAGAGACATTTATTATTTCAAATATTTTTGTTTCAGTCAATTTGCCATTGGAGACTTAGGGGATTTTTTCATATTTTCTTTTTTTTCTTTTTCTTATTTTTTGTTGTTTAGTTGGTGGGACAAGTAAAGGAGAGTCTTCGTTTTGTTAAACTGACAGTTTCCTCATCTTTGATTCCTTTGAATTTTAGTATCAGGCTGACAACAGCAGCCAATAAGATGAAGTATAATCAGATGAAACATGGAAAGCAGAATGAAAGAATTTTTCTGCTTTTTATTTTGTTCTACACTAAAACACCTCAAAGTAAGCCCATCGAAATGGACAGTATTGCTTAAACCAAGCTATTCATCTGCCTCTTCTTAACAAAGGAGATATTCTTTATGTATAGATTACAGTATTATTTTCAAAGTCTAAATTTGTTTTAAAATTTAGTAAACAAAAATTACATACTCAAACACAACTACTGATATACCAGTTTCTTAAAATGCATCAAAATTAAGTAACCATTAAAGAAAGTGATCCAACAACAAAAAATTGATTTTTCCTATCATGTTCAAATTTGGAAAGCAATAATAACTACATTTTGGAAGTTTAATCGGAAATATTTAGACTTTATATAACTGTTTCTTATCGAGAAAAGTAATTTCCAATGAACATTTAAATCCAATTAACAAAATTAATAAAAGATAGTGAAAAATTCATCCTTCCCAACATGAAAAAATATAACTCTAGCTCTCAATGGGTATGTAACAGAGCTGAGTAATTCATTCACTTTTACAACAAGCATTTATTGAGAGCTGACTATGCTCCAAGCTCTCTTCATTAAACTTACATTCCAGCCATCTGAATACATTTCATAAAGCAAGGAATAAGAAATAAAGAACAGTTACAAAAACACTTGAACATGATTAATTTGAAAAACGGGTATAAGTTTTAAATAGGTAGAATACAAATATTCCACATGGAATTTGGCCACAACACCAAAGTAATAACTCTTCATCCAGCTACACCATCGACTTTTCTCAGAGCCATCTCTCCCTGACAATTCTGTGAGAGAGACCATTGATTTAGTAGAGACCTGGAATACAATAACATTAGAGCATGAGCAAGGTTTCATTTCATTTAACAAAAAGGACCGTTAAGGTAAAATAGAATAAATTGAGATTCAAAAGTTAACAATCACATGACCAAAAATCAGAATTCAAAACCATAGATAAATCTCTCCAAAGCTCTTCCCACAGTACCTTGCTGTGGCAGAAAGTAGTAGACTAAGAAAATGTGAAAGCTCAAACACAACTACTGATACACCAGTTTCTCAAAATGCATCAAAATTAAGTAACCATTAAGGAAAGTGATCCAACAACAAAAAATTGATTTTTCCTATCATATTCAAATTTGGAAAGCAATAATAACTACATTTTGGAAATTAACTAAAAACTTTGTTTTCAAAATGACAAACAATGGTTTATTGTACCCTGTTTTTAGATGCTGGATACACAGGGCCAGTGAGTGTGAAGAGGGTTATTGGTGGAGAACTTCTGGCTGTTCTCCATACATAGCTGAAATCTTCTCACCTTCATGCCTTTGCTCACAGGGCCACAAAACTTCTATGACTTCATATTTTCAAATCCTACCCTTCCATGTTACTGTCAGCAGGGAAGCAGGCTCTTTCTGTCCTTTAAGGCTGTTCTCCTCAGTTGTAGTTTCATGGGAAGACTAGCTTCCCTTGGGGTTGCAGGAGAACTGCCAGTAGCAGTCAAGGCAAAATGCTTCTTTGTTCCTATCTGATAGGAGAAAAAGAGTTGCCTATTCTTCCCAGAAGTCCCAAGCCACTTTACCTGCCTAATTGGTCCAAATTTTCATGGGCTTACCCATTTCTGAATCAATCCCTGACAAAGGGTGTGAAATCATCACAATCAGCTTAGACAAATCGTCTAAGGTAGAGTAGATACTAGGGAATAAGCCACAGTGGCCACCACATCTCCCAAAGCCCAATTCAATTAACACCTTTTGCAAAGCTTTCCTCCACCTGTTCCCTTCCTCTCTCCACCCCTAGACTGGAAGTAAGCTTTCACTGTTCAGACCTCTGATTGCATTTCCTCTGTACTTCTTTTATGGCACTTACCAGTTTTACACTTTACTACAGATATTGAGTTCTACTACAGATCATATTGAGCTATAACCCAAATGTTCCCTGCCTCCTTCGGGCAGCCTCCACCTGCATTCCGCATTCACCTGAGGCTGGACTCAGTATTTCTTCACCTACCTACTCTGACAGCTCCGCCCAAAATATCCAACTCTAAAAGCACTGGTAGTGAGTAATGTCAGTTTTATTTATGGATTCACAGAAAGAAAAAGAAAAAGGACTCACCCATATGTTTCACACCACAGAGCAGGCCCATCCAGATCTCTCCTAAGCCTGCTGCCTCTGGCCTCCACACACTGTGCCAGCCAGCTGGTTAACACTGTCTCCACAACTCCCATGCCCCTGATTCTATGTGACTAATGTTCTGTCCAGTCTTTTAAAGCAGGAGACAGACCGAGCAGGGAGTCTGCTTGGACGCGATTATCCTCATAGTCACCCTTAGTTATTTCTCCCGTATGTTATCCACAGGAGAAATAGCACAAACTATGCCCTGACTTTGAATGTCACAGTATGTCAGTTTCTTGCTTGTCTCTGCCTGGCCCTCCTGCTTAGTCCTAAACAACAATAAATATTCAATAGGAATAATTATAATACCGGTCCCAATGTTCTTTGCCTATAGCCTAATAAAGTACTCCATTAGATTTCTGTATTCCTTGCAAAAGTCTTCTATTTATTTTTTTATATCCACCGCTTAAGCTCCAGCCATTCTGGTTGGAAGAGGGCAAAGGTAATTTCTTTAATATATAAATTTGTATATATTTTTTCTTCCTACAAGAATATAAGATCTGGAAGGGCAGACTCAGTTTCTCACAGACCTTGTCTATCATACCCCATTCTCTCAATTAATGTTAAATAAATATTAAAGAAAAGAAAATGATAGCTGTAGAGTGCTTACTAAAGGAATCTTAAGCTTCATTATCCTCTGCACAGCTCAGCCCTTATAGCTGCCAGGTAGAATTCTTCCTGTCTGGGTCCAGGACCAAATGAGCCAGAATGTAACTGTTGTTGTTGACTAAAAGACCATAAGCACTTAGATAATATCCTTACCTTATATGTCCTTTGCCAACGTTACTGAGCTTTTAGGAAGCAGATCTAATGTAAAAACTTAGGAAAGTTCTCTGAAAAGATATTGATAAGGGCACTGCTTACCCATCTTAGAGAATTTCCACTTTTAAAAGCTAAAATACTATAATACCATAAATAATTTTTCTATAAAGTGTGAGTAGCAAAAATTCACTCCTAAATGTCATTGTGTTCAATTTCTTGCTTGCCTCGGCCTGGCCCTACAACTTTAACTTCAAATAACAATGAAAATAACAACAATAATAATATTTCCCATTTATTTATTCAGTGCTCACTATATACCAATCCATGTCCTAAGTATTTTAAATACATTTCCAAATTTAATTGCAATGCCACCAAATTTAATTTCATATGAGATAGGTATGGTTATTCCCACTGCCATGTGAGGAAACTGAAGCATGAGAAAACACTGGTCCAAGACACTAAATAAAGCAAGACTGAAATCTAGCTCCAAAGAACTTCTTTCCTGCCGTTCTACTTGCCGACTCCATTCTGCACAGACTTGTAACTGGTAAGCTCCAGTCTAAGACCTTCAACCTCACCAAGTGAGTGTCTAGAGACAGGCTGCTGCCCCACTCCTGGTGAGAAGTCAGGCTGGAATGACTCTAACCCCTTGGGCTGTAGTCACTCTATTTCAGTCTCATTATGTGTAGAGTTTAAATACATCTGCCTGACTTGACTTCTGCCTTGGCTTCTAGCCAGTTCTCCTCTGAGATCAATAATGAAATGAGTAATTTAACAGTTATAACACTGATCCCCCAACCAGGCCTGGCTCCCCAGCTCCCCAAGACTAGACTCTGCTCATATCACCTCAGTCACAGAGACTGGTCTCTGGACTAAACCGAATGGTTCTCAAAACCCTTGTGGCTAGAAAATTCACTTCTGGAGGGTGCCAGAATCCTAAGATAATGAGTTCAAGGGACAGAGGGAAGAGTCCTCCCTGAGCTATGAAAAGTCCTGACCTTCTCATGGACTGAAAACTTAAACCTTAAAGGAAATCAGGATGAGGAAACTGAAGTCATGAGGGAACCCACAAACAAACCTTCCATTCATTAAAAACAAAAAACCCAACACATAACAAATAGGCTAGCAATGGTATTTTACACATCTAAAATTAGCAACAATGGGCAGTATACAATTACTGTCCATTTATAATACCTTATTCAATAGTAGTGATTTTTAAGTTTTCCTTCCTCTGTAGGTTTAAATGGCATGTATAGAATTTGTTTTGAATGGAGTATTTAACTAGAAAAAGAGATACATGTTAAGCAAGTTAAACAAAAACAAATTAGCCCAGTCAAGATCTTTTTAAAAAATAAAGTCAGTGAGACAGCAAACATAATAATAAAGGCTATTGTTTATTGAGTGCTTGATACATGTTTGGGATTATTGTTATTGTTGTTGCTGCTGTTGTTACTTTATAAATAAAGAAAATAAGGTTCAGAGATGTTATGTAACTAACAAAGAATATGTGGCATGTAGGAAGCAAAAGAAGATTTTTGATAAGTTAGAGTGCCTGAAAATCTAGAAATTCCATATTATTAGGAAGTTTATAATGCTATGAGCAAAGTTATAATGAAAACTAGAGTCCTTAAAAACATGTGAGTTCAAAAAAGGATGAAATGAGAACTGAGGGCAAAAAACTGGAAAGGCCAGGATATGTAACTACAATTTGGAGTTGCACTTCAGACTGCTCAAAGTGCAGAGAGGACACAGAGTTTTCAGAGATTTTTCTGTGGGCACAATGCTTGCAGTTCTGCTGGAGACATGACTCAGATGAATTCACAAGAATTGTCCTGACCTGATATCCAGATGACTTCTTCAGGAACTTGGAAAACTATCTAAAGAAATCAGTCGCCCTGGAATATCAGGGTAGGATGAAATATTTCTTAAAGGACAATGCTCTCAAGAATTAGGGAAAATATTAAACAAAAGAAACCCAGAAGAATCATGCTGATGCATCTAAAGTCTATGCTCACCTGAAGAAACAACTGGAAAGTGTTCCTGTGACTATCTACCTTGTGTATAACTTGTCTCCTCTCTCCCCCAAAAAGTCCTCATGCCTTAATGAGGTTAGTGAAGTTGAACTTATGTTATATATTCTCCTCTACAATCAATAAAAGTGAAAGAGAAGTGGTCTTGAATCCTAGACATTGTGGACTATAATAGACATGCAAAGAGTCAGGGTGGTGAGAATTTGAAACTAAGAGAGCCAAGAATTCATGGAAGCTGAAATGCTATAAGCTTAACAGTGAGTTAGCCATAGGCAGGCAGACAGGCAAGAGACCAAAAGGACAGCGTGTTGAAGGCCAAAGCGTTGAGTTAGGATTCAGACAGGCACATGGAAAGCAGAGCCACACAGCTCCAAGAGATTCGGGCAAACACAGAGCCAGGAATCAAGCCAGCAGGCCAAAAGCAGGAAGGCATGCCTATCACAGAGCAAAGGACAGCTGATGGCCAACGCCCTGGACAGGCAGCGCAGGTCCAGCAGTTTCTCAGAGAATGAAGGGAAAGGGCAAAGTAGACAAGAAAACAGACTCATAGACATGGACAAGTTTACAATATATTTGTGCCTGTATATGCACAAAAGTAGTAGAAACTGAATATTGATCTAACAACATAACACATTTAACACCGGATTTTGAAATTTTCTGTTATTATGTAATTGAATATACTATTTAGTGAATGCAAACATTATACTTTATTGTCCATTTTCTTCTTTTTCAAATGGCCAGTGATTCAAATTATTAGTTTGAGAAAGTTTTTTGCTTCTTCCCAAGGGATCACCAATATTTCCAAAAACAAAATGATCATAGTCTGATGTGACTGAGTGGTTGTGATCTGAGATCCTAATTTTTTTCCACCACACTCTCCTTCCTCACACTTATACATAATTCTCCAATGTATAATATCTGTACCTATTCATGTAATGTGAAGAAGATAATGGCTAAAAAGAAATTAATATAGTCATAGTTTTCATGGACATGCAAAAAATAAAATATTTTCCCACTTAAGATACAAAATAAAAAGGAAGCACTTGAGCTTTGATCTGTAGGATTTATTTAAATAAATGTCAGCATAAGACAGGGGAAAGTTTGCTAAACCAGAAATCAGAGACCCGGGTCTACTTTCTGCTATGCCAGTAGGTCGCTATGTTTATTAACATCTCAAGATCACAATTCTCTAATTTTTAAAAGAACAAAGATTACATCTTGGCTTTAAAATTCCATGTTTCTAATCTAATCAGATATTAGATATTAAACTGATTAGATTAGATTCTTCTAATCATTCTAGGGGCTAAAGTTTAAAATGTGTTAACCAGAAAGGTCCTGGAATTGTCTTTCTCTGGAAGTCTTTAATATAAATTAGAAAACTCCCAATGGAACAAAGATTTAAATGTAAAATCATGAAAACATAGAAGGACTAGAAGAAATCCATAGTCATATTTTACTATAATTTGGAGAGAGGAAAGTTTTCCTGAACATGACACTAAAACCATGAAAAAGTGATAAATGTAAGAATATGAGAATTATAGACTTCTAAAATATGACATAAGATGACAAAGTTAAAAACAAACTAGCAAAAATGCAACATAGATCACAAAGGACTGATTTACCTAATATACAAAGAAGACTTACAAATCAGTAATAAAAATGTTCAAGCACCACAACTGAAAAATGGCCAAAGACATAACCTAGAAATGTTTGGAAGAAATATAAATATCACTAAACATGAAAAGGTATTCAATTTCACCCAATAGTTAGAAATATTTAAACTAAACAATAATGAGATACAATTCTTCACCTCTCAGATTGAGAGTTCCTGAAAATTGTATCACTAGTATTTGTTGAAGATGTGGAGAAAAAAATACATGCATAAACTTCTGATTATAGTATAAACTGATACGACTTTCTTGAGAGTGACCTGTAAATATGAATTATGATTTTAAATGTGCATACCTCAATGTCCCTCCTAGAATTTATCTTAAAGAAATATTTGAACAAGTTTTAAAAGATGAACATTATAGCTTTGTTAAGGAGATTGAAAATAAGAAATAACTCTAATATGTACCAATAAGAAGCAGGTTATATAAATCACACTTCTGTTTAATGGGAAACTATGCAGTTAAGAAAAAGAAAAAAGGACATTTCTATATTGCTTATACTTTTATAACTTGTTTGTGTTAATTTTAAAATACTAATAAGATATATGTTAGATGATTGATATTAGATGATAGATAAATACACGAATCCTCTGATTATATAATTTAAGTATAATTTCACTACATTCATTCACTTGTTTGTTTATTCAACAAGTATTTTTGAATACCTATTCTGTACAATGCCCCCTTAGAAGAAAATTGTGTAAATAGCTTTTCAAGTTCCCGTCTAGCTCTTTTAGTCAGTTTCCTTTCCCAAATACAAAAAAGATGGTGTTTTTAGTATCTAGGAAAACTTGAGAAGTTGACATATTTGATATAACAGCAAAATTAATCTCCAGTCTAAAAATCAACACAAAGGAGCAACACAGGTAAGACAGTTACAGGTTGGTTGTGAAAGATTAGTTATGGGTTTGCTAGCAATTGCAGTACTATTGCCAAAATACTCATGTTGTTTCGCTGAGAATATAAGGAGTTAGAAAAGGAAAATTATTGTCTCACAATGTTTATTGCTCTTAAAAAACCTCACTTCTTTCTCTTGTTACATAACATAACAGAAAAACTAAAAGGGAGATTTTTTAAAACATTATGGGTTAAGATTCAAAACAGATGAATTTGGCAGGACTAAAGATCACCCAGTATGCACTGGTTCATCTGAAGAGGGTGTCAACATACTGACATTTTTTCTTCACAGTTGGTAGGAAGCCACTGCCCTGACATGCACAAATGCCCCTCACAGCTCTGGCTGCCCAGTCACCTCCCAGCATTCCCAGACCTCTCCATGGTGTAGCCACCAAGGGCCTAATGCCCGTCCCTGCAGAGACATCCAGGATCCCACTGCTGGACTGTGGCTGGTGTCCCTCTGAAGGGTCAGCACCATGCCTCAACTGTTGTTAAACATTTTGAATATCATCTTGGGGAGTCACATATATGTTTTCACTTCTTCCTTTTAACTAATTGGGTAGCCATTTACTGAGGAGACTCAGGAAACTCCTGAGTGGTCACCATCTCCACCACCTTTGTCACCAGCTACTTCACTTTGGGGCTAGCAAATCCCATGGACATTCTGACACCCCCCTACTTCCCCTGCTCTGATGTGCCTGCTCCACACCTGTCACTCTACAGCTAGACGTACAAAATAATGATCGCTGACTCCCCATGGCTTTGGCTGAAGCTTTGAATCTCCCTGTGTTATCCAGTAAGGGGTAAAATTTAGATGGATTGTATAGGGTGAGGAAGACTTGCAAATGAAGGGAGTTTCGGTCTTGCCTGTGGCATATACTCTGATTACAAGAGAAAAGCCAAGTTCTAGACTTCTTTATTGTATAGAATTTGTACTCCTTTTTGTTATCTTAATCTTTTATATCAATGACTTTTCTGTTCTAGTCCTGCTTTTTTCAGTTTTCAGTATAATTTAATGTGTTTTTCTCCCTATATTCACTTTCTTACCTATTAAGACTCCCTTTACATCTCTGCTCTATCCTCTCATTAAAATTCAGAGTCCACACCAGGCTTCTACTTTGATTGACTGAGTGATTTCTTCTTTGTGCCCATGTTTGGCAGGTATTTAATAGTAATTAAAGATTTCTCTAATATGTTCATAGGGCTCTCTGATGATCAACAAAAGTCACTTTGATTGATAGTCACTGTCACAAAAATAGGAAGGCAGGACCTCTTAACAAATTTCCATGAAGAAGAATTCAGCAGATGAAATGTTCCAAATGAATGTCCAGACATATTTAACCTCAAAGCAGGATTATTTGAAAGGCCAATGTGAGCTTTTATTGTCTGGCAACCATATCAAAGTAAAGCCCAGAATACAGATTCTGAGCATCCCTGAGGTCTAAAAAAGCCCCTGAGGTTCCCTTTCTCCTACTCATTAGCTGGAACTCTTTGGTGGTGTGAGGGATCAACTAGAAATCTATAGCAATAAAGCTGGTGCTGAGGCTGTCCTGGCAGGTGAGAAATTAAGACAGGAAGTAAATCCTGTGGGCTTTAAAATAATGAGGAGAAATGGCAAAACCAACAGCAGTGGGTAAAGGGCATGAACAGCTAAAGAGTCTCCATGGGTCATCATTGGAAAACATATTATTTCAGTATATATTCTCTTGATTTAGTGCCTGCTGCCTGAGGTCTGTGGTGCCACTAAAGCTAATAAATCATTGCTCTGGATGACAGTCTGAGCACCTGTGTTTTATCATACAGCAGGAAACCTTGTAAATTACCAGGAGAAGCAACTAGTGACCACACAGCAGAGCTATGAGAATCAGTCAAAGCCTCAGTCCATTAAGCCCATTTCACTTTATTTGCAGATGCATTAAAAGAAATAAGGAGCACTACAAAACGATGAGCCTCAGCCTTTTGATTAGTGTTTAATGAGAACGACACAGGGCTGCTGGATCAGACTCCTAATGGCCTGCAGATGGAATATGTCCACAATGGGACCCCACCTGCTCTGGCTGCCCATTGGCTATGCTGCAATTTAGCTTATAAAGGCAATAGGACAACTTCAAGGGAGTGGGTTTGTGGCAGGCACAGAAACCTTGCTTTGTGCTTTTGTGCCTTTGAGCTTTGTTTCACAGGGAAAGTTGGCTTATGAATTCACTTGATGTGTCATACTTTTCAAAACTTTTGATTCTATAACTTCCTCTCAAACAAATTGGCCAGGAAAAAAAAATGTGCCCAAGTCAGATCTATTTTTCTTAGCAAATTTATCTAAGTGAATAAGCTCACTCTTCCCACACCCCACCCCATCCCCACCCCTCAATTTTTATGCAGACTTCTCTCTGTTGTTATAACCTCTGTGTTCTTGAACATTCACTAGAACCAAAAGTAAAAAGAAGCTTGAGACCAAAAGATAACGTTTGCACAGCTCACTTAATGGAGCCATCAGCCATAAGATACACATCCACAAGAGACAAACTCTAATGGTGCTTTTCTCCAAGCACTGCTTGATTTACAGTCTTCTGTCTGTCATTAATAGAAAATCTAGTGTTCCTAACTTAGGTCAAGATGACATTTAACTGTGTCGGGCCAAGTTTCTGATTACTTAGAGATCATTTATCTGGAATGAATATATGCAGTGCTATTCCGAGGTCATACTTCTTTACGTGGAAGGATTCTGAATACACCTGCCAGGCTTCCAAATTCAAGGCCACAAGCCCAAATTTCAGCATGCCAACTTTTGGAAGAGAGGAGAAAGGGAGTTGTGATTATCTCTAATTGCCTGTACTTGTAACAGCCAGATGGCCATAATTCAGCAAAAACCAACAGCTCTCTCTTCCCTATCATTCCTTTGGAATCTGTGAGCTGGACAGGGAGCGAAGATAAACATAGATCTTCCCTTTCCCCACTGCTCCCCCACCCCCATTGAATATGGGGAGTAACTCCTGCAGCACAACTCATAGAAAGGTCCCCCTTGTGCCTCTCTGTAAGTGACTGTTCAGCCAGTTCTCAATTATGCAGGGAGAATGCCTGCCATATTCTGGGTAATTTTCATTCTGTGTATCCTTCATACTCTATCATCGTCTCTTCACATGCTGTCTGCTATTTCTGGTTGTGCCATTGCTGGGGTGACAGAAAGAAGCATCACCCATCAGCAACCCCCATCCCACCAACCGTGCCAGCGGCACTTCAAGCAGGGTTCCTGGAGTTAGTACTCCATCAAACTTCCACCTCTCAGAGCTGTCAGCCCAAGATGATGTATCTACAAAGGGATTGCAGAGCTTTATAAGCAAATAATGCCTCCTCCAAAGCACATATTAACTGAGCAAACAATACGCCTTAATTCAGCATGTGCATTTGCATATTTACACAGAAGCCCCTGCTGCTTATTTGCCTAAGATAATGAAAGAGCATCCAAGGAAGCTTCTCCACTGGAGCCGAAGCGCACATGCGGAAAACATGATGGGTTGATTTAAAGTTTTAATTTCCTTTTTCGGGGGTGGGGGAGAGTCATCACTTCGATTAATTTAGATAACTCACAATATCTGGTAAAAGAGGGAGCAGTCTAGGATAGAAACTCTTATAAATCTTTTTCTTTGCAGTGCTGCTAATTTATTTTAGTATGCTCTACCAAATTTTCTTCAGTATTAAATGAGGTTAATAACACCTGTAGAAAGACAATGAGGCCTAATGATATGAAAAGCTGTGCAGTTCAGCAAAGTTTTGCAGTAATGTATAATCCTAACCTTGGAAATCAGACTAAAAGGATATCTCTATTCCCAACTATCCACAGAACAAATGGTTACTCATGTTTACCCTGGGTTACTAATCCAGAGCAGCATCAGTAGAACTCATCTTTCTAGATTTTCACGTCCTTCTCTTTCATTAAAATATTCCTGAAGATGATTTTTGTAGTACATTTTAATTGGGCATGTCCCCTAAAATCCTTTTTAGATTGATAAGCAATAGAAAGAATCAGAGGATCAACATTTCCTTTGCTCAGGTAAGTTGAGTTTAGCTTTTTATAAATATCGGCAATTGAAATTTTTAAAATGACTACATACTCAATTATTACATCATACAAATAAAGGTTAGGAATATTCAAAGTATTTTAACCTATGGTGCTAGAAAGCAGAGCAGTGGTTGCCTAACAGGAGCTAGAGATTGCCTGGAAGGGGGCTCAGTAAAACTTTCTGGGATGGTGGAAATGTTCTATATCTAGCTCAGATTGTTGGTCACATGAACAAATATTGGTCACATTTGTCCAAACGTGTTGACCTGCACATTTAAGATTTGTGCATTTTGCTATATATAAATCTTACCCCAAGAAAAAAGAAAGAAAGAAAAAAGAGAAAACTAATCACATGGAAAATACAGAGGATCAATTCTATGTTGTCTGTGCCCCAAAATGTAAAGTGTCATCTATAAAGAAATGGCAAACTAATAATCTACTTAAATATTCTTTGAACACTTGCTATGTAGGTACTAGAAACCTTTTTAAATAAGTACATTTAATGAATTTTTCTCATTTTATCCTCAGGGTAACCTGTGAGGGTACATTTTATTATTAATATCATTAATATCATCATACCCACTTTCATATGAGAAAACTAAGGTTCAGAGAGATGAGGTAGTTCACTCAGGATCACAGAGCTAATAGGCAAAGACAAACTTGTACCTGGATGTCTAACTACAGAAGCCAGGCTCTTAAGCAATGTGGATCATCTGAAAAGCACTTGTTTAAGACTTTGAAATGGGTTCAATATCCATGTCTGAATTGATGAGAAATGTTGATCAAAAAAAGCTGTATCATGTCTAAGAGGTGAAGGATTTAAGAGAAATAGAATGTACCAGGCTAGGGAATTCAGGGTAACATTAATCATAATGATAATAGTAGCTAAAATATTTTGATCACTATCAGACATCTTCTAAGCATTTAATGTATTTTAATTCATTAAATCCTCACAATGACCCTGTGAGGTCTTACTATCCTCGTTTTTACAGATGAGAAAACTGAGGCAGGGAGCGTTTTAGTCCTCTGGTCAAGATACACAACAAGTAAGTGGCAGAGATCAGCAAGGCATTGAGGAAGAACAGACATAGAAAGAAATCTGCAGGATATTTACATTCCTGCAAACTCAAAAATGAGATGTTATCCCCCAGAACACAGTTGAAAGTCATGTTAAGAACGCCATAAAGAGAAATGCCACAAGCTAAGCAAGCAGAGCATAATAAGGGACAGAGCCACCCACGTTCCAGCCACATTCACCTAGAGGAGGGCAGAAGACTGCTAGGAGGGACATGAGCTTCGGATAAAGGATGCTCCCGCAGGAAGCTGGTCTCAAGTCGTACACTGTGGTTCAATTCTCTCTGAGAGAACTTCTTGGATACTATAGATCCACAGTAGCTCAGACTGACAGGCTTTAATGTAAATAAACCAGACATTTGTGAATTCACATTCCTTCACTTGTTCTATCAATGGGTACTGCTGCATAAAGTGAAACCCTAGGTCAAGGGAACAGTGAAAAGCACATTCTCCCCCTGGGGTGGCTGGCAGTGTTGGCATACTGCTGCCATGACCCTCTCCTTGGCCTTGCCGCCATCAAGGCAACTTGAGACCACTCAGTGGGGTAAGGATAGGTAGACAGGGGAACAAATAAGAACACGAGAGTGTCTTTTATCATGTAACTATAAAATAATCCAAATCAAATACAACATTTTGAATCAAGAAAGCAAATGCTACGAAAATCTGTCTTAGGTGGGGGTGCAAAACAGGTCATCTTCCCCTATCCATCCCAGCCTTGCTGGGATGAGCTGTATCCCATCTCTGAGGACTGATATTTACCAGGAACCTTAGCAACAAAGGACCCAAGCCCAAAGTGACTCATAATAGCTGAGCAAGAAGACAGATGAACTTCAAGTCTTTTCCTTACGACTTATACTAGGCTTCAGGCTGAGGAAGAGCTATCAGCTCAGTAGGCAGATGAAGACAATGCAGGCTTTCTCAGCTTTCTTACTCCAAGAACACTGAGTGAATATAAAGATTTTTTAAATATACACTAGCAGAGAAATTGGAAGCTGGAAAGTCAAATCCAGAGGTAAATATTTAAAATTTTAATAGGCTAACTATAGTATATGTTCTAGGAACAGAATTGAAAAAACATCTAGTGGCAGGTTTTTTGTTGTTGTTTTTTTATCTTTACTAGGAAATTTAAGAAACTGGTTTTTACCAATTTGGGAAAGAAACTGTGTGAAATGATGGTTTCTAGTATACTGGTTTTTATTTCTGTATTTCTTGAATACATAGAAATTCGTGTCTTGAAAAAGCACTCAATAATGACAATGATTAAAGCAATACAGTGCATTTTGCTTTTTTCATTGCAAGAATGAAATAATACTACCTCAATTATCTTTTAACCACCAGAGGCATCTGATATAACCAGGTACATCTTTAATATAAAACATATGACTGTTTTCTATATAAAATGCCAGTACATATATATAATGTGACACTGGAGGTGGCATGGCAATTAAGGGCATAATTGCTGTAATTACTGATGGAATTACTCATATTCCTCTATGCTACTTTTATAATTATCTTGGTTTAATGAAAATGTGTATTTTTGCATTGAACAGGATGTGGCCATCATTTGGCTGCCTGCCTGGGATGATGTACGGTGTCTGTCCCTTGAATGAACATAGAGCAGAGAGGTCACCACTTGTTTGCAGGAAGAAGAGGTTTCTGGAACACAACAGGCAATTTAAATTCATGTCATGAACATCCTGCAAAAGCTCACAGATGGGTTTCATTGGAAGAAACATAACAGTAGGGGGGACATTATCCTAGAAGGAGCCCAATAGCTTTACAGTCTTTAGACTTTAATGAGAATGACTTGTAAAAATAGTACAAAGGTTTCATACTGTTTGTCCATTCTTATTCTAGTCTCTGGCTCAAAAATGGATTCCAACAGTACCATTTTTCCTAGTTTTGTTATACTCTTTATCACAAGAGTGAGGCTTTAAAAAGTAGTGTTTTAAACTTACTGAAAATTTCAAGACTTCTGAAAGGTTGCATGCATATACTCTCTTTCTCTATCTTTCTTTTTCTCACTTTGTATAGTTTAAATGCTTTGAAAACTTAATTGGCTGGCTATACTATTTATTTATTCATTTATTGGCCTGCTGGACAGAAGTTAAGTAGATAACCATTGAACAAAGACTACAAAGTCATTCAAACCATATATCTATTATTTTTCTGGGAGTAAAATGCAATTTGCAAATCCAGATAGTTATTGGTATCACAGTCATTTGGTATCACTAATAAGAGGAGATACAGTATTTACATTATTAGTCTATAAAAATCATATGAAAGAAAAAGATAAATAAAATTGGGGAAATTATCTTGATTTGACCACAAGTCTTAGGATCTACTTTCAGGGCCTTTATTAGTTTCCTATTGCTGTTGTTAACAAATTATCATAAACTTACTGGCTTAAAACATTAGAAATTTATTATCTTACAGTTTTGGAGGTCAGAAGCCTTAAACAAGTCAGTAGCTCTAGAGGAAAACTCATTTCCTTGTCTATTCTAGCTTCTAAAGGTGGCCCATATCCTCTGCTGTGACCATATCACCCTAACCTCTGCTTCTATCACCACATCTACTCTAACCCTCTTGCCTCCCAGGTATAAGGACCCTTGTACTTACATTGGGCCCATCCATATAATGCAGGACAACTTCCCCCTCTCAAGGTCCTTAACTTAATCACATCCACAAAGTCCCCCTTGCCAAGGTAACATATTCATGGTTCTGGACATTAGAATGTAGACATATTTAGGGTACCATTATTCTGCCTGCCAGAGGGCATCCTTTGTATTTTAAAACAGAGAGATCTTTTGTCTCCAATTAATTTAACTAACATGTTTTAAAAATTCAGTAACAATTTTTATGGAGCTAAAAATGTCAGAAATTGCATGTTTAAGATTCTGTTACAGGACAGGAGTAGTGTCTCTGTAATCCTAGCACTCTGGGAGGCCGAGGCAGGAGGATTGCTTGAGCTCAGGAGTTCGAGACCAGCCTGAGCAAGAGCAAGACCCCTCTAAGTCTCTACTATAAATAGAAAGAAATTAGCCAACTAAAAACAGAAAAAAAATTAACCGGGCACAGTGGCGCGTGCCTGTAGTCCCAGATACCCAGGAGGCTTAGGCAGGAGCATTACTTGAGCCTAGGAGATCAAGGTTGCTGTGAGCTAGGCTGACGCCACAGCACTCTAGCAAGAGAGTGAGATTCTGTCTCAAAAATAAATAAATAAAAACATAAAAAAGATTCTGTTACAGAGCTAGTTGTTGCTCTTCTAGTTTTCACTTCTACCTCGTCAATGGATGGATGTTTCCATCATGAATATCAGCAACAAGAGAATATGTACCCAGGTATGTGTTTCTAAATTAAACAAACTAAAATCTGCTATTTAATTTAAATTAGTATCTCCCACCTACCTCCATGCAATGATATAACCACTGGGTCCCATCTTCTGACCATCTAAGCTTTTGACTCCTCTACTCTCAGATATCTACCTTTTGAAATCTCTTATCGAGACCTCTTTCCTTAGGGTGCTTGTCATTGCTTACAGACCATCCTTCCCTTCTCTCTAGGAAAGGTTTGAGTCCATGACAATCCCAAATTTTCCCTTTCTCATTGAATGCAGAGTTAATAAGCTATGCAAAATTAAACCAGAAATATAAGATCCTTAGAGGCAACCACTATTATGTATTTTTATATCTTAGGGTAACCTGGGTATCCTTTTGTACCCTAAAAGGCACTCATATATGTATCAGAAATGAAATAAGGATATAGAGTTCCACAATGGGAAAAGAGTTCCTGAGCAGGGAGATAAATAATATTCCTGGCTAGACCCACACCAATATATCCAGGCTCTTAGCCATTGGTCCAATCTATCCAACAATCATGTGGGAATTAAATACATCAGTCTCGGTGACAAAGTAACTAACAAATGAGTCATCAAAGGAGTTATCAACTAACTGGATACCAACTAGGTGAATTTTAATTAATGAATGAAAGTGAAGGGGGAAATGATAATACACAGAGAGTGTCCTATGTGTCCTCTGTATCCTAAGTCAATCGGACAAGATCAAGTGATAAACTATCTTTATTATTATATCACACATTTAAAATGCCTTGAAAATGTAATTGTCAGGCTCTACTCTTATTTATTCATTTATCAGCCTGCTTGTACAGTTGGATAAAAATTTAACTAACATCCATTATAATCCGAACACTGTTGCAATGAGAATAAATTTTGTACACATCCCTCAGGTGCAAGGCATATAGCATTCTTTTAGTTCTCCAAATTAATTCATTCAGAAAGCATTTATTGAATAACTGCTATGTTCCAGGCACTGTGCTAGAGATAAAGCACTGATTAAAAAAATAATAATCCTTATCTTCATGGAAGGCTGACATTTTGGTGAGAAATATAGACAATAGGTATGATAAGTAAATATAATAAAATATATATTAGATAGTGTTAGGTTCCAAGAAGAAAAACAAAGCAGGCAAAGGGATGTGAATTGTTGAAGGTGTGAGGAGATTGAATTTTGGACAGCATGGCCAGGGAAGGCCTCAGATGAAAAGGTGGCTTTTAGATGAAAGAGAATTGAGGTTAATTAGACATGCAAATAGTGGGAGAGGAGCATTCCATGCAGAGGGGCCAGCAAGTTCAAAAGCTGGGACTACAAGTAGAAGCAAGAAGACTGGTGTGGTGGGGACTGAAAGAAAAGGATGGGAGTGGTAGTAATAAAATCAGGGGAAAGGGGGAGCTAGATGCCACAGGGCTGGTAGGTCATGGTTGAGACCTTGAATTTTTCTCTGAGTGAGAGGGGAAGGCATAGAAGTATTCTGGACAGAAAGGTGACATAGTTTGACCTGTGCTTAAGAGTGTACATCTGGCTGCTATGCTGAGAATAGACTAAAGAAAGGTAAAGGCAGGAGCAGGGAACCAGTCCAAAGGCTACTGTAGTAATTAATAAATGATTGTGACTTGGGCCAGGGTGGTGTCAGTGAGGGCAGGGAAGAAGGTCAAATTCTGATAGAGAAGAGTCAAGAGGATTTGCTGAAAATCTACTTATGGAGTGTGAGAGAAAGTGAGAACTCAGCGATTAATTGGAGGTTTTAGGCTGAATAAGTCAAACACTGAAGCTACCTTTACTGAGGTGGAAAAGACCATAAAAAGAATTGATTTGAGGGGAAAATCAAGAGCCCAATTTTGGATATGTTTAGCTTGAAATGCCTATTAGACAGCTAATTAAAGATGATAAGAAGACAGTTGGATATATGGCTTGGACATATGCAGCTGCAGGCTCCCGCCTGCCTGGCTGGCCAGGAATCCAATCTCAGTCATTATTAGGGTTACTTTCCCCTCCACTGAATATGAGGATCACAGCTTACATTATTCCAGAAAAGTTGGAAGGGACCAAGTTCCTAGCTCGTGCTGATTCTAAACGTTGCTTTTTCTTCTCCTTCATGCTGCTATCAAGAACTGGTCCTCCTGCCCTTAGAGGCCTCAGATGTGTTTACAGAGAGACACGTGGCCTTCAGGCCAACAACGCAAGTTTCCATTCATTAAGGGCACAGACTCAGACCACCATGTTCAAGTTCACTTACCTTTTTACTTCAGTAAGTTATTTAACTTGTCTGTGACTATTATCTGTACAATTATTATAATATGTCAGTACCAGAATCTATCGCAGAGGATTGTCGTGAGCATTAAATTGGTCAATATTCATAAAGCACCCAAAAGAGTGCCTGGTACTTGGCAACTGTGCAACAAAAAATAGCTATTATTCTCATCATTACTATTACAAGAATCTGTACCAGCACCCACCCAGGATGTGGTATACAAGTAGAGACACAAACTCCCAACCCTGCTCTAAATTTCAAGGACTTTCACCATTTTCCACCTCTGTCACCCCCAAATTTGGCCACTTTTGCCTCTCCATTATAAACCCTATTCTACCTATTTCTCTTTCAAACCCTCTGATGTAAAAAATCTCTAGAGTAAGAGAAGGGAAGTTTGGGCCCTCCAAAAGTTCTTTCTTTTTTTTTTTATTTCATTATATTATGAGGGTACAGATATTGTTAGGGTTACATATATTGCCCCTGCCAACCCTCCCCTCCCCGCCCCCACTGTGCTAGAGCTTCTTCTGGAGACATTCTTCCATAGGGTAAGAATAGGGGGAGAAGATACTAATATTAGTTAATGTCTTTTTTCATAGTTCATCCTTTATAGTATGACGATGTACACCCTTCAAATGTCCTTCTATTTTACCAGGTTTATAAGTCGATTCAAGTCTGTCATTTTACTTGATTATATCATGATAAAGAAACATAAAGTTCAGAAGGTTCATATGGCATGTAGACAAGCCCCCACCCAACAACAAAGTATCTTTAGGTTAAATGATTGCACAAAAAAACAGCACTCAAATTTGAAGCCCAGCCTGCAGATCTTCCTTGTAGTGCTCCTTTCCCTTATCCCAAGTTCTCCCCTCAAGAAATAGATAGAAATGATTTGTATTTAGCCCAGCAATTGTTTGAATGCAAATCAGTGCTTCAGAACTTTCCACAGCATATAAATACAGAATGATGCTTCTGGTATATTGCCAGCGAAAAAGCAAGTTCTCATTTGCAACAAAATGTATTATACTAACTCAACAATCTGACCAAAAACAACAATTTTATCAATTCTTCTTATTTATCTATTGTCTGAAAAAGTAAATATCCTTCTTTTTTTTTAACTTTATGTTCAAGACCCGGTGTTGGAAAGCTTTATCCATCATCAAGAATGTTCTTTTTTTTCTCTCATCTTAAAAGTAAAGTTCACTTCAAAAATACTCTTACAAGATCGTTATATATTTTAGCTGAAAAACACTAGATCTTTAAATAAAAAATTCTTCATTTAGCTCCTCCAAAGCAAAATTTCTTATAGTACTCAACCAACTTGTGAAATATTTTGGTCTTATATAAGCTTTCACTGATTCCAGGCAACAGCATTTTGACAAACAAGTTTAGCATTGAAACCAACAGTTGCAATTCAGTAGAAAGAAGTTCTCTCTTTTTCATTTTAATAACATTTCTGCACAAATTCCAAAGCGATAGGGTCCCTGTTATTCTGGGTACAATGCTCATTACTCATGTCTGCTGGGGCATTATTAGATGTATACTTTGGAATAAAGAGGGCTTTTACAATGTCTGATATGATGTCCTTTGCAATCTGTTATTAGCCTGTGCATCGCCTTGCCAGTTAATCATCCCATTATAGATTTGGAAAATCTGACAACCCAGAGGGATTGAAATGCAGTGTGCTACAAGATTAGAAATAGCTATATGAAAATGAAGTAAGGATAACAAATGTTGTAGATTGGTTCATAAAATAAAGGTTTCAGAAGATTTTTGTTCTAGAGATCTCCCAATACTTCTACCAGAAAAGAAACAAGAGCAGCAGCAAATAAGCAGGGAGACAGGAAAGCCTTGGACTTGACTGCAGGTGAGGAATAAAATAAAAGCAGAAGTTTGTGCAGGAGTTTTTGGAAGCTACCCGACATAATTAAAAATGAAATTAATACATATATCAACTCTTTATTTACCTGCCCTGTCATTTGAGAGCAGAAGAGGTTGATGCATTTCATCAGAGTCATCCCCAGAGCTGCACAGCGCCATTAATCTCGCCACTTGTTTATGTTATGGTTGGTGCCCTTGCTTCTGCGTACTTTGCTGCCATCTCCAGGAAACTGTGATGACAAGAACAGCCAAACCTGGAGGGTTATTAGAAAAGCCTGTATTAGAAAAAAATATGTTATAAAATCAAAATATTTGTAACTATCAATGGTTATTAGATCATAGACAAAATATCTACTGGTTATTTATATGGAAATAAAAGTCTCACTAAAATGAGAATGTCATTAGCAAAATGCCAAGTTCAGAGGAAATCCCGTGAAAATAGCACTTCTCATTTCCTTACTGTTAAAGAAAATAGGAAAATAGTTTGTCATCAATGTCATTACTGCTATAACAATCCAAAGAATTAATGGCCAATTGGTCTGCATGAACTATATGAAATTATTATAAATGCAAATCTTTTTTTGTGAACACTTCCTCTAAAGGAGGCAGGACATGCTGAAATTCCATTTGTAAGTGACCATAAAAGAGAATAATAAGGAAGCTGAAGACAGGCAGGAATTCGGTTTCTCTTGAAAACATCCTAAATTGGGGGAGGAGTTCTGAGACTTAAATTTACTAAACTTCTGCCTGTATGTTGGTTAGTGCTAGAATAGGCCTTCTTTGACTCTCATGTAAACAAAAAGAAAACTGTTCCTATAGCCCCCAGGGAAAGTTCAAAGTATTTCTTGGCCAGAATATGCAGCAAGTGCACTGAGGTTCAGCACTATGCACAACAAGGTGTAGACTGTTCACAACGTCAAAATATGGTAAACACTAACAACATGACTGAATAACTTGGGGAAGAAAGAATGCCAGCTTTGGCCCTGATTGTTTATGTTTGTTCAAAAATATACAACATACCCATAATAATTAAAAATTTTTAAATAATAAATGTGAAGCATTAAGTTTCAGCAGAAACCATATCTGTCTTATAAAATAGACTGAGGTGAGAACAAACACTTGTACTTCAATGTTATCTCTCACATGGGTAGGTACAAAAAATAAATACTTTAAACAGTAAAATATATATATATAACATAATAATTGCACAACTCCTTATTCTATAGATAATATATGATATGTGAACAATACATATCTATACTTAAGATAAATTAATGGATATATGAGCAGGCATTCAACTTTTAATAAAAGACCACAAATGAATTCTTAGATACTCTGGTAGAAGGTGTATCCTAAATATCCAACAGAAAACAATAGATCTGTTTTTATATTTTCAAAGAATTCTTAACATGTGAAGTCTAGGCAGTCCATGCTCAAAATCAAAATTTATATCATCTTTTCTCCCTACTGGACTGTAATATCTTTACACCAGAGACGGTATCTTATTTATTTATAACCCTAGCTCCTAGAAAAATGTGCAGCAAAATAGACAAACTTTAAATGTTTATTGAACTGAACTGAATATAGTAAATATGTCACTAAGGGTTATTTATTGATGATGGTTTATACATCTTCTAAAGTAACAATTTAAAATCCTTATGACAATTGTCTTCAGATTAAAGCAAAGTGCTACACCTTAGTGAATGGAAAAAAGATAGCTCACAAGCAGACTTCTCTAGGAAATTAAGCCACTGTCAATGTGAAAATAAATATTCTTTAGTCACCAAGCCCTCAAATGAGAGTGGCACTAGTTAATACTAATAGTTTTCCTAATCCTACCATTAAAAAATATTGAAAAACATCTAATTTAAGTGAAAATAATAAGGTATTAAAAAAGAAATAATACACAAGAAAAAAATCAACAGAGAAAATGAGTCGGTCAATTAAAGACCCCTCTATAGAACAGAGGACTTGACTCAGAAAACAAACCAGATAGAATGAGGTAAGAGACACCATTACAGCACAGACAATATATAAGAGCAATCTACAAATTAGAGAATACCTGGAAGGGAGACCAACTGGACTTTTCCAAAAGACTTTAGAACTTTTTTAAAGAATAAAAGATTGATGGCTTATAAATTTATAAAACTATACAAACTTGGTTTGCCATACACATTGAAGTCAAATTACCTTTGAAACAAAGTGGTCTACATCACACAGACTAGGAAAATGAGCAGTTCTCTAAGTTCATGCTACTTTTTCTGTCATCTTTAAAGTAGAACAAAGGTATGGATAAGGCAGTTCTCTTCACTATAAATTAGTCTAAAATGTACTATAACCAGACACTTGTCTGTCATCTACTCAGAGACCAGTTCTTCCCACAACTCTGCCAGCTGCACTGACTTCCATAAATGGAACCATGTTGAAGGAGTGAAGGAAGGAACCAGCTGTTCCATTTATTATAAAAAGAAAAGTGATATCTAAATGCTAAAGCCTGAGAAAAGCACACCTTTTAGTATGTTGATTGCACAACAGAATCTGTTTATTAATACATGTGCACAGCTAAACGGTGAAATTTGTTTCTATAAAATGTATTAATACATTGGAATGCCCCAAAGCTGTACGCCCATTAAATGCCTGTGCAAATTTTCAGGATTCACAACACAAATACTTGCACAAATACTTGCACAAATACCAAAACTCCCCTCTATACCCTCCTCAAAAATTAATAACACAAAAGTGAAAATCAACCTAGAAAATAATTTTTCAAAATTAAACTCCTTTCTGGCTATTTCTACCTTCTGTATGCTACAATATCACTGTGCTTTTTAAAAAATCACTAATTGCATGGACTTGTTGGAAGTACTAAATAAGATAATGTATATAATATTAAAGTGCTATACAATATTAACTTTTATTTTTATTTTTACTGGGCTGAATGTAACTTCTCCCCAGACTTCTCAGACTCTCAAGAATATTGCTGCAAATACAATTATATACTAAACTACTATACATATTTAAACTGATGGGACTGTAGGGAATAAAAAATCCAAAATGGAGTGGAAATATTATTAAATATTTCTCAAGATGGGCTGGTTGTAGCAGCAGGAACCTGACATGAAGCTACTCCTCCATAGAACAGATCTAAGGGAACTAGCCCAAGTGTAGGGAGGTGGAGAGAGCAAAGTGCTTTATCAGAATGTGGCACCATATGTTCATAGGGTTACCTGTGATCCAGATAACAATGGGACTCTAGCAGGTGACACCATGGATAGCAACTTTGGCCAGATGAACAGTGAGGTTGACAGATTGTAACCAATTCCTACCATACCTGCTCTCCACACCTCCCCACTTCCCCACAGCCACTGGAGCATGTTGTATCTTTCCTGCTAAGCAGATAGGAGGGGTCAGCTGGGTTCTCACTAGGAAAGTTTGTATAGACAAAGCAGAAAAAGAGGCAAGAGCAAGAGAAGTCTAAGTAATCTCTGAAGGCCTAAATAGTCACTGTCTTTTAGAATATATTTTCTCTTTAAATGGTCCAGAAATCCATTTCCCAACAGTTTCTTTTGACTTATTTAAACCTCACTCATCTCTGATCACAACCTGTAGGTGATTCTTCTGATCCTGTGTTGATTCACAAAATAATTAGTTGGATGACATTTTTATGTGCCTACCTTTCAGTGACTTATCACATTGATTTAAAATCATCTCTGAATTTGTGTATTTCCTCACTGTTAGTTTTTTGACAAGAAGACCTTTATATATTTTGTTCTGACTCTAATCAGAGCCCTGCCTACTTGGACAATATCTCTGAAGGCCATTAAAATTATAATGAACACCTACCTTCAGTCCCATAACATCCTAAATGTGCTCATACCTTAGGTGGGCACTTCATATCAGGTTACCCAAGTCCTGAAATTGTTTCTATGCAAAAAGTAAGCTTAGAAACCAGAAAATCCCTTTGAAGATAGCATACTAAATAGAATTCAGGTACAGTCACAATATGTACTAAACTAAACCTGTACTATAAAGTAGTACAGTGAAGGATTATAACAGATTTCAAAAACGGGGATATAACAGATCTTAATGGGAAGTTTGGAGGAAATCTGGCAGTGCCAAAGGTCAATGTGGATTCTGGAACATTGTTGCCTACAATATAGCTGGTGCAAGAGAAATTGTGGAAGCAAAAAAATTTCTGCCAGTTTTCTGGAAATAAAAATTCATTTAACTTGTTCTGATGACTCCAGTTACAGTATTAGTAAACATTTATTTACTAACCTAAAGTGTTTGAACTGGGTGCTAGATGAGGATACACATCAAAAGCTGGAAAAGTTTACAGAAGTCTACCATGTTCTTGGAAAGCCTATTCAAGTTACAAGGACGTAATTTAATGCATTGTTTTATCTAACAACCTGTTTCATCTGATGAAATACCTTTTTGAAATGATGCAAACTCACTTGGACTCTGTCCTCAGCAGCAGCCAAGTGCCTGTAGATGAGTATTTACAATTTTCCTCTAACTATGCAAACAAATATTTTTGAAGATGGATCCACAATGGAGAGAAAGACATATTTACTTGATTGGTTCCCCCAATAAATTAGGTTCTGAAAAGACTTATCATAAGTCATTACTTGCTATTCAAAATCTGACAGAACTCAGACTTCCTATGAGTCATGTAAGAGTGCCAGCACACGTATACTGGAAACAATTAATTGCTCCCCCACTCAATTAATCTGAGGGTTTGCCATTATTGTAGTAAGAAAAAAGGATCTCTTTGAGTTCTTCTGCTATTAATGATAAAACCATGGCCAGGAAGTATTTCCTTGACTGCATTGGAGACATTATTCTATTTTAGAATTCTCTCATTTTTTTCTCCAAAGAATTTTAATTGTAGAGAAGAACAGAATTCTGGCACAATTTTACTGTTCTCCCCCCTCAGTTTTCTGAGCTATTTCAACTTTATGTTATATTAAGCCTAGTTTTGTTATAGAACACCTGATACTGCATACTGATTCATAGCACTTATTTTCAATATAAGTGTAAAACTCTACTGATTAAGATTTCAAAGAGTCTGGGGTCAGAATCAGAAAGATGTATAAGGTCTATAAGCCAATATGAGGATTATTATAATGCCTTACATTTTCATTGTTCTTTGGAGTTTCAGAGTATTGTTGAAATAAATTACTTCATTTGGTCCATATAATAATCCTGGGTCATGTATTATCCCCATTTCAAAAAAATGAAAAAATCGGAGATCATGGAAGAAAAGTGACTAACCCAGGTTCTTAGAGCTAGGAAATGGCAAACATTATGAACCCATACCTCTCTCTCTTAATTCCCCATGGTTCAACTACAACAAGTCTGCTGCTTTTAAAAAGATTTACTAAAAGTTAGGGGTTAGCAGAAAGGTAAATATGACTGTTCCTCCTATGTTACTATGAGAACCTCTATGCTGACCTCCTCCTGTTGCAGGCACCAGCCCAGTCCCACAACTGGAGTATCTTCAAGTGTGTCTATCTACCCAGAGTTTAAGTCTAATCAACAGGAAGAGAATTACCCCTCTATTCCAGCCTAATTCCCACTTTCTAAATTCCTATTTGCTTTCTCAGAAGCAGTCCTTCTTTCAAGCATAAACGTCCACTTTTTCTAGTTGGATACATTAATAACTCAATCAAAGAGAAGGAAGATTTGGTCCATGACTATCAACTGGGCAATTCTCCAAATGCACAGTGTGTTCTTCCAAGTTTGGATGTTCAACTGTGCCCATAAATTTTATAAAACCCTATCCATTCCCTTTTAACAGGACTCCCTCCAGTCCAAGGGGAGACCAAGTCTGTGTGATCCTGCTGCAGTCTTTGGAATTTCTGCTTAATCTCCTACAAGCAGTTGCTTGAAGAAGAGTAGACGCATGTCTTACCATGACCAAGCAATGACACCTATTCGTGAAGTGCTTTGAATTTATGAATAAAGGAACAGTTCTCTCTATCCTCATCCTGCTCCTCACCAAAACCAAAAGGATCTTCAGAAACTTAATATTTATCAAATAGAAACCCAACTTACATAACCTTAAACAGAACACTTACCTTTTTAATTTAGACTATCTGCACTCAAGTTATTTCATAGTCTTTTCTTAAAACAATTGATAGATTATTTACTTTCTAGAACTGAAAAAACCTGTTGTTGTGTTTTTGGTTTACATGTGCATGATTTTTTTTTTTTTTTTTTTTTAGTTTTGTTTGCAGAACAATCAGTCTTCCCCAAAGAGGACCTTAAGTCCCTGGGGAAGAGAAAACTGCAACCTAAAAATACCAACTTTTCCATCTTCTCACCATCAAGGCCTAGCCTCAGTCCTTTACAACAGAAATTTTCAGATGTATTTCTTGTCCCTCACTTCCTGAAGAGTTCTAATTGCCTTCAAAAGTGCAACATAAGAGAGATGAAAAGAGGTACTATGTCTATCTGGATCCTTTGTGCTCCCAGAATCTTGCACATTGTATACATTTAAGAAATGTGGGATGGATAGATGGATGACAAAAGAATAAACAAATTCAATATGACCCATCTATTTCAGTCAACTATTGCTCTATAGTTTAAAGCACCAATGATTTGTTATTTCTTAGATTCTGTGGGCTGGCTGGGTGGATTTTCTGCTGTTTTTGCCTAGGGTTATTCACTCAGCTACATTTAGCTGCAGGATCATCTGAGATGAATGATCCAAGATAGCCTCACTCAGATGTCTGGTACTTGGTACTGGCCGTCAGCTGGGATGCCTTGGTTCTCCTTCTCATGTCCCCTCATCTTCTAGTGGGTTAAACAGGCTTCCTCACATGGCGGACTCAGGGCAGCATTCCAAGAATGTAAACATAGAAACTAAGCTGTAAGACCTCTTATTCCTAGGCTTCAACATTCACACAGCATTACTCCTGCCACACATGTCAGTCAAAAAGGGCACAAGGCCAACCCAAATTGAAGGGGTAGGGAAATGTACTCCACCTCTGGAAGGGAGGGGCTGCAAAGAATTTGTTCTACAATCTACCTTCTGGCCATTTATATTCATTGAACATTCCAAATGTACTCACTCCCTCTCAAGATCCCAAAAAGTGTCACTTAATCACAGGATCTGGCTCAAATTCCAATATCTGGAATTTGCAGCCATATTTAATCCACCACCCACTCATACACCATGAGATCGGCACCTGGGAAAAACAAGCTGTAAGAACTCCAGCCCTATTTATGACCAACCTCCTAGACTCTGTCACCTCACTCTCCCTTTGCACCAGTTCTTCCCAAATGAACACTGTATTTCTCCAACACCTGACCTCTTGCTTTGCCTTCCACTTTTATCCCTGCATTTGCCCCTCCTACCAGCTGATACAATTTGTCTAACACACCCTAGGAATCTTCTTCTCAGAAATATTTTACTCCCTCTCTGGTTCCATCCTGCTTCTGTGTCTCTTGGTAACTAACCCGTCCCAACTAACCCCAAAGAGCAGGCAGGGGTGGCAGATGGAGTGGAGAGATTAAACTAATGTTTTGAAATATTTATAAAGTTTCTTAGAAAATCAAAGCAGTTGAATTGTATTTATGACTTCAGTAATATTTTGTAGTTTAACACTTCAGTGCTTTACACACCTGTCGATAACATAGAATATACAATTTCACCTAGGCTACAGCTTGCCTCCCACCTATTTACAATTTGTTAATGGGAGAATTTCCAGAGATATTGCTATATATTTTACTTTTTATCCCATGGAAAAACTATGCTCTTTTACAGTTATCACACATTTTAATTGGCAAATTTAATTATATACTATAATCATCTTCTGAATTGTACTTTAAAATGGTTTGATCAAGAAGAACTACTTTTATTAAATTTGACAGAATTCACTTACAATTAGCTTCCTAGAGAATAACTTCTGTTAAAAAAAATTTGCTGCTCGTGTTCCATTCTTCACTCTTATTATAACCTTGGCCCTGATTCATTATGATAAATAGAACTAAAAATGGCTATACTTCTTTCATTTCAAACAGATTTCTTAACTGTTCATTTCACATACCCAAAGCAACCTGAATGAGGTAACCAAACCAACACTGTTATTCTTTTAGCTAAAAATAGAGTCAAAGCAGGTAAATTAACTTCATTTCTCAGGTGTAGTCCTTAGGCTCCATAATGCATGGACGCTGCCTAAAAGTAAAACACTGTGCAATAGAATTTATAATTGCAGCTATTTGTTTAGAAATAGCATTTGTTATTTTCTGTGCCTAAAATAGTTTAAAGCTGTGTGACATCTCATGTCTCCGCCTTTTTACAATTTCACTTTGACATTCTCTACTAAAATAACCTTACATTTTCATACCTGAATACTATCTTAAGATATCACTTAACCTCTAGGTACATATTCTTACAGCTGTTTATGCAGAATAACTATTAAGAAAATTATATAGATTATCCAAAATAAATATAGGAGTCATATTCTAAACATTGTCACTAAGCCAAACATAATTGATTCATAAAACCAAAATGAGATACCACCTTACCTCTCTCAGAAAGACCATTATTAAAAAGTCAACAAACAATAGATGCTGGTGTGGATGCATTTATTCAACAAATATTTACCTACCATGCAGGAGACCATGATAAAACAAAACCCTTGCCCTTGTTGAACTTACATTCTGGTGTGCTGAGAAAGTCAGTAAACAAATAAGCAAGTAAGCGTAGAGGGTACTCAAAAGAGATTAGCACAGTAAAGAAATAATAAAACAGAATGAAGGAACAGTGAGCAGCAGGTTGCGGGAGTAGGAGCAGGAAAAGAGGTTACTATTTTTTATGGAGCAGTAATGCCTACTAGACATAGATCAGGCTATAATGTCTGACAAATTTATTTCAGCCCAGGCACTGACCTCTGGAATATATTTCTAACTCTGGCCCAGCTCTCTCGTCCTCTCTCTCTAGGATTACGTGGCCGATCAGTACCTAACATGCCTCCAATGTTAGTGATCTCAGCACTCCAATATTGCACAATTCTCTGGGATTTCTGACCTCCCAGTACCTCCTTTAATTCCACTGGGTTTAATTATCATAAAACAACTGATGCAAAGATCGCCTTTTTTTTAGAGACTTATCTTCAAATGTATTATATTCTGGAAAGTGGTCAAATCAGGCTTGTTGATGTTAGTAGGACCTCATTTGGATTAGAAATTAAAGTTCTTTGCTGAAGTCATCCCTGTTCTGTGTTTTTTATTTGAAGATGTATCAAGTCTTTTGTCTTTTCTATTCAAAGCCAGAAAAGAGAACTGAAAAAAAAAGCCAGAGGCCAAAAAATAGATAAGAAAACTACAACTACCCTATATGAGAATAATAAGAAATGCAATTAAAATGAAATTGATGGTGTCTTTTACTAGACTTGGAGACATTTCAGTTATATGCAGGTTATTTTTTATGATCATTTACATTAATGCTTAACCAAAATCTGTTACCTCGCACTAAATTCTCATCCTCTCCATACAGCCCATCAGCATGGCTTAAGCACCATTAAATTCCTATCTGTGTTTTTGAAACGTGATCCTTTTCAGACCACCATCTTAATTGTTTTTGCATTGATTGCTTCCTGTGCAGTTGCTTTGAACTTCATGGAGATTCGGTCTTCTGCTCTCCACTTCTTACCCAGAGAGACCGAATCTCCAGAATTATAATTCTGCTTATCCTTATTACCCACCTTGAGGCGTTATAGTTCTTGATCTGATTTTCCATTTCTAATCCTAAATCTCTTGCACTTTTATGAATATTAATCAGTGTGCAAGATTAGGCTACAGCAATACTGGAAACAGGATTGTACAGTATGACTTAATCACATTATTTAAATATAAAAGATTCAGTTAGGACCTATGAAGGAGAAATAATCCTAAACTATAGCCATTCAGTTTAATTGAGAGTACAGCACTATAGGTAAGTATTGTTTCAAGGAGTGGAGAGGATTATGTGAATCACTCTGGAAAACCAGCAAAGCTTTTGGCTTCTGTGGTTCTGCTTAGTGTACCAGCTTGCTCTGCTTCGCCCTGTGGTATGCCTGCAGATAAATACTTTGGAAGAAATGTTTACTCTGGGCTTTTGCTGGATCACAACCACAAAAGTGATCAGCTAGAACAGAGAAAATTAAAAAGTTTAAAGATTAAAAAGTTTGTTAATTTCAGGGAGCATGAATATTGTGCATAACTAAAAACTTTTCTTAATGGAAAATGGCTTTTGAGTTAGAAAAGCATTAGAATGAAAATTACTATTCCCTCCTACTCTGCTTTCTCATTGTGTGATAAATGATAGTCAGCTTTGCTGCACTGGCCAATTTCCATATTTTTCAGATATTTTTCTGGTGGCCATTGTTATACAAAAAGTCAGCTTGCCTTTTAAACTGCCCATTAACTATTAATATTTTTCTTACTTCTTTCTTCCTTTCTCTCTCTCTCTCTCTGTCTCTCTCTCTTTCTCTTTTTGTCAGTCAAGTACATGAAATATAGGATTTTTTAAAACTGCACTGCAATTTGAAACTTGGATATTCTTTATCATATTACTGTGATTATATAGATTATCTAGTCAAGAGGCAGAATAGAAGTGTGCTGGCCAAACTAGAAGAGAAATATGAAAGATTAGCAGTTGCTAGGAATAAATTATTTTCTTAGTTTTGTTTGTTCAGCTAAAAAGAAGAAAACAAAAGGTGAAGAATCAGTAGATTAAATGGGTAGCTATGTACAATATATGATGAGAACAGTTTCCATACGATATCAACAGAGATTTCCCTCTGCATAAACTGGTTGTAGTTTGAACCTGTTTAGACTTGTAATCTCCAGGAATGAATGGCAAATATAGATGGTGATTTTTATCAATCTCTAAGTTAACAAAAAAGCCATTGTGCTATGGTACAATTTATCTCCTCAGAGAAGACGTTTTTAAAAATGAGGGAAGGGGTAGCTGATATTATTTGAGAAAATTTTATGGTAAACTTTGCTTTCTCAAATTTAATTTAATGTTATGCTAAAATGTAATATTGTGATAAATTATCCACAGATCTCAGCCTATACTAAAACTTCTCTAACCTGCTGGTAAGATCATTCTTTGGCTGGCTTTAATGTTTTGGGACCAGCGAGAAAGAAATAAAATATTACATGTTTTCACTTCTATTTCTGGTAAATTTACTGGTTTTGATAAAAGTTGAAGCATTTGCTGTTAGGGCATTTATAGAAACAGAGGCATTGTTAACTATTAGGTGGGATTTTTTTACTTTTATTTATTCATTTATTTTGCATGCTTAAGTTGTAAAAATCCTACCCAAACACTGATGGAGGGCATCAGGGTACTCTTTTCCTTACAGACCAAGTTTCAGGATGGGAGAATGTAGACATCGCTGGCATGTTGTAAAGCAAGTCAGGTTCCCCTGCAGCTTTCTGTGCCATGAACTACATTGGTCTTAGGCATATTGTATCATCCATTTACCTACAGCATGGCTTCTGAGCACTAAACATGCACCCTTTATTCTGAGAGAAAGATATACATACCCGATCTAAAACATTAGAGGGTTTGGGGATGGCATTAATAGATTGTCAAAAATGTAAACTAATATTTGCCTCACTCTTCTTAATCCTATATATTCTCTTAGACACCATAGTCTTCCACATAAGAAGTCATGAAACATTTCTTGGTTACTGAATGTGTGGCCTAAAAAGTTAATGCAACTTCTAAAAGTTTTAAATTTAAAACCAGGTGTACCTAGACCACTGGGGAAATCTGGCTCGATTTGTATTATCATTTTTCACCATTCTACTTTACGCTTGGTCTCTCTTGAAATTTTCTTCTGAAGTGCAGGCAGAGTTCCTGTCATTAGGGGGCTACTGTTGTGTGAAGTCAGCAAGTGCATTTCAAACTTTAAAATATGCATTAACGGAATTATATTTACAGTCAGTACTTGTAGTATGCTCTAAAACCCTGGTTAGGCCAGGTCTAAGGACAATACTGTAGTGGTATTTATAAAACCTACTTGCTATAACAATTTTATGTAAACATGATCTCAAGTAAGTATTCATTTCATAATGACTTCTGCTATCAATACTCAATCTACTTAGTTACCAGAAACTGTCAATATGCCCTTCACCTCACCTGTTCTTAAGTGACAGGTTCTACTTCTCCAGTTTGTTATTTATTTGTTAGCTTTATTGATTTAGATTCCTTCTCTACTTCTATTCATATGTCTAGAGGAGAATGATATTAGCATAGACTTTGTGACAAAGATGCTATGAAGAGCTTAAAGTGATCACTATGGGATCAATCTGTAAGATCAAAGGAAAATGAAGGGATATAAGTATACCAAGCAGTGTTTACCACTATTCTTAATTTACACCACACCAATTGCCATGAATATAATTTTCAAATTCAGCTAATATTTTCTTTTCAAATAATAAAGAACCCCATCCTATCATTTAACAAACATTTTTGAGGGCCTACTAGGTTCTTGCCACTGTGTTAAGTATTGGGGATGGGAAGATGAATTAGATATGCTCTGTTCACAGCCTCATGGGGGAAAGAGAAATTTTTAAAATAATCACACTACAATGTAGTGAGTACCAAAGTAGAAATATGAATGTTTTGTATTTTTAATTTTCATTTTCGGTATATACAATCACAACTTCTTCTTAAGGAGGGCCTAAAAAAATGAAAGTCCTTGATGAGATTGGGTAGGCAAGTTTAAGTAGAGCCTCAAGAATTAAATTGCTTTGCATAATAGAGGAAGAAGAATTTTATAATTCAGGAGAGAGGTCTAGGACAGCCCTGTCCAGTAGAAATATAATATGAGCCACATATATAATTTTTAAATCTAATAGTCACACTTAAAAAAAAACAGTTAAAATTAATTTTAATAATATATTTTATTAAATCATATCTAAAACATTGTCATTGAAACTTACAATCAATCAATATTTTAAAAGTTATTAAAGAGATATTTTATGTTGTTTTTTTTCTCAACTAAGTCTTCAAAATCTGACGTGTATTTGACACTTACAGCACATGTGATCTCATACTAGCTATACTTCAAGTGCTCACAAGTCACCTCAGGTGACCAGTGGCTAGTGTATTGGACAGTACAGATCTAGTAGTGAGAAAGGAGAAGAAACCAAGGAGATGGTAGAAGCCTGTGCTCTGTGTAATGTGATCTCTCTTTGGTTAGCCCCCCATAATCTTCAGTTAAGGCTACCATCCTCACAAATACTCAGTGTTAGGATTTGTATTGTGGACAGTGATGAGGTTAAGTTTCACAAAATCATCAATGTGGAGTGGAACAAATGTGCAGCAATATGTTTAAAGACAAGACAGCATGAAAGGGTGTGAGTAAGTAGCTGAAGAGGTCTGGGAGTTGTTTTTAAGAGATAATAAACCAGACAGAAAGATAAGCTGGCGTGAAAATAGGAAGGACTCTGTGTACCATGAAAGAGATTTGGTTTTATGTTGAACACAGTAGGGAATCATGAAGTGTGCTTATGCCTAAGAAGATATGATCAGATTTCTGTATATCATCTTCACTTGAATGTCCCACAGGCACTTCAAACTCAACATGATGAAAATTGAACTCATCATTGAACCATTCCTTCAAACCTGCTATTTCTATGTTTCTTAATTCTTCCCACTAGTTTAACCTCCCAAGACAACCTCCTAATATCCTGCAAATCTAATTTTCTCTCTCTCCACTACCCTGGTCCTATCCCAGGCCATCAGTATCTTCCAACAGGATTACTACAACTGGTCTCTCTTTTCCAATTTGATCTATTTCAATCCACTCCACACAGAAAGAAAAATTTTTCTAAAATGCAAATTATAAAGTTTCTGTTTGTCTCCTGTTTTTCTTAGAAGAAATTTCCAATCTCCTTAAATTGGTTTAGATGCTGAGAGATGGACTGCTGATTATCTCTGCAGCTTTATTCCCATTTTCTTTTTTTCTACACTCTACTCCAGCCATATTAAACTTCTTTTAGTCCATTGAGTGTGTCCATGACTTCAGAGCCTTTTGCAAGGGCTATATCTTCTGCATGGAACATACTCCCAGTATTTTTTCACCTCCATATACATGCCCTTCTCCTAGGAAGTATTTCCAAGTGTAAATTAGATTACTCTTATGTAGCTATCAATAACTCCATACTCCTCCCATCATAACACTTTGCAAACTGTTTTGTAATTTCCCAGGAATGTAATAATTTACTTACTATTTTCTCCATTAACAAAAAAGGCAACCATGTCTTTTCCTCTGTGATATCTCTAGTGCATACCATATCTGGCATAGATTAGGTACTCAGTAAATGTTTGTTGAATGATTAATTTATATTAACGGATTAATTATTGGAGTGTTAGAGCAGAGAAAGGTGTCAAGTTAGGTCACTGCAATAGTCTATACAATAATAGTTGTCAAAAGCCTGAACTAAGGTAGAAGTATTAACAATGGGTAAAAAGATAAGTGAGGTATAGTAAAAGATATTTAGAAAGTAAATTTGGCAGGGCTTTGGTAAATAGCTAGATGTTAGAGATAAGAAAGAAGAGGGAGTTAAGGATGATTCTCAGTTTTAAATCTTAGATAGTCAGCAATGCCAATTAAAGAAGCAATGCCAATTAAAAAATATCGGCAAGCTTGTACGTAGGAAACATATAACAAGGTTGTAAAAAATTAATGAGATCTGTTTGAAACATTTAGTTTGAGGGCACAGTAGGTGATCCAACTGCTGATTGAGAACCTGCAACTGAAAGTAAAGTTCTAAAAATTCAGGAAAATAGTAATAAATGATGATATAAAGTTGAAAGTCATTTGTTTACCAATGATAACTTTAAAGTACACCCTAAAATAACTACATACTCTTGCTTCTCAATTTTATCCATTCCTGTGACTTCAATTATCTTTAGGACACAAATGACTTTCAACTTTGTACCTTCATTTCTTACTACTTTCCTGAAATAAAAATAAAATTCTTTTCAAAGAAAAAGAATATGTACATGAGAAGAAAAAGATAATGAGGATGGCACCTCAAGGGCACCAATTTTAAGGATTAAACTAGAGAATGGAAACCATAGTACTTCTGGTCAAAAACAGCAGATGAAACACATTCATCTACTTTCAGTCCATCCATAAACCACATTAAAGTAAAAATGCAAGAATTTTATTTAAAAGGATAACTCCTAAGAAGAGGAGTGAGACTAGAAAAGAAAAAAAGAGTATAAAACTTTGGAAGGTAGAAAACATTTGGACAAATGGTAAATAACTTAGCAAGTTGTGGGGGGAACCTCACTGGAATCTTAACCTAGTACTGAGGACAGCCAAGAACCAAGCCAGTCTATGTAACAGGATCCCAAATGACTCAGTAAGAACTGGCAGCACTACATACTTCAGAGCTGGAGTAAAGCTCCGCCCACATGTTTAGTGCTTCCATTTAAGTTTTTAGTTGCCAACTCTTAAGTTTGAGAAAGCAAATCCATTATAACCAGGCAACAAAAGAGAGTTTCTACTGAAAAATACAAAAACCAAAACAGACAAAACTTGGAGGAGACAGATTTTTTTCAGGCAAATAAAATTACAAAGAAAATTACCAAGGGGCAAGGGCAATATAAGTAACCTTAACAGTTGTACCCCCATAATATGCTGGAATAAAAAATTAAAAAAAAGTAAAGATAGGAAAAAAAAAATATTGCAAACATAAATAAGAACAGGATACCATTTTTTAAAAAGAACATTTCAAGAACAAAAAGAGGAGAGGATTCCAAGAAAATTATAAGTTTAATAGCAGAAATAAAAAATCCAAAGATAAAAGTGTGAAGAGAAATTTAGAAAATACTCTAGAAAATCTGGCAAAAAGACAAAGAAAAAATAAAGATAAGAAAATTAAAGTTCTGGTCTAGAAATTATTATATAATAGAAGTTCCAAGAGAAAACGGAGAAAAGGAAGAGGAGAAAACCATTTGAATTAGTTTCCTACATCTGCTGCAACAAGTTCCCACAAACTTGGTGGCTTGAAACAGCACGAATTTATTCTCCTACAGTTCTAGAGGCAAGAAGTTTAAAATCAGTTTCACTAGGATAAAGTCAAAGTTTTGGTAGGGCTGATTCCTTCTGGAGGCTCTAGAGGAGAATCCATTTCCTCAACTTTTTCGGCTTATATAAATTGCTTATCTTCTTTGGCTCATAGTTCCTTTCCTCTATCCCCAAAGTGCATAAGTCCAATCTGTGCTTCTGTTATGACACCATCTCCTCTCTGGACTCTAACTTTTTCTTTTTGGTCCCTCTTGTAAGAACCATCATGTCAACCCAGACAATCTAAGATAAACTTCTTATCTCAAGATACTTAATTTGATCACATTTGCAAAGTACTTCCTCACATATAAGGTAACATTTCCAGGTTGCAAGGATTAGAACATGAACATCTTTGGTGGGAAAAGATGGGACATTATTCATCCTACTACATAACTGGTGAAATAATTCATGAAAATTTCTCACACATAAAGGATTTTAGTTTGGAGACCTAAAAAAAAAAAAAAAAAAAATTCTCAGCCGGACAGGGAGGCTCACACCTGTGATCCTAAAACTTTGGGATGCCAAGGTGGGAGGATTACTTGAGGTCTGGAGTTTGAGACCAGCCTGAGCAAGAGCGAGGCCCCCTTCTCTACAAAAAATAGAAAAATTACCCAGGAGTGGTGTCATGTGCCTGTAGTTTCAGCTACTCAGGAGTCTGAGGCAAGAGGATCACTTGAGCCTAGGAGTTTGAGGTTGCTGTGAGCTAGGCTGACAACATGGCACTCTAGCCTGGGTGACAGAGCAAGACTCTATCCCCAAAAAAAGAAAATAAAGAAAATGAAAAAGAAAAAAAATCCAAAAAAGTCTACAAATTATTTTAATTAATAAGTAACTTGAGCAAGGTCATTAGATACAAGTTCAACATACAAAAATTTGTTGTATTTTATATACTATCAACAAACAATAGGCAAATAAATTTTTTTAGAAGTATCGTTTTCAAAACCATCAAAAACTATGGGATGAAAACAACAGGAGTAAATAAAACTCAAAAAAATATGGAAGTAAATTCAATAGAAGCTGTATAAGACCTCTATGTTGAGAAATACAAACATTGCTAAGAGAAATGAAAGAATATCTAAATAAATGGAATGACATGTTTGTGAATTAGAACAATCAATGTTGCTAAGATGTCAGTTCTTGCCCAAAATGATATATAGATTTGATTCACTCCCAACTACAATCCCCGGTTGGGTGGTATATATTGTTTGGTTTGTTTCATTTTGGGTTTTGTATGTGTGTATGTGTGGACATTGACAAGCTGATTTTCAAATGTATATGAAACTGCAGAGAATTTGGATAGCCCAAACAAACTTGAAGAAGAACTAAGTTGGAGGACTTACACTTTCAGATATACACTTACTATAAATCTACAGCAATCAAGACGTTGTTAATGGTCCAAAGATAGACAAATATATCAATAGAACAGAAGAGAGTATAGAAAGAGATCCACACCTATATGGTCATCTGATTTACTTCAAAGGTGCCTCTGCAATTCAGTGGGGACAGGATGCTTTTCTCAATAAATGGTGCTGGAGATTCAGCTTCCATATGGAAAAACAATGAACCTTGATCCCTACTTTATACTATATACAAAAAATTCATTTTGGTAGATCATATATACAAATATTAAATGTGAACTGCTTCTTTAAAAGCTTCTAGAAGAAAATATAAGATAATATTTTTGTAATCTAGTCATACAAAATATTAAACAGCAATAAAAAATGAAAAATTATTAGTAAGCACAATAATATGGATGAATCTCAAAGACATTTGAGTGAAAAAATCTTAATACAAAAAAGTACATACTATATGGTTCCATTTATATAAGGTTCAAGAAGGCAAAATTAATCTATGTCACAGTAGTCAGAATAGTGATAACCTCTGAAGGGTGGTTATTAAAGGGTATGGGGTACTAAGCAACCTTTTTGACTGATAGAAATGTTCTATATCTTAATTTTGTTGGTGTATACAAGCACATATATATGTAAAAAATTCATCAAATTGTACATTGACTTGTGCCACTCACTGTATATAAATTACACCTCAATAAAATTTAAAAGGCTTAATTGACATTTTAAGTGTCAGGGTAGAATAAAAAATGTTTTTAGACATGTAAAGTCACAAACTATTTGCTTTCTGTGAAAACTACTTGAGAACGTATTCTACAAAGTGGGAAAGCAATGAGTAGGGCCGGTGATAGAAACAGATCTAACAAAGGAGAAGTGAAGGGGTCCTCAGCAGGATGGTGAATAAATTCCAGAATGTCAACTGTACCTCAGATGTGGAGGGAAAACAGCCCCAGTTTGAGCAAGCTCTGCAAGAAATGCCTCCAAAAATATTAATTTGATAGGATATATGATATATCTGATGTTCTAAAGAGATTTAGACAATTGCAGAGAGTTGGAGGTTTCATTAGCAGAAGGGACAAAGAAGCACAAAAGATGAATAAATGCGACAATTATTTATTCTCAGGAAAATAAAATCTGTATAGAAAAAATAATGTGAACATAGTTTACTACCTAACTTGGCTCTTTGAACATCATTTACATGGTTATAGTCGTGTAATCACTGAATATTTACCTAATCAACTTTATAATATAAATGTACTGGGAGAGTGGCAAAGTTGTACATATGTGGTGGAGGAAGGGAAGAAAAGAGGCTAAATAGCTTCATCCCGTGTAATGGGAAGTTAAGGAATGAAGCTTAAAGCAAGCATTTCATTTAGGTACAACAAATAAACAGCAAAATAATCTGTTGAGAGGTGAAAGGAGTAGAGGGAATAGTGGGACACACAGCTGGAAACTGATGCTTTTGTAATAAATCTGGCAAAATATTTCAACTCCTTAAATGATGTGAATATACAACTTTGATTTAAGTAAAAACTTCAAAAATTTACAAGAAGAGATGAGGTGATGCAAAAGAGACAGAGAAGAGATGATTTGAGTCAGGAGATAAACTTCAGAAGAACCAATGTTTGGACTGAGTGATAGATTGCTGGTGATCATGGTCTAGAGGGACTATCTCAAGGTCTTCAAATTAAGTTTTCAATGCTATACCCTTGCATTTTAAACCTATCATTTTTCAGAGCAAGACAACCTTTCTTTTTGAAACTCTCTTTACTTAATGCAGAATTCTTTAAATAATTTGTGAAGCATCCTGTCAGCATTTTATACTTGCTGGAAAAAAAATGTTTCTTCTCTCTTTTTATTAATATAATTGCTATCTTTCAACACATTCAGCAAAGAATTTATTACTTATTAAAGCAGATGACATTCCCTGAGAGTTTTCAGGAATTATAAACAATTACAGGAAGGAGACATGTTTCTATTACTAAAAGGGCAATAATAATGGAATCCACTATTGAATATACCAGCAAGATCATAGAGTTTAGAGAGCAAGCACAGTGTTTTAACCTTTATTCTAGCTGATAGAAGATGATGCAGTATTCTATTATCCACAATGACAAGTGATTTATTGGGATACTTTCTTTTCTTCCAAACTGTTTTAAACCATTGTTTTTTTCTCCAATTGCGCTGATTTTTCATCTTAGTACATGCATGGGGCTGTAAGTATTTGAGTGGTCATTTAAAAAAAAAAACATTCTCAGCTCTAGAGCAATTCACCTCATTAATGCTGTATCACAAATTGAGGTTTGCTGTGTTGCATACCAGAGCAGCTTTTATTTAGGCTGAATTTTTTAGTATCCCTGTCTAAAAGTAACCAAAGGCTTAGGGAATTCGTTCCTTACTAACATTTCCCCAAAAAATCTCCTTTCTAAAATCTTGTTTTAGGCAAAATCATTGTGTGGGGAGCCAGATATTTTTGCTAAAAGAGAAAATTACTTTAAAATAGGATTCCCAAACATTAAAGGATATAGAAAGCAGATTAAATGCTGATAGTAGAACTGAGATGGTTATTTATGGTGCCATCTTTCAGGCCTGAAATTCGGGTGTATGTTTTCCTTTCCCTCAAGAGAGGTGAGATTATCGGTCTTGTGTTAATGGATCAGAAAACCATCACACAAGCAGTTTTGCTGAGGTTCTGAAATGAGAACAAAACATTTAAGAGCCTTTCCTCCTAATGTTCTTCTCCAATGGAGAGAAAGACCCATACTTCAGGTCACTGCTAGTGTGGCAGATTATTATTTAGCTTTCAGGTAGGGAGTTGGTGGGGAGTACTAGAATTCTGAGTCAAATGGTGCTTTGCAACATTGATATCTTTTTGACAAATTGCACAGATTTCATGGTTAATGAGCCATCGCTATCTGTGTTCTGTAGATGTACAAAATTAAAGTTCTAAAACACTAAAGACTACGACTCAAGTGCATTTTCCATTATCAATTGCCCTTTATCATTTTGTTACATGCTAAAATTTAGAACTTTATATGCAAGAAATGGGGGGAAAATAAAGGAAGAACGCATTATTAAAGATAGCATAGTTTCAGATTGCTTTTTATTTTAAAATTTATAATCTAGTAAGAAGGAAGTCTAAAGTATTGATACCTAAACCTTGGATTAGAGGACAAAATGATTGGATTCTATCTATTGAATTGAGTGACTTTGAGTAAAATTACTTAATTTTTGTGCATCTGGGGCTTGAGCATCTGAAAAAATATAAAGTGAAAAGAGATTAACTCTAAAAATCCTTCTAACTCCAAAAATGAAGTTTTTATTTTCAAAATATCACAATTACTATGTAATACTAATCTGTGATTTTTATCTGTTTAAAATATTCCAAGATTTTATCTATATGTTTCTATAATTTTTATCTATTTGTTTTTAATATTAATCTTTTGATTTGTATAGACTTAAAAATCACATCCATAAAGAATATTGGGAAAATTTGTTGATAATCAAATGTATTTCAGGTGAAACATGTTGTTGAATATAAAAATAAATGAATAAAACTATACATAGAAGTACTCAATTAGGGCTAATATGAATACAATCTCGTTCCCAAGAATATCATTCTAAACTTATACCAAGGCAGAAACTACAAAGGAAAAGATTGATAGTATTGATTAGAAAGTTAAAAACAAAATTAAAAGCCAAAATATCTGTGCCCTATATGCAGGAGAAAAATATCTTCAAAATCAATAGAAGATGATAAACATTCTAATATTAACCCAAGCAAAATAAGGAAGAAAATATTTTGCCATACTTAATATCAAAGAACTGTAAATAAATATGAAAAAACATTTTTGTATATCAATTGGTAACTTTCCAGCGTTTTATAATAACATTCAGTGTGAGAGGAGATTCAGGAAATGAGTACTTACATACTGTTAATGGACACATTAAGTGGAAAAAATATCTAGAGTGTATTTTGACAATATGAGTTTAAAGCCTGAGAATTTTACATTCCATTGGATCCAACAACTCCATTTTGGAGATGACGGCCTGAAAAATTATCATGGACATGCTTTTATCTGAATGAGGTTAAATGCCACTGGAGGGTTTTACACAGAGGAGTGAAATGATCCGACTGCTATATTGAGAACAAACGGCAAGTGGCAAGAGGAAGCAATGAAGCACGTTACAAAGCAAAAAGTAAGAGTGGCTTGAACTTGGAAGTAGAATATTAACCGAAAAGAAAAAAATGTTCACAATTTAATGTTAAGCACAAAAAGTAAGTTAGGTTACAAAACATCATGCACAGTCTGCCTCTATCTGCATTCAAAATATAATTATGCCCATAGATAATAGGTTATCTCTGAATAGAATGCTTTTTCTTTTTAGTTGTTTAATATCTCTATATTTCTAAACTCATATATATAGAACCTTTGTAATTAGAAAATATAGAAATATATTACAAATCTACCTGTATATTTTGAGTCAGAAGTGCCCAGAACATAGAGCTATAACACAACTAGCACGATTGGCCCAGGAAATGAATTTACCTCAACATTTGGATTGATTAATGCACATTAAGTCATGCCACTAAAGAAAGAAAAAAGTCACAAGAATTTGAACATGTGATTTGAACCATGTGGCCAAAGTATATACAGGATCCGAAAGTGGTATCTCCACAACTTCTTGCCAAGCTAACAAGTTTAAAGTTCAAATTTTTATTGCACTCAAAGTTTGAGGATTTGGTATTAGTAAATAAAGTCCAACAAGTCATTTAAGAACCAAGTACATATTAACTAGAAAAAGAGGATGAGTGATGAAGAAAAAAAACTTCACAAGAAGTGGAAGAGGTATGTGTACAGTCCAATGTGATAATTTTTTACTTGATATTAAAATTATAATATCAATTAAGAAGTTGTCATTAAGTTGTTTTAATATTATGAAATATTTCACACATATTTAAAAGTATAGACATAAACCTATATAATAGGCATAAACCATCCGGTTTAAGAAAAACTTCCATTTTTCTCCCTCCCTCCCTCAAAATAGCCATTATGTTAAATTTGGTGTTTATCATTTCCAAGCACGTTCTTATAATTTTACTACATAAATTATGTATGTATATATAATAAGTGATGGCCTTCATGTTTCTATTCTTTCTAAAATACTAACATTCTATACTTATTCCATATATATGTGTATGCAAGGTTACATTTTTAGATTATCCACATTGATAATTTGGCTATCATTCATAATTTCAATTGGTTTATTAGTGAATTAATATGACAAAAATTACATATTCATTCTCCTGTGGACAGACATTTAAGTTGTTTCCAATTTTTCATGTAATGTTTCAACAATTCTTGCATATATCTCCTACACATATATAAGAAAGTGTCCCTAAATCGTATGTGTAGGAATAGAATTATTGGGTTTTAAGGTTATGGACACCTCCAAGTTTACTACACATGGCTACAATTGCTCTCCAAAGTTGTGTGCCAACTTATACTCTTACCAACAGTGTTTACAGTATCTTATGATGCACAGAACTTTAAAATTTAAAGTAATCGATCTTTTTGATGCTTTCTGAGTCTTCTTTAAGAAATGCATCCCTAGCGTGAGGTCAAAAATACTTTTTTCTATATTTTCATCTGAAAGGAATTTGGTTTCATTTTTCATGTATGGGCCTTTAATATGTCTGGAACTGATTTTTTTTTATGTTATGATATATGGATTCATTTTTATTTCCATACAAATAGCCAACTGATTTAACAAAGTCTAAAGTTAATGTGCATCTCTACCCTCCTTCAGGAGGAAAATAACAATCCTACATCTCATTAAAAACCTCTAAGTTTTATGAAAATTGGCTTCTAGGGTTATTTTTAGTTGCTTCAACCCAGTGTTCCCAGGAGCATTACCAACCTACATTTTAGGTTAATTTCTCAATGTATAAACCACCTAGACAGTGTAAAGTAGAGCTCCAAATTAATATGAAGGCAGACTCATATTTTCTCATATTTTCAAATTCTCAGCAGACTTCTGCCACCCCAATTCCCAGCTGAGGCTGAAACAGGCAAGTTGGCTCCCTGTGCCAGTGGGTAGATATTTTTCTGGTTCACCCTTGACCTATTCACTGGTGTTGCAATGCTTCAATCATTTTCCATTTTATTTTGTATTTCATTTTCAACTCCCTGACTCATATGGATCCATGGCATCATTTTCAGTCCCCACAGGACCATTAAATTTCAATTCTTGGTTACTGACAGATGGAACCAAGCCTGACCCCTACCTCCCAATAGTTGCCACATCATCTTTTGCTCTAGGATTTTGTTTCCTCGTTGTTTATTGCCCTTGAGATTTTCCAGGTTCTCTTATGAGCATTTAAATAGATAGTTGTTATATTTGATCTAGTGTTTTTAGGTTTTTAAAAACCAAAGGCTGTTTGAGTTCTCTAATTTCCACTATCCAGAAAAGGAAGCCATTTAAGTTGTTTTAATGTAAATCAATATTGGATATTATGTTTAATACTCAATTCAATGATGGAGAAGATAATTTTAGGATTATTAAAAATGAAACCTAATCTGTCCATATGATTCAGTGAGAAATCTTTATATTAATATCACATTCAAATGGCTTTAGTTTTTATATAGATCTTATGTAAGCTCTTTTCTCAGAAGCCAAAGAATTTGGTTGCTTTCAAAGCTCTATTATTTAACTTCATTAAAGCATTTGGATTTATATGAATAAAAATTGATATACATGTTTAATTCATCCTACTCAATTCATTTCATCTCACATTTTCTGGATTTTTATTGGACTACCATGTGTCATGACCTATAAAAATTCAAGATGTCAGAGAGGGGCCAAGGTGGCAGAATGGAAGCAGCCTACACAATGCAGCTCTCATGGAGAGGATCAAAAGTAGCAAATAGGTATCCACCTTTGGATTAATTGTCTGAGCGAGAGCACTGGGAATTCAAGGAGAGGAGGAGGGAATAAAGTGAAGAAGATAGAAATGGGACGAGCTGCTTAGCAGGACTGAAGGTACTTAAGAAAGGTGCCCACATGTGGGAAAGGAACAGAGGAGAGAATCTGGGGCTCTACGCTTCCCCTGAGGATACTGCAACTGGAGCTGCGGCGGGCCCCTCCACTGCAGCAGGCCTCCAAACTGACACAGAGACCTGACTGGAGGCTGTGTACCTGTGTTGCTCCAGAGAGAAGGGACGGCTGGATTGTGAACCCTGGGTGCTGCAGCTGGTGCCATTGTAACATCTCAAATCCACAATGCTATCCTTCTGCCTAGGGGTTAGATCCGTGACTGCGGCCTCCCCCTTGCCTCTGCCAGACAGGAAGGGAGCAGGGAATCCCAGCACTTGCATGCCCTCGCTAAGCAGGTGACATGCATTGCTGCCACTGCCAGGGGTTCTGGGCAGAGCAGGAGACCACAGGCCCAGAGCCAGTTACGGTGGCCTGGGTGCTCCTGTTCAACTGCACTTTCCACAGGACCCAGGTGGAAGACATGCCTGTAGCCCTTGGTACCCACTGCTCACTGTCAGGGATGACTAAGCCACTGCTGCCACCACCTGGGAAGCCCCAGCAGGCCACTGCCTTTGGATCTGGGCAAACTGCACACCATGGATCCTCACCACCCCACACAGGTGTCTTAGGTGCTGCACCCTGCACACGCCCTGCCCCCACTGCATGCCCTGCCCCATGGCTGCTCCAACCCTCCTGTGTGAGTGCCAGGCACTGGGGACCTGCTCTACCTCATGTCCACCCCTCTCATGAGCTGTGCCCCATTGGCCTGTTCCACCCAGTGGACTCGCTGCACCCAGGGGCCTGCTCTGCCCTGCAGGCTCGCTATGACCTGCACATTCGCCAGGCCCAGCATGGGCACAGCACCCTGTTGTGTCTGGGCCACCCAGGCCTGTGAATATGCACACCGTGCCCAGTGGACTTCCTCCATCCTGTAAGCACGCCCTGCCCTGCCATCCAGCCCTACTTTACGTGCACCTTGCACCAGGGGCCAGCCATGACACAGAACCCTGGTGACAACCACAGGCAAACAAAGAAGAAGCAACAGAGTAACAGAGTTGAAGGCTCACAGTACATCCACGCTTCCTCTGCCTGGTCAAGCTTCTGGAGTAGAACTCAAGCATGCCATGCTGGGATTCATCCCTGTTTTCACCAAGCAACAGAGGTCTCAACAGAGGAGAACAGGTGTACCATATCTGCTATCTGTTTTGAGCTGAGAGAAGAGGCCCCAGCTGAGAAGGAACCAGCATAAAATGTCTGACAACATGAAAAAACAGACTGTCCTAATACCCCCAAAGGATCACAATAGCTCTCTAGTAATAAACTCCAACCAAAAGGAAAGTGTTGAAATGACAGACATGGAATTCAGATTATGGATAGCAAGTAAGATGAATGGAATTGAGGAGATGGTAGAAAACCATCTCAAAGAAACCACAAAAATAATTTAGGACATCAATAAAAAATTTACTAAAGAGATAGATATCATCAGAAAAAAGATAACAGAACTTAAAGAAATGAAAGAGTCATTTAAGGAATTTCAAGATACATCAGAAAACTTTAACAACAGACAAGACTAAGCAGAAGAAAGAAGTTCAGAGCTTGAAGACAAGGATTTCAAAGTAACCCAGTTGTAAAAAATGTAGAAAAAAGAACAAATGAAAATTAACAATTACTAAGACAAATATGGGAGTATGCAAAATGAATAAATATAATAATTATAGGTATACCCTAGGGATAAGAAGAAAAATCAATAATCATGGAAAACCTGTTTGAGAGAATAATAGAGGAAAATTTCCCTGGTATCTCTAGAGCTTTAGATATCCAAATAGAAAATGGTCTTTGAACACCTGGAAGATTCATAGCAACTAGGACATAACAAAGACATACAGTCATCAATCTGGCCAAAGTCAAAGTGAAGGAGAAAATCCTACAAGCTGTGAGATGAAAGCAAGAAGTTACTTGCAGAAGGAAACCCATCAGACTAACAGCAGACCTCTCATCAGAGAACTTTCAAGCCAGAAGAGATTGGGGTCTCAGTTTTAGTCCTCTTAAACAGAATAATTGCCAGCCAAGAATTTCATATCCTGCAAAACAAAATTTCATAAATGAAGAAGAAATAAAGCCTTTCCAGATAAGCAAACACTAAGGGAATTTGTCACCACTAGACCTGCCCTACAGGAAATGCTTAAAAGTGCTCTATACATGGAACAGAGCATTCAGTACCCACCAGTGTAAAAACACCTGAAAGTTAAAGCTCACCACTCTTATAAAACAGTAACACAATGTAGAAAACAAAGCAACTAGGTATCATTCAACATGATGAACAAAACAATATCTCACATATCAATACTAACATTGAATATAAATGTTCTTAATGCTCGGATTTAAACTATATAAATTGGCTGAATGGATGAAAAAACACACCCCAAATATACGCTGTCTCTAAGAAACCCATCTAATTCACAAGGATTCTCATAGCTTCAAGGTAAAGAAATAGAAAAAAATATTCCATATGAATGGAAACCAAAAGCAAGCAGGAATAGCTATTCTCATATCAGATAAAATAGACTTTAAATCAACAAGAGTAAAAAAAAGACAAAGACAATTGTTATATAATAATGAAGAGAGCAATTCACGAAGAAGATATAATAATCCTAAATATATATGCACTTAACAGAGGAGCTCTCAGATTCATGAAACAAATTCTACTACATCTAAGCGAAGAAATAAACAGCAACATCATAACTGTTGGGAACTTCAACGCTCCACTGACAGAACTGAACAGATCATCAAGGCAGATCAACAGAGAAACACTGGACATAAACAGGACTCTAGAACAAATGAACCTATCAGACGTCTACAGAAAATTCTACCCCAAAACTGTAGAATATACATTCTTCTTATCAGCAGAGGGGACATTTTCCAAAACGGATCACATGTTAGCCCACAAAACAAGTCTCATCAAATTCAGAAAAATCAACATCATTCCATGTATTTTCTCAGATCACAGTGGAATAAAACTGGAAATCAACTCCAGAGAAACACTCAAACCTACACAAAGTCATGGAAATTAAACAATCTGCTGCTGAACGATCCTTGGGTCAATGACAAAATTAACATGGAAATCAAGAGATGTTTTGAACTGAACGACAAACATGACACAAGCATTCAAAATCTATGGGATATAGCAAAAGCAGTGATAAGGAGAAAGTTCATAGCCTTAAATGTTTACATCAAAAAGACAGAAAGATCACAAATTAGCAACCTAATATCACACCTTAAGGAAGTAGAAAAAAAGAACAAACCAAACCCAAAGCTAGCAGAAGAAAAGAAAGCTCAGAGCAGAACTGAGCAAAATAGAAACCAAAAAAAAAAAAAAAAAATCCAAAGGATTAGCAAAACAAAAAGTTGGTTCTTTGAGAAGATAAACAAAATTGATAGACCTCTAGCTAGGATAACCAAAAATAGAAGAGAAAGGACCCAAATAAGCTCAATCAGAAATGAAAAAGGAGACATTACAACTGATACTACAGAAATACAAAAATATCATCTGTGACTACTATGAAAACCTCCATGCAAACAAACTGGAAAATATGGAGGAAATAAATAAATTTTTGGAAACACATGACCTCCAAAGATAGAATCAGGAAGAAATAGAAATCCTGAATAAGCCAATAATGAGTATTGAGATTGAAACAGTAATAAAAACTCTCCCAACAGAAAAAAAGCCCTGGACAAGGATTCACAAGAAGAATTCTACAAGACTACAAATAATTGGCACCCATTCTACTGAAGCCATTATGTTCCATAACATCAAAAAGGAGGAAATCCTCCCTAACTCTATTAATACAAGGGCAGAATCACCCTGATACCAAAGCCAGGAAAGGACACTTATTGTGAAAGAAAGAAAACTACACCCCAATATCCGTTATGAACATAGATGCAAAAATCCTCAACAAAATACTAGCAAACTGAATTCAATAGCACCTCAAAAAAATAATCTACCATGATCAAGTGGACTTCATCCCAGGGATACAAGGATGGTTCAATAAATGTAAATGAATAAATCTGATTTACCACATAAAGACAATTAAAAACCATATGATCATCTCAATAGATGCAGAAAAATCATTTGATAAAACCCAGCATCCCTTCATGATAAAAACCCCCTCAACTAACTAGGCATAAAAGGAACATATCCCAAATAATGAAAGCCATATATAACTAACTCATGGGAAAAAATATTTGCAAACTATATATCTGACAAAGGGCTAATATCCAGAAACTACAAAGAATTCAAACAAATCTGCAGGAAAAGAACAAATAACCCCATCAAAAATGGGAAAAAGACACGAACAGACTCTTCTCAAAATGAGATAGACAAATGGCCAACAGACATATGAAAAAATGCTCAACATGACTAATTATCATGGAAATGCAAATTAAAACCACAATGAGATAACACCATACCCCTGTCAGAATCACCATTATTAAAAAGTCAAAAAACAATAGATGTTGTTGGCACAGTGAAAGAGAAAAGGCAATACACTTTCATCGGAATGTAAACTTGTACAACTGCTATAGAAAACAGTATGGAGATTTCTCAAAGAACTATAAGTAGACCCACCACTGGATCCAGCAATACCACTACTGGATATCTACCGAAAGGAAAAGAAGTCATTTTATAAAAAAGACATCTATACCCTAATGTTTATTGCAGCACAATTTGCAATAGCAAATATATGGAATCAGTCTAAGTGCCCGTCAACTCATGAGTGGATAAAGAAAACTGTGTGTGTGTGTGTGTGTGTGTGTGTGTGTGTGTACACACCATGGAGTACTACTGAGCCATAAAAAGGAATAAAATAATGTCTTTTGAAGCAACGTGGATGGAATTGGAGACCATTTTCCTAAATGAAATATCTCAGGAATGGAAGAACAAATACCATATGTTCTACTTACGAGTTGGAGCTAAATGAGGGGACACATGATCATAAAGTGGTGTAATGGACATTGAAAAGTAAGGAGGGAGAATGGGAGGGGGTGAGGGATAAAATCTACCTATGAGGTACAATGTACACTATTCTGGTGACAGGTACACTCAAAGGTCTGAGTTCAGCATGATTCAATTCATCCATGTAACAAAAAACACTTGTAACTCCTAAATTATTTGAAATAAAAAGTAATACAAGATGTCAGTTCAATTATTTTGCCAAGTTTATCCACTATTCCCATACCTAGCCTACGCCACAGTAAAGCAAACTGGAGGGCATTCTCCATCCAAATGTAAAACATTTTTCTGCCTCTGAGCCTCTGCTTATGTATGCTTTAACCTGTCCACATTCCCTTATTCCCCATTCCTCAAGTCCAACACTCAAAACTCTACACACCCTACAAGGCCTCTTAAAATGTCTGTCACCTTTATGAAAGCGCTCTTTATTGCCCCAATATGATCTCCAATCTGTTTCTTGTCACATTTATCTCAGTTTATTGCTTCATTAGAATTTAAAATTTTGTTTTACTTTAGAAAATGAGTCTATCTTTTGTATTCTTACATTTCATGAAGTACTTTGAGAATTTGTAGAATGTCAGTAAATACTCACTAAATTTCAAGATAAATAAAAGTTCCTATGCAATTCAAGATGATTGTTTTAAATAGTTACATTGTCATTATTTACAATATAAACCCTTAAAGAGAAGATTTAGAAGTGTCAAATGCTATGTAAAAGTCATGACAACATGCAGAATAAACTTCTCTGGATTCCTACAAAAAGGAAGTAATAGACTAGATGTCTCCTAAGATTTCTTCCATCTCTAATATGTAAGCATTCTTCATCAACTTCACATACATATTCATGCATATATCAGTCACAATGCATAGTGTTCACATAGTGAAAACCATGACTCAAACCTACTCAGTCTAGTTCTAAAGCCCATAATTTTAACTGCTATGATAAGGAATTTTTATTTATTAAATAATTTATTAAACATAAAGAATATATTTATAATAATTTAAATTGTTAAGTTTAAATTGTTTAAATTTTAATTGTTAAATTTAAATTATTGTATTAATAAATAATTTGTGGTATAAAATTATATTGAAAATTAATTTTATAGTATAAAATATAATTCATTATATTATTACATTAATAATATAAATATATTTATTAAATATATAACTCCCTTATACAACTTAGGCAGTATTCCATAGTGATTAAATCATGGCCTGAGTAAGTTTGAATCCTGGCTCTCAGACTCACTTTGGCAACTTGGTTAAGCCCTCTCTTTTTCAGTTTTGTGAACTATACCACAGAGATAGAGTAGCTGTCTCATAGGGGTTTTGTGTGTATTAAATGAGCTTATACAAATAAAGTATTATACTTAGGACTTTGCCAAGAACCTAATAAGCACTCAATAAAAGTTCACTATTGTTTTTCCTGCACTTAAATGCTTGAGAACTGTCACTCTTGATTGATTATATTAAGAAGAAACAACTAATTTTCCCTAAAACTCTTTTATCACATCAGAGACTAGAGGGATAAATCTAGAGTGAACTCTCTCTCCCTTTATAATTCCAGAACCATTTAACTGTTTTATAAAGATGGAACCATAGGTGTTTTTTGGACCTATCATAACACCTTGTCAGATAGTCATAACTGATTTATCTCTATCATCTCTTACCATCTATCAATATAAAACATGTTATGATTATATATTTCCTTAGCCAACGGAGGCTTAGAAAAATCTGTTAAAGGCCTGGAATGAAATTCCTTAGCCTTCTGATTTTAAAGCTTGTTAAATTTCCTGTTTCAAGTCATGTATATGAATGTTAAAGAAGATACTCATAAAAAGTTATTTTAAATACTGGTACACTATAGACTATAAATTTCCTTCCATTTCATGTTAACCGTGTTCATGGATTAGAAGAATTAATATTGTTAAAATGACCATACTACCCAAAGCAATTTACAGAGTCAATGCAATCCTTATCATAATTCCAATGTCATTTTTCATAGAAATAGAAAAATAATCCTAAAATTTATATGGGACCACAAAATATCCTGAATGAACCAAGGCAATCATGAGCGAAAAAAACCACAAAAACTGAAAATATCACACTACCTCATTTCAAACTATAACAAAGCTGTAATAATTAAAACAGCATGAAAATGACAAAAAAAATAGACACATTGACCAACGGAACAGAATAGAGAGCCCAGAAATGAACCCACATGTTTACAGTCAATTGATTTTCAACAAAATGTCAAGAACATGCAATGGAAAAAGGATAATCTCTTTAAGAAATGGTGTTGGGAAAACTGGATATCCACATGCAGAAGAATAAAATTGAAACCTTACCCATATCATATACAAAAATCAACTCAAAATGGATTAAAGACTTAAACATAAGACCAGAAACTGTACAACTACTATAAGAAAACATAGGGGAAAACTACACGACATTAGTGTAGGCAATGAATTCTTGCATTTGACACCAAAAGCATAGGGAACAAAAGCAAAATAGACAAATGGGATTACATCAAACTAAAAAGCTTCTGTACATCAAAAGAAACAATTAACAGTGTGAAAAGACAACCTACAAATTGGGAGAAAATATTTGTAAGCCTTATATCCAATAAGTTTAATATCCAAATTATTTAAGGCCATCAAACAACTGACAGCAAGAAAACAAAACAAACAAAAAACAGTTAAAATTGGGCAAGGGACTTGAATTAGACATTTCTCAAAAGAAGATATACAAATGGCCAACTGATGAAAAAATGTTCAACATCACTAATAACTAGGGAAATGCAAATTAAAACCACAACGAGATACCACCTCACATCTATCAAATGGTTATTGCCAAAAAGACAAAATATAATTAAGTGTTGGTGAGGACGTAGGGAAAAGGGAACCCTTATACACTGTGAGTGGGAATGTAAATTAGTATAGCCATTATAGAAAACTGTATAGATAGAAGTTCCTCAAAAAACTAAAACTAGAACTACCATATGAACCAGCAATTGAACTTCTGGGTATTTACCAAAAAGACTGGAAATCAATTTGTCAAAGAGATGTCTTCACTCCCATGTGCATTGCAAGCACCCATAGCCAAGTTATGAAATCAACCTAAATGTCCATCAGCAGATGAATGGCTAAAGAAAATGTGGTGTGTATATAGACATATATACATACACACACAATGGGATACTATTAGGCTTTAAAAACAGGGAAATTGCTATTTGTTACAACATGGATGGAATTGGGGAACATTATGCTAAGTGCAATAAGACAGGCATGGAAAGACAAATACTGCATATTCTCATTTATATGTATGTAGACTTTGAAAAAATTGAATTCAGAGAGCAGAATGGTGGTTACCAAGTCTAGGAGTGGAGGAAATGGGAAGATGATGGCCAATAGGTACAAAAATCTCAAGCAAAAAGGAACAATATGGAGATTTTTTGAGTTCTACTGCACAGCATGGTGCAGATAGTTAATAATAGAATGTTGTACATTTTAAAATTGCTAAGAGAGTAAATTTCAAATGTTCTCACCACAAAAAATGTTAAGTATTTGAGGTGATAGATATGACAACTCACTTGATTTAATTATTCCATTATATATGCAATGGTATTTATAAATCAGAACATCACTTTGTACCCCATAATTTGATACAATTATAAATTGTCAATTTACAATTTTTAAAAAATCTGGTACTGAGAATTTGCTGTGAAACAGACACATGGTAGAACATTTTTTTCCTGCCAGCCCTAATACATTCATGTAGCCAGTAGTTCAATTCATAATCATTTGATAAAGTGAACATTTGTAATCTTAAATATTAAGAAAGGAACAGATTATTAAAAGTTAAAACCCTACTTGCATTTAGTTTTGTTTAAAAAAAAATAATCCCAGGAATATTGTAATGAGTTCTAGGTTTAGGAGTGAGCATTGTGCAAGTTAATGTAAGTAATGAACCTTTCATGTGAAATGATGTAGTGTCACAACTCATTTGCATCCCACTTAAAGTGTAATTAAGTTTCCCTGACAGCATAGCTTATGGCTGAAAGAACAGACCTGGATGCTAAATTAATCCAGAGTCCCTCAGTTAATAACACTCAGCAAAGAAAACTTTACACACTCTTTCATTTAAAGTTCCCAAACTCCCATTTATAGAAGTCCATGACACGGCAACCCTACAGAGAAACCTTTGTATTAAATTGATGACCTCTCACCAGACAGATTCAATCATTAAAATACCTGAAAACCCAAACTTCCATGAATCAGGACATAAGAATGTGCTATTTTCACTCCAGCTAGAAAGGCTGGTGGTCTGGAAGGGGTGATTTCACATTTAAATTTCAATGCACCATATATTTAATTTATAGTATGTTTTCAAACTTAAATCTGAAGTATTGGTAGTTTTAAGATTTATAACAGGACTGGTTTACCATAATAAGTTCTGAGAAATAATGGAATTCACTTTTTGATTCAATCTTTCAGAACTTGAGTTCTTCATATATGTTTCCCAGTGAAGTTGTTATTCAATAAATTCTCTTGGGTTTGTTTGTTTGTTTGCTTGCTTGCAGTTGTCCTTGCTTATTTGTTGAGAAAATCATTTTTTGCAATCTCGAGAACTAATTATGATACAGCCACAAGATTAGAACTACACTGTGTTAAACAAGTTTTAACTAAACAAAGATTTAATATATAAATAATCTAAGCCATTTTCAGAGAGGTAAACAAAAGGACAACAAATTTCTCAGGATCAGATCCCATTCCTCTGCCAGAGCAACATAAGATTCTTTGCCTGACAGTCATGTGTACTTATTGCTTGGTGCTATTATCCTCTTCTTCTCTTTTTGGCCATCCCAATGCAAAGGCTGATGTGAAAAGGAAGACCCTATCTGGACTCAAAATTGACTATTGTTGCCACCATAAATAAGATGGTTTTTCCTGTCAGTTGAAGTGTTGGCAGCTGGGCAAAGACAACTAGATACACCTCTAACACACAGGACATTCCTGAATCCTATGAGTGCCCAACCTCATTATTTCTAATGGATTCACTCCAGTCCCTGAAATGAACATTGTTCAGGATCTTTCAGGCTAAGTTAGCTTTTATTCTGACATATGACTTGCATGCTGTCCTTACCAAGTAAGTTGTCAGATTTAGAAATTAGATAATATATTAAATAAAATGAAACATTGAGTAGTAGCTATATAATATTCACCTCCAAGTATTTGCATAGCACTGAAATGTCCCTAGGGCAAAATCTGCAGTAGCTCATTTTTCCAGATCAGTTCTCAGCACTATGCAATGTATCACTGGCATTTTAACAGAAACATCACATGCTCTTTCCTGATTATCCAAAAGAACTATTTCAGAGAACAGAAGAAAACTTGCCAGGAAGAATGAGTTGATGGGAAAGAAGCATCCAAATGATTATTTTCTCTTTATCATTCATTAAAGGAATCATTATGCAGTAAAACATAAAGAGTAAAAGTGATATTGACTTTAATGATTTATTTTTGGCATGTTGTTGGATCATTTAGAGTGGTAGCAGACAAAGATTTTACTTCACCCATCCAACTGAGGCCAAAAGGTGGTGGTACATGGAGTTCTATTTGTTAAATGCCTTAATTTATATATTATAATACGTATATACACATATATTTTTATTCAAATCATACTTTAAAAGTTTATATAAGTAGTTTGTTGAATTTATATTTTAAGACATGTCAAGATGGTCCAAATCTAAGGTTCATTATGTAATGATATCCTCTCATGTCCTATGGATAATTTCTCTGAGTCCCCGATTGCAACAAAACATGCTGACTTGATTCACACGACAGTACTGAATACTAATAAAACTTCAGAAATTAAGCACTTTCACTCATACAACACTCCTATAAGATGAGCTTTACCTATAGATTATTAAGGTATGTGAAATCCCACTACCAGCAGCAATGTTACTGCTACCATCCATAAAAGCGAATAGGACTCACACAGTCCCATACAGAGTGCCTAAAATAGCCTGAAGGACGTTGATTCAAATTGACTGCTATGTAGATTCATTTCCAATTAGCTGGGAGTTGATCCAAATGATAGAGGTGTTAAAGGATAAAAGAATAAAAAGAAATTCAAACAAACATACAAAAATAATTAATTAACAAACAAAAATAATTTACCTGTGCTGTACAAAAAAACTACACACACACATTGGCTCTTCATGCTTGGAGAGCTAAGGAAAAGCAACTGAAACTGCTTTGTTTGCTCATTAGCTTTAACTTTATTGTAGTTGTTAATATCCATGCTGATGCCTGGCAGGCAAACCCAGATTCCAGAGACCAGTTAAGCAGCCATCTTAGCTCAAAGGAACCTGACCTGATTCACGGAGACAATAACTGATGGGCCTCATATGCCCGTAGCTGCTAGAGTTAATAATTTTATTCTTTCTCATGCTTTCAGAAGCTGATCACATTTATTACATTCCTTTTATTCACTCATTCACCAAAAATTATTTTATTATTTTTATCAGTTTGTGTTTCTACTAAACTTTTTGCTGACATTAATTTTTACCCTTTTTTTGGCATTAAAAACATCAAATTTAATTTAAAGAAAAAAATCAGAAACTGTATTTAAGAATAACAGAGGAAATCAACTCCTGAAAAAGAGTTCTGCATCTTGGTGATCACATTCATTGGAAGTGTTGGAGAAAAATAAAAATGATATTTAGCTTAAGATGTTGGGTGAGTTATCTGCAAATTAACTCATTTCAGGAGTGGATGATTTCTTGAGTCATTTCTTAATATCAAAATGTATACAGGTTTCTCTTCTGAATGTCTTGTAAATCTAAAAGAAGCAATTATACAAAGTCTCCTTCAGGATAAATTCTTTGTTTCTGCCAACTCTCAGTGGAGGGGCAACCAGGACCACACCATCTCCCTGGACAAAGAGCATTAGAATATTCCATTGTGTTGATTTATATATCTCTTCATATGTTTCTTCATCAATTTCCATAGCAGTCACAGTTTGTTCTACATCTCCCAATATCATACTTAGATGTTGATCATAAGCATGTACTCTGCCTCAAAGCTCTTGGGCATTTCTTATTTTCACATAAATTCGCTCATCCAGGCTGAGCCTGATCAGATCCAAGCCTGATCAGATCTGCAGTGTTGGTAGTTTGTTGCTGATCCACATCATCCACCATGTTTCAAACCCTGTGCCCTTTCCCCTAATTTTTATCTTTTTGAAGCTGTTCATCTCCTTATTAATTTTATTAAAGTAATCTTTCAATAGGAATAAGCCATAAAAGGGATAAGACTCAGAAACCATCTATGTTCCAAACAGAATATTGGAGTTTTTCTTTATTCAGATTATCTCTCCATAGACTTTCCTCCCCTGTTCCCAGAGCAGATCTTGTCAACCCTAATGAAGAATCTAATCTTAACTGAAGTCGGCCAGAATAATTGACATTCCCATTCTAAAAATTACCCATTTGGAAAACGGTGGTGATCGAGAGCCAAATTACTTTGTCTGTTCTTCCAACTCCACTCCCTCAGAGATCAAGCCAACTTAATTTTTAAAACTGCTCAGGGAAATTTCATAACAATGTTGTCCACAGAACAATTTACAACTGCTAAGAAGAGACTCATAAACTAAAATGTACAGTCTCTGATAAACACAATCTGCTGATCATAGTCATTTCTCATTAACAATCTATTCTATGTCTAGAGAAGGAAGTATGTGAGGAATTTCATCCACAAAGGTCCTGAAGCTCAAGCTGGTGTAACTCCATAGAGCTGCCAAGAGTTGTCTCCCTTTTAGAATTTTTTTAAGAAAGAGAACATTTTAAATAGAGGGTCCATCATCAAATAATTAGAATCCTATATAGCATCCTGCTGCCAGGACAAACTTGAGCAACTTGCTTGACCTCCTTTCAAAACAGGAATTCCAAAGAATTCTCCATTATGGCTAGAATTTCTTGATTCATTCTAAGATTTTAAAAATATCAAAAGAACCAAGCATCACTTGTTTCCAAAAGCAGTTTTTAAAAAAAGATCATTTCATAAAGATCTGAGCCCATCAAGCTCCAACAAATGTTAAGTCTAAATAAAAGTTATTATTCATTTCTTCATTCTACTTGTATGAAGAAACTTATTAATATATTAATTCCTGACTTTAGCAAGCTTTGGATTGTCATTTAGCAAGTATTTATCAAATTCCTGTCACATAGAACTGGATATTTGTGGTCAAAGAAAGCAAAGCTCTCACCCTTATGGAGCTGATGTTCCAGCTACACTCCTAGAAGAGAATCTCGGTATCAGCAGACACCTAAGGCAGGCATCTTAAATTCTTTTACCCATTTGCCAAGAGAAGAACAGAGTGTTATTTTTGATTTGCTGAAAGCACTGCAGAAAAACTGATTAATGTCCAGAACTCAGACTATAACAATAAGTCATCCAGCTGAATAATCTTTTTATTTGTCATGTGCTAGTCCCTTCTGCTTGAGAAGAATATAATTCTAAGAGGTCAGAGATTATGTTTACTTTTTACACCAACATGTGCCCATTGTCTAGCACATCTAATATTTGTTGAATGATTGAATGAGCAACAGTCCAAGTAATGAAGGAATAAATGAATATCTTTGAAGTATTTGTTCACAGGAAACACTATAATAACTCTGGTTCATTTAACACCCTTAATTTTTCACAATATCATCCTTCTTGCTTCCCAAAGTAACTCTGTCAGGTGCCCTTCCTGTTATATGAGGCAGAACAGGTTCTAAGAAGAATTGTATTAATAAATACACCAGTCATAGATTAAGGTTGCTATTTCTGTGCTCTTTGCCCCACATCCCTTCTTCCACCTCTCCAAATGTGGATCTTTTGCTGCTAAATTCTTTAAATTTTGCTGTGGATGGGAATGCAAAAGACTACATAGAGTAGCTACAGGAAGGAACCAATGTGCCATTTATTTTATTATAACAAAGGATAGCTCCCTTGTTTCCCCAAACTGCAGTATCATCAACCTGCTGCCTACCCTCCCAAACCCTGCTCCAGTTTTGCCTACTAAATTGTAACAATGGTTTAATTTTTTAATTAGAAAAAATTAAACATGTTTCAGGAGACACATTAAGAACCAACCTTCAAAATTATTCCAGCCCATTCTCTTTAAAGCTTATAGTGAATAATTCTATAATTTTAAAAACATGTTTAAGCAATTAGGTAAAACCAGAGCTGTTTTTTGAGAAAAGCTTTGGCTCTATGTCAGACATTCCTGCACAGTCCCTTCGTAAAGTAAGTTGGTTTTTACTTCAGCAAGAATATGAGAGGCTCCTCAATGTTTCTTCTGAAATACCATCTTGACCATCAATTTGCCTGATTAACATCACAATAGTTTCTATCAATTGGCAACACACAAAAGAAGGCATCATTATAGCATGCTTACTGTTGCTTTGCACTGTGAATTTTCTACCACATAATTCTTATCATAAATCCAGCTAGGATCATCTATAGTCAAAAGAAATTGCTGAATGTGGCCATTTCAAAAAATGTGTCTCATTGTAAACTCGCTCGACATACTTATAAAAAACAAATTCCTGGAATCCATATAAGATCTTCTGAATCTGAATATTAAGGGAAGATCTAATGCCTAGAACTATGCCTTGCACATAGTAGGAACATGCTAAGTACCTGTTAAAAGAGTAAATGTATGAGTTATTAAGTCCCATACTACCTTCATTTCCTGAACACAGACAGTTCATTTTGTGGAACAGAATCACTATGATTTTTTTATGCCTGCACTTTTTGCTGGTCTAGATTTTCCCTGGAATATGAACTCTTTAAAAACAGATGCTTTGGGCCAGGCATGGTAGCTTATGCCTCTAATCCTTGCACTCTGGGAGGCTCAGGTGGGAGGATTGCTTAAGCTCAGGAGTTCGAGACCAGCCTGAGCAAGAGCGAGACCCCGTCTCTACTAAAAATAGAAAAAAATTGGCTGGGTGTGGTGACATGCACTTGTAGTTCCAGCTACTTGGGAGGCTGAGGCATGAGGATCACTTGAGCCCAGGAGTTTGAGGTTGCTGTGAGCTAGGCTGATGCCATGGCACTCTAGCCCAGGTGACCTAGCGAGACTCTGTCTCAAAAAATAAATAAATAAAAATAAAAAGTTGGCGAAAGACATGAACAGAAATTTTACAAAGAAGACATACAAACGATCAACAGATATATGAAGAAATACTCACCATCACTAATTATTAGAGAAATGTAAGTTAAAACCACAATGAGATACCATCTTATTCTAGTCAGATTGCCCATTATTAAAAAGTCAAATAACAATAGATGTTGGCAAGGATGCAGTGAAAAAGGAATGTTTATACACTGTTGGTGGGAATGTAAATTAGTACAACCTTTATGGAAAACAGTATGGAGATTTCTCAAAGAACTAAAAGTAGACCTACCATTCAATTCAGCTATCCTACTACTTGGTATGTACCCAAAGAAGAAATCATTGTGTCAAAAAAATACCTACACTCATATGTTTATCACAGCACTATTTACAGTAGCAAAGACAAGGAATCAACCTGAGTGTCCATCAATTTATGAGTAGATAAAAAAAGGTGTGGTGTATATATATATACCATGGAATACTGTTCAGCCATACAAAAGATTGAAATAATGTCCTTTGCAGCAACTTGGATGGAACAGGAGGACATTATCCTAAGTAAAGTATTAATAACTCAGGAACAGAAAATTAAATATTGCATGTTCTCATTTATAAGTGGGAACTAATCATTGGGTACTCCTGGCACACAGAATGGAATAATAGACACTGGAGACTCCAAATGGGGGGGGGTGAGGGATGAAAAATTACCTATTGGGTACATTGTACACTATTCAGGTGATGGGTACACTAAAAGCCCAGTGTATTCACCACTACATAATATATCCATGTAACAAAACTATACTTGTACCCCCTAAATCTATTAAAAAAATGATAATGCGAGTATCTCGATAAACTTCTAAGTCAAAAAGTTACTCTAATAGAAAAGGTAAGGTCCTTAACAAATAAGGAAAATATGTTTTCTTCCTTTCCAAGTGAAAGAAGTTTCACTATTTTGTTGACTCTCAGTATAGTAGCATAGCTTTGTGTTGTTTGTTGTTTTGTTCTACTTTTTTTTATGTATTATAAAATAGAAGCAGAGATATTTAAAGTACATGTATATTAAAAAATTGGTAGAAATCTTGTTTATAAGAAATCCAATAGATATTAACTAAATTAATAAAACATTGTGAAAAGGTGAATGCATTTCATTAGAGTGAAATCTCTAAGGGAGCAGAGACCACATATTGTTTGACATTGTATCATCTGCCTCTAACACAGAGCTAGTGTTTGATGAATGAATGAAAGAATAAATGAATAAATACATTTCAACAACTAATTTTGTTTTTATTGATCAAACTCACTTTTTAACCAGGTAACATGCCACTTTCGGTAGCAATTTGCTTGACACTCAAGTGCACATACCTTTTTCTACATATTAAGACAAAAACCGTGCTCTAATTTTCAGTGTTGATTATGCTACTGTAGCACAAAACCATTTTAAGAATTCAGCAAATCACTTAACTCTGTTTAACACTCAAATAGACAGCAGTGTTAAATCTACCATGTATTTCTGTTACCTCCACTATAGTTCGTAGGATTTTAATACAGTTGGCATTCACTTAACAAACAATATACTCACAGTCCTTAATTTTCTTTATTTCTCCACTTTTAGAAAGTAAAAAGTCAAATGGTAAAGTTAATAGAGCTGTAAAAAATATAGTCCCAATTTATTTTAATGACAGTGTGGGTGTCATTGATTTAAGATAGCTGCTCTCTGAATAAATCTAGTTGGGGCCTAATAACTGTATAGAAAAAGGCCAAGGCAGATGTCCATTGCTGAGGCTTACAGACCTGATGGCAGACAATTGCCCAGTTAGGATTACTGGCCTCAGCTAGAGTTTCCCTATAGCTCAAACAACTGCCCAGCTGCTTTTGTATGTAGACCCCGAGATCAATTTCTTACTGGAATAGATTCCTCACAAAGAAAGATAATCCTTTATTTGAGGTTTAGTCACTTGAATTCCTCCCTGTATTCTTCACTGTCAGGCCTTGCGAGTTTTATTTATTCTTGGTAGAATGCACTTACCATTGCAGTTATGGCACTTTTCACTCTAAGCCCTTCTTTTCAGGGCCTTAGAGAAAGGAAGGTCTTTAGCTAGAAACTTCTCATGCTTTTTGACAGTTTCAAGATGAGTTCTTTTAGAAGAGAACAGAGGTGAAAGAAGTGGAAAGATCATTTATTCCACCATCTTTGAGAACTTGATTATGAGTTAATCATAGGTTTACTGTTATCTGAAATGTGATGGCTTTCAACATTTAATTTTATTGCTTTTATCTTTACTTAAGAAGTAACACAAATATTTTAAAGTCTCAGGGACAGAGTGGACCCAATAGGCTAAAAAAATCCTGTGGCTAAAGTATTTTAACTTATTCTCTCTCACACTATTGTAGCGAAATGGATTATTATAATACCAGACAATGAAAACATGCTTTATGTATATTTACAAATACATGTATATTTATTCATATATGGATCTATATATAAGCCAATATTTATTTATTCTTTGGTAATCCTTTCTGCCTTCAACACTAGTTTCACCCACACATGAAAGAATCCATAATAATAAAAACTGTCACTCTTTAAAATCTCTACTTAATATCCTGATATGTCAACCCATTGTTTTCCAAAGCTTTTTGCCCTTAGGACTATAGTTTAGTCCTAAGAATTATTGCATATATATAATACTTATGACTAAATTATATAATGGTTACTGAAACAATTGTTCAACAGTGTTTTAAAATGTATCAAACTCAATTTGTGGCTTTTTGATTTTGCCATATAGAAACAAAATATTTAGACTAATTTCTTTAGAGAATAGCAAGATTCAAGGCAATCTATTATTGTTCTTGTCTCTTCCTCTAACAAAACAAATATTTCAAAGTAAGTTATTGCCAATCACTTACAAGCAAATCCAGGAAGAAGAAGAGAAAGAAAAGTGAGTAGATTTGCTTAAAAGACTATTCCAACTTCCCAAGTATGAAGTCTTCAATCTTATCTATTAAATAGTAGAGTATATACAGAGACTGAAACTAGATATAACTATTAAGAATTTAAAGGAAACTTATTATCTAAATTAGATGCAAAAGCAGGTTGTTTATGAAAGTTAAGCCCCTATACTTATTTCTGATTTCTTATGTTAAACTTAAAGACCCTAGAATGAATTAAACCCACTAAAATATTGAATTTGTATTCAAATAATGATTTCTCAAATACAAGTTTATATACCAGAAACAGAAATAAGGAGGATATCAACATAAAAATATAAATTATATATTGTATTTATTATTATATTTTTATTCTCTGAGACCTCGAATTTGATTTTGCCTTAGATTTGCAATTCCAAAGGTAAGATTAAAATAAACAACCTTTATTTTTTCTCCTGAAAATGTTTGATGAGGGAAGGGCAAGATGGCCAACTACAGACATCGGTCACCAGATTGTCCCAAATAGAAGGAGAAGGGAAAACATAGTCCAGGTAAAACACTGAGGGAAAGGAGCCAGAACCTACCCTTACAGGAAATCCCATGGGAAGAAGTTGCAGAGCAGAACAAAAACGAGCAAAATTTGGGCAGAGACTGATACCCAGGGTATTTGGAGCCCAGCAAAAGGGTAGGTGGGAGTGTTTACTTCTCCTTCCCTCACACCTGTGGCAGTCTGCTAGCTCCTGATCTGTTGGAGAGCCCTTCTGCCTTGACAAATCCAGGCTCTGCTGCCATTGGCCAACTGAGAGCTTCTTGGGCAGGCTGCTGGCCCATGTGGGGTCACTTCCCCTGACCGTAGACCCAAGCCAAGATGGGGGGCACCACATTGCTTGTGCACCACTGGATGCCTCTATCTTGCCTGGGAAGTCACAGCCCCTCAGTCTCCCTGTTACTGGATCCCATACAAACATTTCCTAGCACCCAGTTGGACTGTGACAATCACAAATGAACAGGGAGACACAGGAGAGTAGTGATATTCCCAGAGTCTTGGCCTATGGGGCGGGCTGCCCCAAGGGGACTGGGCAGTGCTAAGAATGCTTTTGAGGATAGAGGAAGGTGGAACACAAACTCTCCTGCACCAGAGAGCCCCTGGCTTGTGATCCAAAGTTGTCTGCACCTCTGCCAGTGGATATACTCCCCACCATTTGGGGCCCTCTCCTCCCCTCCCACCTCTCCTCTCCTCCCCCCCTCCTCTTCCCCTGCCCACTGCCACAGAGGCAGCTGCTACTGAAAGGCTGTTTCTGCTCTGGACTGGTGAATGTTCCACAGGAGATGATTAAGCCAGGGCACCTGAGAGTGGCTGCCCCACTTCTGACAGAGCTCCTATTAAACCCAGGCTTCCTCAGAGCTTGGGGCTCATTCCCTTCTCACTAAAGAGAAGCAGCAAGCACTTTTGTGTCCCCTAGGGATGAAAGCTACCACCTCCTCTGAGGGAGGGTGGGGCTAGCAGTCCTCTCCCTGAGCTGCAAGCTGTCTCTTCTCTGAAGAGCTACACCCTGGGGGCAAGTGCCTGGCACAATTACACCTCCCCTGCCAGAGGATTTTGGCCACAGCCCACCCTTAGTCTGCTAGCCTTACATACAGCAGGTTGAGTTGCCTCCACCACCTCTGCTGCAGCTGGGCCAGGGAGAAACTGGGAATCTGGGCATTTTCATGTCCCTGAAGGACAGACACAGTTGTCATTGCCCAGAGACGGAGGTGTGAGTGGGTTCTGCATGCCACAGCTGCCCACCTGTGCTAATCTCATCAAAAGAGTCCTGCCCCTCCTGTTGCAGGGTTGGAGTGCCTCCACTTTGCTCCTGGCTGAGCATTCTTCTGGAAGAGGAGAGCACCCCACCCATCACTATCACAACCAGCATCTGAATCCAGGAAGGCTTGAGAGCAAGTTTGCCAGCTTGGTCTTTGTCTGGCAGTCTGGTCCCTTAGGACTCAAGCATGTCATCAGGTGGCTGGGAACTAGACTTGGAATTACCTAACTTAGTCCACCACCACTGGCACCTGAACACTTTCCTAGAAATCTGAGGTCCAACCAACCCAACCTGCCTGCAACACTACAGTGGATACCTACCCGCACAAGTCAGAAGGAAGTATACCTCTCTATATATATATTGAGCATCAGAGTTCCTAGCAGAGGAGAATAGGTGAATCACAAAGCTGTCTCTTTGGAACCGAGGGAAGAGGCTCCAGATGAGAAGGAACCAGCACAAGAACTCCAGCAATAAGAAAAAAGCAGGCTGTTTCAACATCCCCAAAGTATCATACTAGCTAGCCAGCAATGGACCCCAATTAAAAAGAAATTTTTGAAATGTCTGATATGGAATTCAAAATATGGATTGCAAATAAGCTCAATGAGAACAAAGAAAAAGTTGAAAAACAATACAAAGAAACCAAAAAATTTCAAGACATGAATAAAAAATTCACAAAAAAGTATTTAAAAGATACTTTAAAAAAACATTCTGGCATGAAGGAGTCATATAGGGAATTCAAAATACAATGGAAAGTTTTAACTATAGCCTAGACCAAGTAGAAGAAAGAATTTCAGAGTGTGAAGACAATGCTTTTGAATTAACCCAGTCAATCAAAAATTAAAAACAAAATCAAGAGAAATGAAGACAGACTCTGAGAAACATAAGATTATGTAAAACACACAAACACAAGAATCATAGGTATTCCTGAGAGATAAATAGAAAAAGCAAAAAGCATGGAAAACCTATTTGAGGTAATAATGATGGAAAACTTCCCTAGCCTTGCTAGAGATTTAGATATCCAGATACAAGAAGATCATCAAATGTCTGGAAGATTTATTGCAAATACGACATCAACAAGGCATATATCCATGTATCTGGCCAAAGTCAAAATGAAGGAGAAAATCCTATAAGCTAGGAGATGAAAACATCAAGTATTTTACAAAGGAAAAGCCATCAAACTAACAGCAGACTTCTCAGCAGAAATCTTGCAAGCCAGAATGGATTGGGGTCCCATTTTTAGTATTCTTAAACAGAATAAAAGTCAGCCAAGAATTTTGTATACTGCAAAACTAAGTTTCACAAATGAAGGAGAAATAAAATATTTCCCAGACAAGCAAGCAAACACTAAGGGAATTTGTCACCACTAGACTTTCCCTACAAGAAATGCTCAAAAGTGTTCTAAATATCAAAAATATATTGGTACCAGTGTAAAAATAATTGAAAATAAAAATTCACAGCTCTTATAAAACAGTAACACAAAAGAGAATAAAGCAACTGCATAACAATCAACATGATGACTGGAACAATATCTTACCTATCAATGTTAACATTGAATGTAAATGTCCCACTTAAAAGACATAGATTGATGGGATAGATTAAAAAACACAACCCAAATATCTGCTATCTCCAGGAAATCCATTTAACTCATAAAGAGTTGCATAGACTCAAGGAAAAGGGGTGGAAAAAATATTCCATGCAAATAGAAACCAAAAGTGAGTAAGAGTAGCTATTCTTATATCAGATAAAACAGCCATTAAAAAGAATGAAATAATGTCTTTCACAGCAACTTGTATGGAACTGGAAGCCATAATCCTAAGTGAAGCATCTGAGCAAGAGAAAAATAAATACCGCCATGTATTCACTAATAAGTGGTTGCTGAACAGTGGGTACATGTGTTCATACAGAGTGGTATAAAGGACTTTTCAGACTTGGAAGCAAGGAGAGTTGGGAAAGGGTAAAGGATAAAAAACTACCTCTCGGGTATATTGTATATTATTAGGGTGACAGGTACACTAAAAGCCCTGACTTCACCACTATGCAATTCATCCATGTAACAAAAACCACTTGCATCTCCTAAATCTACTGAGGAAAAAAAAAAAAAAAAGAAAAGAAGGAAGGGAGGGAGGGAAGGAAGGAAGGAAGGAAGGAAGGAAGGAAGGAAGGAAGGAAGGAAGGAAGGAAATGTTTGATTCTGGATAAGACTAAGAGGAAGCCATTACTAAATTTAAATTCTCCTTTCTCTCCTTAGGGGAGGACCAATAAGTAAGAGGTAAAGGAGGACACAAGTATTACTTGTCAGGAAATCCCCAAAAGGAGTACACCATATCCAGGACAGAGCTCAAGATGTTATATAAACATTATAGCATACTGAAGGCAGCCCCACATGAACTGGAGTTGTCTTAGCTATTGCTCCAGACTACACAAGCAGGCATGTAAGGAAAGCATACGAGGAAAGATTCTCTCCTTTCCTCCATATTCAGAATGTCACCTTCATATTAACTTCCTGGGTACAAGGGAAAAACATAAGTGACTGTTGCCTAACTTTCCAATATTGAAAACTATTATGCTCATTTAGAAAGTTTTTTGTCAACACAAAAGCATTACTTCTCACAAATTCTTAAATGGTATATAATTTTATGTTCAATCAAACATTATGATTACTGTGTATGAAGCACAGTAGGACCATCTGGCAGGCGTATTATTTGGGACACAAATCTCAGCCTGTGTTTAAAAAAAAAAAGTGTTATATAAAATGCTCAGCTAGATGTTAGCCAGGGTTCAAAATGGAAACATGCATGAGCCACTCAGAACTTACAAATAAATAAAAGTGGAAAGGTCAGTAGTGGTCTTTCTTCCTCTTTCTTAGTAAGGCTTCCTTATTAAGCCTTTGAAATAAGCTCAGGAAATGTACGCAGGTGGTTTTTTGATTAATTTGATAGCAGTACATCCATGGAACCAATTCACAAATGATTTGCAGGCAGGCTGGCATTACTGAAATAAACGGTGCTATTACTATGATTTATGCTACTATTCCTAACACAAATGATAAAGTAAAATTTACAGTCCTTAATTACCACTATGAAAAATTGGGAGGGAGAGAAAAGAGCAAAGATCAGCAATTTGCAAACTTGTCAGTAAGGCAAGATGCGAAAATCCACTTTCTTTATTTAAAAAAAATATATATTGTATACATGGGCCTTACTATATTGTCATCAATCCATTGGGTGAGGCAAGAGAGTTCAAAAACAAATGATCAGAACCTAACCTTCAGATGCCAGGAAGCATAGCTTAAAAAAGCAGTTCACAGAATGTAGCCTCTAGTTATAAAAAGCAGAGAGGTGGCAAAACACAACACTGTACATTATTCTGGGTCACTCACAAGACCCAGTTTGCTCTTCAAATTCCTTTCTTTCTATTATAGTTTTAAAATGTTTTACAACAAGGGCAAAATCACAGTAAGGAAATCTTACCTGCAATTTTTAACTAAATTTTTCTCTTGTTGCATTCATACCTAAGTAGTACTTCAAGTCTGTTAGGATATTCAAAGACATGTACAGAGCCGTTGTTGTCCATGGAACACTAGCAAAGCTATGCAGAGGAGAACTTACTCTGAGAGACATGGCTCTGTAGCAGTCAAGAGATTAGGGATAATTTGCATGCCCCCATTGGCTGGGCCACTGGCCCATTCCTCTCTCCATCTTTCATCACTTCCTACTTTAACAATTTAGCCATGCTTTATTTCCAACACCTATTCCCTTGCATGACTGGCCTGATATCAAGGAATGCCTAGGGTTCTAATAGACCTTCTAATCACTATTGACTAAATTTGGTTCAATCTGTGATAATTCCACGCAGTCGTCCTTCACACTGCTTCACAGACTGCTTCATAGCAAAACTCCGAAAAGTTACAAACCACAACAACTTAATGGACAAGAGAGATGGAAGAATCAAAGATGGCAGAAGGTTTTTGTCTACCTGATTTAGAAAATAATGGTGAATTCTAGAAATAGGAAAGGCACAATCAAAAACTGGGAATTGATAAATTAGTTTCAGAAATGTTAAGTTTTAGTTGCTGACAGGACACCCAGTTGTAGATACCCAGTAAGCATTATTAGGCAGGTAAGACTAAAGTTCTAGAGAGAGTTTATGCCCAAAGAAGTAGATTTTGGAGAAATATGAATAGAAATACAGGTTGAAGGAAAGGAGTAGGATCAGATTGTCATAGTGGAGAATGTAAAAAAAAGAGAGCTGACATCAACAGCAAAGAAAAGACATATTTAGAGGACCAAGAAAAGAGAAAATAATGAGTTCTAGAAGGAATAGTCAGGGAGAACTAGGAGAATCCTAAAAAGAGTCTTAAGAAGAAAAGAATGATCAACAATGTCACATGTTGCATAGAAATTCAGAAGAATGAGATTTCATTAAATCTGTTGGCCGAGATAACTTCAACAGTTGAAAACCAAAATGTAAGCATAGATATGTACTCATCTCCAAATTCAAGTTGTATATACTAAAAATTAAATATGTACAGCTTTTTTATACCCCAATAAAGTTTAAAAAAATTTTTTTTTAATTTAAAATAAAAGAATATACAAGTTTAAGAAATAAACACATATAAGAAAAAAGAACTGTAAGTGTAGAGTTTTCCCATTAGAAATCAAACAGGAAAAGATTTGGGAGAGCACTTTGGAGATGGATTAGGAGAAGGCTTTTTAAATAGTAGGTATCAAGCATTTATAAGTATCTTAGTGATTTCTAATTTCTTGCCACTTCTAAGAAATTACTTCTTTCATGACTGGGATATTTTAGTGTGGAAAAAGCCTTCAGATAAGTCTCTTTTGGAGTTTATCCCTTTTGTATGTAAGACCCCAGTGATAGATTCTTATTTCATTTTTGCCTTGTTCCCAGAAAACCTAAGAGCATTTGGCCATCCTATAATCAAGTAGTTTCTCCATTTCTACTCCCTCTCAACTCACATTCATTACTTCTCCATAAAACTTGAATTTTTTAAGCAGCTTTTTTTCCATTTCAATCATCTTTGAGATTACAAATTTTAGTAAAATTTTCACATTTTCTTTAATATCTTCTTCACTTCAAATTTATAAGTTTCACACTTTTCCCTCAGGCCTCTGCCATACCTCCATTCACCTGTATTTGGATAGTATCTCCTCTTCATAAGTATTTTCTAGGCTATATTTTCATCGCCATTCTTGACACAGGCCACATGGAATTTAAAATTCTCTATTTCTTCTAATTTATAAGTATTGTCATCAATATTTAATATTAACAGTTGAGGACTTGCTCTACATATTAAATATTATAATAAGTGCCTGACATTCATTATCTCAGTTCATCATCTCCATAAACCTTTGAAATAAGTGTTTTTATTCTCTCCAATTCATAGATAAGGAAACTGAGCATCAGAAAGGTTAGGTCACTCATCCCAAATCACACAGGAAGGAAGCAACACAGCTGGGGTTTGAACCTACATCCATTTGACTCCAATGTTCATCATCTTTCTTGTAGAAAAATCTATTTCAATCTTTTTAATCTTATTTTGTAAGAATATCAATTGTTCATTAATACATTTTTCTTTTTGAAACATTATACAAAAACAATTAATTCTCATTAGAGAAAGCAGACATCAATTTGTCAATTCTTGTTCATTCTAACTCAAAAGAATAAATTTCAAAAATTGTGTTTTTTCCTTCTACCATCCTCAACTCCCACTTTTATCAAGCGATCCTGTCTCCCAAGAGGTCCATGTGTTGTTTTAATGAGTCTTTCACTTTGTCATTCCCTCTGTTCTTTTCTCCATTCTAATTATTCTGAATTCATTTTTATTGATAGACAGTGATAAATATGCATAAGATCACAATTTTAAAATACTCATTAATTTAATTAATATTATGATGACCACATATTCTAGAGTTGACTTTTAGTACATATATTTTCTTTCTTATCAAATATAATGTGTTTTGAATCTATAATACAAACATATACATACTATTTAGTGGTATTAAAGTTACCCATATATCTTTATATTATGTAGTTTATTGTGAATATGTTAATTTTTTCTTTTTATCATATTATATGTATATACATATATATAGACACATATATGTATTTTAATGATACTAAACCAGCAGTATGTCTTTATATTAAGTAGTTCTCAGGCAATGCATATATTAATTCTTTACTGCATTCTTTTCTTTTCTGTCCTTTCCACTTTTCACAGTTGGAATGCTAGTTGTATTTATATCTTCTCAAACACATTAAAGATTGAAAAGCATGATTATATTTAAAAGAAAAAAAAGAAGAAGATGGCATGCTTCTGTGTGATACTTTCTCTAGAAATGCACTGTGCAATATGGTAGCCACACCTTAGTTATTTAAATTTAAATTTGAATTAATTAAAATTAAAGTTAAAATTCAGTTTCTCCGTTGCAATAGCCACATTTCAAATGTTCAAAAGCCACAGTGACTAGTGGCTTACATTTTGGACAGAGCACATACAGAACATTTTCTATCATTTCCACAGAAATTTCTACTATGCTGTGCTGATTTAGAAGATTCAATTCTAATTCAATTTTAAGATGTCTTGCCATTTCTCTTAAGATTATTTTCATCATCCCTACCTTCTTTCTTCTTTTATGGCCAACGCTTAGGCCTTATTAATTTTTCTACTAACTACCACTTTGCAATAATACTACTGGGAATATTTTACAATATAAGATCAGTAATGCAAATGCTCCCCAATTAAAAAAGTCTTCCATGGCTTTTTCTTAAACAAAATAGTCAACAGACCTTCAGTCTCTTTTCTGTCTTCTCCTCTTCCTTCAAAACTTAAAAAACAAGACAAAATAAAACAAGCCTCCCTAATAGAGTATGCAATCCTTTGTAAATTCCAGTGATGAGACCATCTGTTCCTGTGGGTGGTCCCTTGCTGAGAATTTTGTTTCTAGTGCTAGAAAAGAACTCAATAGTTTCTTATACTTTCTATAGACAGGTCATTATTTTAGCTTCTAAATCCCATATTTCTACCACTGTCAGCAACTTTACACAGTCAGATTCTGGTTGTTTTCCTGCTTCCTTATTTTCTGAAAAGTCTGAAACCAATAGAATACACATGTAAAAAGCTGACAAAAGTTAAAGTTGTAGTCCATAGTTATAAAACACACAGTGGCCAGCAGATGGCTCAAACCTCTAATCTTGACCTTATTAGTACACAATCTTTGAGAAATCCTCAAAGAGACTACAACAGAAAGTGTAAGTCATACATATTTCTATTCCAGAAAAGAGGTGTATCATTCAATTGTGTCTTCTTTTATTAATAATTAAAAAGAACCACCAAAACAATAACCTCATCCTTTCACTATGAAAACCAATTTACCTCAAAAACAAATTAAATTGTTTCAATAATAAGCACATAGTAGTTGATTATGAGCAGTTAATAATGTCATAAACTGTTAGGTGTTTTTGAAGGTATTTCCTTTTCACATAAATTTTCATAAACTGACAAAGATGTTTATACTGTTTTTGTGGTACTTTTTCGGAGTACTTATAGAGGACTGAGAGAAAAATAGAGGGAGTCACAGGCTTAACCATCTTAATTTTCACAAGAGCAACTCTGGTTCTGCCTGTGCTGTAGAGGCTCTCATGTCTCTCTCTTTCCTGGAAGGAGCAGAGAGTTGGCAATGACTCCTCTGCCTTTATAACATTTCAAAATTTCATCTATGCCACTTCTACATTGATGTCAAAACAATGTGAATCTTATTTTAATTGACAACAGAGCCCTATTCAAGTGCTCACTAGATACTTCAGATTTCCAATTGCCTGCCATTCAGTTCTGACCAGAGCTCAGCTGATCCAAGGGCCTGAGCCCTAAAGACATTGTGCTGGGTGACCTCCTCAACTAAAAAGCTTTTGCCTTTTAATTTTGCTGGATATTAATTCAGGAAAAATTTACATAAATACTTCTTCCTTTTTGTAAAACTGCAATTATAAACACATGGTCCAAATATTATATTCACAGTATTTTATTCATCTCAGTTTTGGGACAAGAGAAAACCTGTCAGAAGAAAGATATCAATGAATTTTCAAAAGATAGAAACTAGATGGAGAAGAGGTAATTTATTGACCTAGAACAACTGAAATCTTGATACATAAGTGCATGTAAAGTGAAAGAATAGCAAAAAGCAAGTTAATTTGCCATACAGAACTTCTAAAAGGCTCAGGCCTTGAGAAGACAATAGATGCTTTGAAAAGACATGAGTAAAGCTCACGGCTGAAGCCAGGAGCTTAATTGAAAGAAATAGTGGTTATGCCCCTAGATCTCCTCTTTAACCCAAGCAGCCAGAGGTACCTACTCCCCAAGCAGAAGAACAGAGGTTTATTCTTTAGAGAATTAAACTAGAAGGGATCTTGATTTAGTGACACCAGGCAGGGTCTGCTTAAAGACTTCTGCTTAAAGATAGCAGAGGGCTCAGCTGGGACCAGATCTTCGATACACAAACTAACCAATTCAGAGTCATGTCCTCCCTGTTCCATCCAAACACCCCTGGAAGCAATATTCCTATGCCTTAAATATCCCAGGGCCAGGTACCAGGCAACTAGGGATTACCCCTACAGTTTAGAGCCTGCCAAAATTATTCAAACTAGCCAATCCTAACCTGTTTACCCTACCCTGTCTTTCCTGCAGCAACTCCAATAAAGGTCATGACCTAGGTGCTCCCCTGGCTCCTGCCCCTATTGCCTTCTGATTAAAGCTGATGATTTCCAGTATGGCTCTGCATGGCATGCCGTGCCTCCTGTTTCTAGGACCTGTGAGTACCTACAGTACCTAATTTATGATGGTTCAACTTTCAATTTTTCGACTTTACCATGGTGGTAAAGTAGTTTGCATTCAGTAGCTCCTCAACACATGATGGAGTTACATCTGGATAAACTCAAAGTAACTGAAAACATTGTAAGTCGAAAGTGCATTTTCAACTTAATGATATTTTCAATTAAAGATGATTTTGTTAAGACATAGCCCCATCATAAGTCAAGGAGCATGTGCATAAAAAACTTTGTTTTTCTGAGCCTCTCCTATGTCTCCTCTTGTGGCCACACCTAACTGATGATCACATAAAAGAACACAGAACATGACGTTCATGCTTCATTTGCTTTTGTGTTTTCTACATGTAGTATTCCTGCTGACTATTCATCAGTATCTACTAATATTCTCTCCTGCTACCTTTCAATTATAGATACCACCAGGTTTAACTATCCCATGACTGCCTAGCTAGAGGTGATCGATAGCTGCCTCCCTTGCAGCTAGATGTGGCCCTGTCATTAGGTTTTGGCCAAATTTATCACAATGATGAGAAATAAAACTTGTTTTTTTAACCTAAAAAACAAAACTAGGAACAATATCTAGTAAGTATATGGGAGAAATTTTCAATTAACTATAGCAAACTACTTTCTAACAACAGCATTCTTTAGCTAATGCATTTCTAACATTAGGTTTTCTTTTCAAACAAAGGCTACATAATGTGCTCCACCAATGACATGGAATAAAAGATATCTGAACTGAATAAAACTTTGGAATAGATGGCCTTTAAAGTCTCTTCCAGCTCTAATATTTTACAATTCTATGCCAGGGAGGAAAAGGAAAGTTGAGAGGAAGGAGAGAAAATGGGAGGCAGGACTAAAGGACAGGAGAGAATAAGGTAAGAAGAAGGAGTAAAGAAAAGACAACTTTTAGAACTCAGTAACTTATAACCAAGAAATAGACTACTGGGAAATAGTCTTTGTGATTAGGAAAAAATTGCTTTAATTATAATTATTATACAATACTAAGTTTCATATGTCACTATCCTTTTTTAAAAAACAAAAATAACCACATTCTTCAAACAAAATACATTTGAGACTCTAGAGGGCAGGCTCTAGATTCAGAGTATAGAAGTAAAATTATGTTTCATGGCTTTGAGATTAATTTAATTGGAACTGTAAAGCCCTTTCATTCATCATTGATAGTAGCAGTTTTAGACTCCTTGATTGATTTGTGTTACAATCCTGGAGTAATTTACTATCCTAATTTATAACATGCTGTCTGTTGACTTTTGCCACACTTATATTTATGTCTGCCCTAGATTCTGTCACTTTACAAGCATTTTAGTTAATGGATCCCTCCAGTTTATTAATAAGTTTAATTAGAGAAAACAAAGTAAAAGCCTATGTTGCATTCATCTTTACACTATCTCTAGTACCTAACACAATGCCATCGTTATAAGTGGGGCCGAAAAATATTTTATTAAACAATCATTTATTGAGCCTATACTCTGTACCTGTGAATGCTCTGGGCACTAGAAGCAACACAGTGTTGTGGTTCAGTGTGTGGGTTTCCAAATGGAAAAAAAAAACTGTTTGAATCCCTGTTCTACCACTTAGTATACCTCAGTTTCTTATACCTCAGTTTCCTCACCTATAAAATGGACAAAATAATAATTATTTCTTCCCAAGTAAAGATTGACTATGATAATATGTGTAAAATGCTTAACATCGTGTAGCATATAGTAAGTCCTCAATAAATGTTATCTATAAGTCAATCACATAGTATGTATAAGATTATGTTAATAAAATGACCACTCACATTATAATTTATACACTATAAATTTATTGAATAAAAGTTTCATGAGGACAGGACTTTTTGTCAATATTTTTGCCTAAATAGTTCCTTTTTTTCTTGAGTGTCCATAGTAGGTACTCAAAAAATGAATGAATCCATAATAAATACATATTTTTATATAAAATGATTTTTTATGACATAATTTTATTTCAAGAAATAGAAGCTACATGGAAGAATGCTCTATTAAAATTAAATGAAGCAGGACTTCTAACATATCAAGATAAGCTATTTCCTTCCAGGATCTTGCCTTAGAAAGGCAATATAATATAGGCAATAACTATTAATACTTATATTAAAATGCCTACTTTATATAATCTAAATAATGAAATCTTCAAATTGGCAATTAATATGGTGAGTTAATTAAGCATACCTGTTAAACACGCAGAGAAGTCTTAACATAAGAACTTGAAAGACCCAAAATGATAAACTCTTGATTTTCTTATTAATCTCTAGAATTACACAAGACAAATGTCTTTAACCGAAGAAATTAAAATGCCAATAATTTCAATATTATCTCCCAATAACATATTTTAGTAATTTCTGATGTACAGTAAAAATGATTTATGCATATTTAACTGTTTTTCCACTCAGTACTCCAGAAGGCAGGGTTCCAGATGGAAAAGAAGAAACAAAACTAGATCCACTTGAATAACCCATAGGATTTATGTTTAAGAATTATATAACGAATGTACTAGCTTGATGAGGTATGATGGAAACCAGTTATTTCTTTCTTCTAGCTTATATTTCTCCCTTTTTCTCAGAACCTTCACTCCCTTGGAGAACTGCTCCTTTCCCTTCTAACTCTGTGATTCTAGCAGGGCTGCCAACTACAATGTCACAGACTGCTTATCCTTCTCATGTGCTTAAATGGGAAGAAAAAATCTCTGTTTCCTCTGAGATGGCTAAGCTAGCACTGGGGCAAATTTTCAACTGCCTGAGTCAGCTCCCTCACCCCCACCACATGATGGAAGCCTCTTACTGCAGGAGGAAAGAATAAATTAAGAAAGACACACAAGATGTAGAAGAGATGCAGAGATGAATGGGAGGGCAGGGTATGGGAGTGTGAAGCAGGAAGAGAACAAGAGAGAAATATCTGTTGACATCACTCTAGTCTTTGGATTAATGCAAGTTTGAGGCAGGCCAGCTTGTCCACCTCTGACCTTCTTTAAGAACCTGAGCTAATAAGTTTGTGCTCAAATTTTCTTAAGTTGTACTTCTTTCAGTGATGATTAAAATAATTCTGATGAACACAGGAGACTCAATTTTACTCAGTTACAAAATATCTAGAGGTACAGTATAAGTTTATAAATCAAAATATTTCTTATGAATATTCAAGATTTTCAACCATGGGCACTATGTTTTATTTTCTGTTTAATATTTTATACATTTATATGATTAAAATGCAAAATATTTGAGTTTTACTTGTTAAAACTATTCTCTGAGAAGTGAATTTCTGTCCAATTAATAGAGTAAAATTAGAAAATAACTAATTTATTTTTGTTACTGAAAGTTAGGCACTTGTCCCCAAGACCACATCAGAAGAATGAGAACAAGTGGTTTGAGGAGAAGGAAAGAGGAGTATATTATTTTGTCAGCAAATGAGCAGGCTGGCAGACTCCTGTCTCAAAGTACCAACATCCTCCTTCTGAGCAGAAGTACAGAGCTTTTAAAGTTTCTGACCAATCCCATCTTCGGCTCAAATAATCTCATGACCTCCACCTGGACAATTCCCTTGACCCATTCCTGTGGCACAAAGAACAAAAGGCATTACAACCACTGGCCTATGGCAGGAATGCAGAGACATAAAACATTTTTCTCATTTTTGCAAGCCATTTCTTCTGTTACACTTTGAAGAAATGATCTTAAGCAACTCAAATTAATATAATTATTATTGTTAGCAACAGAGGCAGTATTAATATAACATGAGGGTTAAAGAGCAAGTACTCTGAAGCAAGACTGTCTGGATTCAAATTTAGGCTCTGCCGCTTACTAGCTGTAAGACCTTGGTCAAGATATGCAACAGAGATATATGTTTTCTCACCTCTAAATAGATTATGGAGTGGTTAAAAGATTTTAAAAGTAGAAAGTGCTTAGAACGGCATTTGACAGAGTAAACATTACATCACTGTTAGTCATTGTTGTCGCTGTTATCTAAAACAACTGATTTTGCAATAAGCATATCCTAGTTTCATCAACATGACTTGGCAATAACAGTACAATGCTTTAAAATGCCTCATTAGTTGGCTCATTTTATCATCTCACGCTTTGCTTCAATTAAAGAAATGAGGATCAAATCTACCTGACAGATGCACAAAGGTTCATGTGTACATATCCAGATTAATGAAGCATTACTACAGTGTTAGTAATGACAAAGCCAAGAATACCATGGCAGTTCCCTTTGCTACTTGCCCTTTTTCCTCTAAGAGAGAGGAATACAACAGAAAGCAAATTATCTGACTAGGAATTTAGAACTTCAGATTGAAAGAATCTAATGCTGATTGCTTTTGCTTATTTTCTACAACTATATAATGTGCTCGAGAAAAATGCCCAACTGTAACCCTAGAGATCTCATGCTCAAAATATATACAGGACCAGGTATGCACTATAACTGTGTGAAGCTCTCTGAGTATAAGCACTTAAATTCAAAATTCTAAAAACACATGGTAAGTTAAAAAAATCCATATTCAGTCACCCTTAAAATGTCCAATTGAGACATCTAGTTATACATCCAAAGGTGAATAGAGAATTTATCTGGGTGGTAATACTACAAATGATTTTTTTCTGGCTTTAATTATTTTCTAAATGCTTTATAATACATAATACATTATTTCTTTTTATATCAAAGGAGTAAAATCACACATGATTTTTGTAAAAAATTATAGGTTAAGTGATTTGGCTGCAACTGACTAAATTTGTTAACTTGTTACATCTTAGAAAATCACATAGCAAGTCTTGTGAGAAGGGGACAGAATGCATAAGCACTTTAAGAAACAAAAGAGAGAGAGGCCAGGTCCAGGGGCTCACATCTATAATCCTAGCACTCTGGGAGGCTGAGGCGGGAGGATCACTTGAGGTCAGGATTTTGAGACCAGTCTGAGCAAGATCAAAATCTGTCTCTACTAAAAATAGAAAAAATTAGCTGGGCGTAGTGGTGCACACCTATAGTCCCAGCTACTCGGGAGGCTGAGGCAGGAGGATTGCTTGAGCCTAGGAGTTTGAGGTTGCTGTCAGCTAGGCTGAGGCCAGGGCACTCTAGCCCATTCGACAGAGCAAGACTCTGTCTAGAAAAAAAAAGAAATTTATCTTCTTAGGAAATTATCTTCTAAACTTTGCTTGCTTATTGACTCAAAGGCAGAACCTATAAATATAAAGCATAAGGGGGTGTGAATGTGTATAGAACTTATTTATGGAAGTTGAATTAGGGTCATAAATATCCTAATAAACATTGGAAATCATAGCTACACTAAGAGCTCTGTATAGTTTTAAGATCCATGGGATTAGTTCATGAAAAGGCACCATCATGATGCACCTAAGTCAGGAAGTGGATCAGCCTTAAGAAAATGTCATAATCACGACCTTATGTGTGATTTTGCATTTCAAAGGAAACCACAGTCTCCCTAATGCTTCGAACTTTGAGTAATGTCTAAAATAATAAATATGGGTGGCACTCATGCAATAGGATGTTTGAGAGTTTAATGATTTTTCAAAACTATTTAGAAAACTAGCCAAAAGCAACAAGCAGCTCTTATGCATTAAACGATAACTCCACCCCAAGGTTCTGTTCAGTCTTGCTGTTAAAAAAAAAAAAATCATTAAGAAATTTAATTCAGAAAAATTTAAGAAAGTAAACATTTGTAAAAAGATGTGTCTCCTTTTCCCCACCCCCACCCCTATAAGCTTATGATCTTATGATGCTGAGTTTGACTTGAGAGCCTGGAAAATGTAGATGTCTCCTAATATTTCTGGTTAGGGACATACTATTGCTAGCAAAAGATTTTCTTGGATGATAATTTAAATTCCAACCACAAAGTGGAGTGGTATACAAAGCACTCAGCTTCTCAGAGCCTTCATGACTGAGCCCAGCTGGGACGGTGTCCCTACCAAGACTATGGGGCCAAAGGAAGATGCTCTGAGAAATCCTATATTTTCTCCTGCCTTGTGTGCCCTTGCTTCTGCTAGATTTCTGTATCCTTTTTTATTATAAATCTGGAAATTAATATAATTAATTATATTGGGGTTTGGGTGGGTTAGGGGAGGGGCATGTTTTTTATGGCTAAACAGAAATATCATACTACAGCGAAACAGTGCCGCAACAGTAGGCACACAATGAACATTAACTGTTAGCTAGCATTCTCATTCAGGACTGCATTCAGAAGTGAGGCCAGAAGTTTATACAATTTGGGGGAAGTCTGACAAAAAAGAGAAATAACAATATTATGAAAAAGTTAGAGACAGAACCTTAGAAGGAGCCATGCAAGTGTGCCCTGAAGCATAAGCTTCATTAGCTTTCTATAGTAAATCCACCCAGGGGGCACAAAATACAAGTTCCTGCCTTCAAGAAGTTTTAAATATATTAAGGGGAATAAGACAATACCTAAGAATTGAAAAAGTAATCAAAATATAACAAAATTCAATATGGTGATATGTAAATGCCACAAAGCAGTATATAATAAATTGCCAAATGAATGGCACAACTAACATATATTGCAGGAATTCAAAAGATAATCACCATGAACTATTAATAGAATTGTCTTAGGAGGCTTTATAGGAGGTGACACTTTAGTTAGGTCAAAAATGGAGGATTTTAACAGGGTGTTGTGGCACACACCTGTAATCCAAGCTACTAGTGAGGTGGAGGTGGGAGGATCATTTGAGCCCGAGAGTTCAAGACCAGCCCGGGAGTTCAAGACCAACATAGTAAGACCTCATCTCAAGAAAAAAAGAAAAAAGGAGGATTTGGGTAGGCGAAAGAAGGAAAAATTCTATGTGTTCAGAGGTTCAAATCATTTAAGTTGCAGACATGCTTGGTTGGGGCAGAGGTTTCTGGAAGGACAGTAATTGAACAGAGGTTGAGGAGCAGCCATTAAAGGCCTTGAATGTCTGTCTAACAACTTTGAGGTTAACTTTACAAGCAAAATGGAGCTACTCATCTTCTTGAAAAAAATAGACTGACATAATCAAAGTGGTGTTGAGGACAACTAGTGAGGTCATTGAGTGTGAAATAGATAGCATTAGGAAGATACAGGCCCAGGCACGCCATCTAAAAGAATATTATAATAATCTATGTGGTCTTCAAACAGTGATGCTGAAGAGAGAAATAAAGGGACATATATGCAAGGGACATCTGCAAAGAAGAATCAACAGGGTTTGATAACTGTTTATGGACAAAAATAAATTGAAGAAGAGGTCAATGATGACACCAGGATCACAAAACCGTTAGGTTATTAAGTATGAAATGTCTGATTTCCTTAAGTACTAAGTTTGACAGTTGATACCTCTGACATTTCACTTTGACACTTCTAGTTTTATTTTTATTGTGAAGGTACATCCTCAGTATTTCAAAAGCACATGTTGGCTTGTGATTATCTTTCAAAAAATTTTTAGAGCAATTTTTGCAAAACCATGGATGGAGAAGTCAAAAATTCGTGTTATTTTCAAATATGAGTTCCATTGTGGAACCAATGCAGTGCAGACAGCTTGAAATATCAATGAAATGTTTGAGAAGGATGTGGTTAATGAATGCACAGTGTGTCTATTGTTTGAGAAGTTCCAGTCTAGTGATTTTAATCTTGAAAATGAGCCACGTGGGCAACCTGAGACCAAGGTGGATAGTGATGAGCTGAAAGCTGTAGTGGAAGCGAATCCATCTCAACCTATGCATGAATTAGCAGCAATGTTTGACGTTACTATTCCAACAATATTGGACCATTTGAAACAAATCAGCAAGGTAAAGAAGTGGATAGAAGGGTTCTGCACGAATTAAATGAGCATCAGAAGAAAAATTGTCTCGAAGCTTAACTTTCTTTGCTGTCACAACATAAAGGCAAATGATTTCTACACCATATTGTTACATGTGACGAAAATGTATTCTTTTTGACAATTGCAAGCATTCAGCACAATGATTGGATAAAGATGAAGTGCCAAAACACAGTCCAAAACTGAATATTCACCAAAAAAAGCTAATGGTGTCTGTTTAGTGGTCCAGCGCTGGTATTATCCACTACAGCTTCATAAAACCTGGTCAATTGATGACAGCAGATGTCTACTGCAACCAATTGGATGAAATGATGAGGATGCTTGCAATTAAGCACCCGACACTGGTCAATAAAGACAGGCCAATCCTCTTGCAAGACGATGCTGGATCACATGTCACATAAACAATGCTGCTCAAACTACAGAGGCTGGACTTGGAAACTCTTTCACCCATCATACTCACCAGACCTTGCACCAACTGACTACCACTTCTTCAAGGCTTTGAACCACTTCTTGCAAGAAAAAATATTCAATTCTCAACAAGCCGTGGAAAACACCTTTCACGATTTCATTGCCCCTTGCTCCAGGCTTCTTTGCTGCTGGCATAAACACACTATCATTAAGATGGCAAAACTGTGTCCACAGTTTAGGTGCATACTTTGATTAATTGTACTGTTTCTTGTTTGAGATATGATAAACTACACTTGTGATTCAAAATCAGATATTTCATATTTAATTACCTAATAGTAAGTTGGAGAGTAACTTAACCAAAACTGGAAAGTCAGAAATAAAATGATTTTGTAGAAGGACAATCTCAGATTTAGGTGTGTAAGATTTAGGGTAAAGAAAGAATATATTCAGATTTTCATGTCCACAAGAAAGTTGTAAATATGGTTTCAAAAGAGATTCCATTTAACTGAAGGTTATGAAATAAAAAAGAGAGAGGGGGGGAGGGATTCCAGAGAAATAATTTCTCCTGATCCAATACTCATAGCTTAAGAAACAAAAAACTTTTAAATAGAACATTACTCTACAATGGAAAGTGTTGGATTTGAAGTCAAGAGGCCTCAGTTGTAGACACAGGTGTGTTTAAGGGAGCTAAATTACCAGATCCTTCAGAGGCAGAGGTTCAATATACTATGATTCCATGAAAAGGTCACCTCTTTTATTTTTTATTTTTTGAGGCTAGGTCTTGCTCTATCATCTAGGCTGGGGCACAGCCTTGATAATTAGGACAAAAACAAAGGGCATATCTACAAACTAATGAACAGTTCAATAAAACATGGATTAAGAACCTGATTGAAGAACACAGAATAGTAATAGAAATATGGAGATAAATATAACTCGGAGTAGTCAGAAAATGCATCCTGGAACTTCAGGTGCACAAGTAAGGAAAACACATATGTTGAATGTAACTATCTTTTGGTTGTTTACTTTGCCTACTTTAATTTCAAACTTTTTGAGGGATGAAAATAATGACTTATCAATTAGTTAGCATTTATTGTTCACATTCTATGCTAGCTGCTGATTTCTATGTATTCTCCCAATATGTATTAGAATGTAGTTCTTACCTAGGTATACATTAAATGCTTAGTAAGTCCTAATTAATTAATATAATAAACATTTATTGTGTAACTATGCCTTTTTCTTTCTAGATTTTGGAATTACAAAAACGAGACCTGTTCCTTGCCTTCAGGTGACTCATGATCTAGTGGAAAACACAGATCTGTGATCAACATGTGGCTTAATAGAAATAGAAATATGGACACATAGAGCAGGGAGCCTCTAGTTCTGATGGCGGGAACTGGAAGAGTGGAGAGTTCCTGAAAAGACCTCAGGATGTGTAGGAACAGAACAGGGAAGGAAACAAGTCTATTACAATAGAAGAAATAGCATGAACAAACCCCAGAGTCATATGAAAGTTGAAGACAGACAGGATATAAGTGGAGCATATGGGGTGTGCAAGATGGGGCATAGTGAAAGAAGTGATGCTGGCAGAAGGGGCACAGATTTTAGAGCTGACATTAGAGTTTATGCTGAATCCATGTGGGACACTGAGGGTTTTAAGCAGGGAATTTACTGGTGAGGTTTATGTTTCAGAAAAATCACTCTAGAGGATATATAAAAGAACCAAAGAAGAACTAAGAAATTTGAAGTTGTGTTCAAAATTTATTTTTCTATCCTAATTTTCCCTAACTACACTGGTACACTTTTATTTTCAAATTTATAGTCTTTATTTCAAATGGTTCTTATGCAGTGACTGTAAGAGAATAGGATATTAAAGAACAGAACTGAATTCAATTCAATGGAACTCTTTATTCCCTCTCTGCCACATAATACTTGAATCTCCTAGTGCAAGATACACTCATGACTTCTTAATTATTTATTTCTCATTATGTAAAGAAACTTAACAAAAGTGATTCTAACTGAAGGAAAGAAAGCAGAATCTAGAGCTAAGAATAAATTACTGTAAGCACTGAATGCTATAGGTTTAAACAGCCATTTAAAAAACTATTCCATCATAAAAGCAGAAGAAATTTACTTGTACAAAAGTTTAAAACTCCTTATATTCAGTGGTATGATTGTTTTTTTGCTCCTAAACATTCTCAAATTGTATCTAGCTCTGAGTTACTGTTACTTGGAAACAAGAGTTGGAATAATTTTTAAAATGTATTATGTTGAATTTTTTTCCTTTCTTTATAAATAGATTATATTGTTTCTAATATCCCTACATAGTCAAAGGCATTCCTCTAGAAACTTACAAATTTCAGTAAAACTGTCACTGTTAGTAAAACTTGAAAATGTCAAAATAATTTTAATTTTAGTATGAAATTTTAGTTGTTTTGTTATATAGTTTAGAAATATCAAATGCAAAGAAAATTTATGGAATGTAACAAAATGAGTATGTGTGGACAAGTAGCACATTTTTTATTCTAGTATTTAAATGTTCTCTCGTATGAAACTTCTTAAGCAAGATTTCTATTTTATAAAACCCACTTTATACATAAAGTGAAGCTCATATGCCAAAACAAAAACAAAACAAAACAAAAATACTATCTACAACATTTTTAGGCACCCTAATGCTCAACTGCTGATGTATTCTAAAATAGCTTGATGTTTACCAAATCCTCAACTGCTTAAAGTCTGTTTTGTATTAAATTTGTGAAATTTCCTTTTGATGCCAGCACTACATAGAACAGAATTTTGCCAGATTAAGTAGATTTTTGTTTTTTGTTTTTTAAAATCAGGTTTCTACAGAGGAATATTATATCACCTGTAGTAACAGAGAGGTGTTATTTGGCCAGAAATGCTATGATTTCTGAAAGCCAAAATTAAATTTCTCTAAACTGAAAGAAATTAACTTCTAAAAGTCAATAAAAGAGCAGATAACACTTTTTTAACGGAAATGTTGTGTTTAACTGTATAACCTTCTTTGGACAGATTCCTTTTTAAAACTCTCTGTAGGAAAATCACCAGTGATTTTCAAATCATAATAATTGAAACCAAGCTGCATTAAAGTTAAAGCTGAGTTATATCAGAATTAGAGAATTTTATTTCTAGATTTTCCACTTGCCTCCATAAGGGCAAAGAGTTACAAAGAGTTGTGCAATTATATTGAGTCAATAGAATCAATGTAAATACACAGTTTGGATAACTAAAAACTCCTTGCTATATCATCGCTTCAACTACAGAGTTTTACGTTTTTCCCAGCTTTTTCCAAATAATTGCTTCTATTCTCTACCTTGCCAATATATACATAGTCCCAAAAGAAAGCCAATCATTCACATAGGCTTCTATAGCCATTTTTTATCCTTCTGATAAATACATTTGAAGTTATATGTTTTCTTATCTAATATTACTACTGAGTTATGATTTTTTGAAAGATTTTAATTGTGGATGGGCAGAAAATATCATAAAATCAAACTGCTGTCATTCTCCTTGTAAGAGAATCAGCTTATGTTTTATAAAGTATATGAACGGTCAGCAAAATAAAATTAGTAACTTTACCTAATAAGATCTAAACATGGCCAATATAGGTATATTAAAATCACTAGGATTATTATTTTGAATTCAGAAAAATAGGCATATATATAGCTATTGATACAAAGTTGCTCTGTAAAATGAAAAGGTAAGGTTTTTTGTTTTTTTTGTTTTTTTTTGAGACAGAGTCTCACTCTGTTGCGCAGGCTAGAGTGAGTGCCGTGGCGTCAGCCTAGCTCACAGCAACCTCAAACTCCTAGGCTCAAGCGATCCTTCTGCCTCAGCCTCCCGAGTAGCTGGGACTACAGGCATGCGCCACCATGCCCGGCTAATTTTTTCTATATATTTTTACTCGGCCAATTAATTTATTTCTATTCTTAGTAGAGACGGAGTCTCGCTCTTGATCAGGCTGGTCTCGAACTCCTGACTTTGAGCGATCCGCCCGCCTCGGCCTCCCAGAGTACTAGGATTACAGGCGTGAGCCACCGCGCCCGGCCCTGAAAAGGTAAGGTTTTTTATAATCTGAATTTATTAATTCAAAATTTTATATATATATATTTTTTAGGTAATCAAATGATCCTATGTAGTATTACATACTCATTTCATTTAAACAGGATTTAATTCACAGCATTTTTACCCATTAAGATATACTATAAAGTAATATTTAAGTTTTAACTACACTTTACTTGTAAGCAAAGTATAGAAAAAAGTGGGAAAATGAGGCTTAAAATTATATAAAGTCTTAAAAAATTCTTAGTTAAAAATTATATAAAGTCTCCTATATATATTTTCAGCAATTAAAATGGTGATAAACAAACAATATTGTAGGGATAATATAAAATATAAGTTTGCAGGGGAAAACGCTATATGATCCTCATTGGCTAATACAAAATTTTAATACTGTAAAGCTTGTCCCATTATATAAGGTGATCTCTGAAATTACAAGGCAGTGAATTCAGAACTATAAAAAGGAAATATTACTTCATAACCTTTAGTTAACCTGTAGCTACAGTTCCACAGAAGGTCATAAAATCAAATTCTGTGGTTGGATTTAAAAGCTGGATAATTTTATAGCCACTCATAATTCAGGGTTCAAGCTCATTGCCTTCAGTGGCTGGGATAGAATTCTTTGATCATTTACATGAATAGACTACTAGGTAAAAAAGTAAGTGGTAGGATGTGTTGCCTTAAAGGTTAAAAATTGGTTTCTTGGAGTCAAATGACAATGTTTACCACCTTCTTCTCCTTTCTAACATGCTTAAGATTAGTGAAGGAGACTAGAAGCCGCAGGAAGCTGCCTTTGTAAGTCAGAATTTATAATTCTCTTATGGAATCGTCCCATCAATTTATAGACCCACATGCACAGTAAGCCCCCATCTGATTAAACACTGGCATCAAATGGACGCTAGAATTCCCATTCCCAGGTCATTTCAACTTGAGTGATCTTCCATTTCCAAGCTGAAGCTTCACTTTTTCACGTGGTAGTTCACTATATGGTGCTTTAGTTTGTGAGGATACTTCCTATATCTATCATCAGCTTTAAAAATACAAATGGCAATGTCCTCTCTGTGCAAACTTTAAATTACTTTTTAAAACGTACTGTCTTTTCATCTTTAAACATTTTTTTAAATAGCTATTTCCTGCCGCTATGCCTTTGTTCATTCTGCCTCTATCACTGGAATGCCATTCTCTGCCCCTCCCACTTCAAAGATTCATTTTAATTCCAGTTTCTTCATGATGTGGTCCCTGATGTTCTCAAATAAAAGTGATGTTCCAAACCACCGCCCAACACACCCATCATGTACATCTAAAATATTACATCTGTATTTCTGGTATTTACCCACTTCTGCTTTATTCTAAAAGTATGTATGAATTCATTTGGCTCACCTTGTGGTTAGTTCTCTTCTAGAATGTAAAAAGCTTATAGACAGGAGCAGTACTCAAGTCATCCATTATGTGTTTCACTGCACCTAGTCTAGTGTCTTCAACATGGGTGTGTGCTTCCTTGGACAATAATACACACTAAGAATTATTTTGTGGCATACCTGTTACTAATATCTTTAGATAATTCTTACCTCTTCTCTTCCAGCTAGCAATTGTTTTCTTTCTTGGTTACTTTTGAAATTTCTAGTACTTCCAAATAATAAAATTAATCTCTACAAAAAAAATACAGCTCTTAGATCCAGTATTTATATGAAAAGAAATACCACAGTAAAAATAGATTTAAAAAATGCTGAGACTGTCATTATTTTAAACATAGTTTTGTGGTTTTTCCGGCTAGAGTTGAATGAAGCACCAAAAATATCATTTTGTTAACCTGCTTCTTCCATCTAGTGGCAAAAAGCAGTAAGAAGCAATGTCCTAGAAAAAACACTATGATCAAATGGTTCTAAGTGCCATTTCAGGAAATACTGATGGTGGGAGTCCAACAGCTAAGGTTTGAATTATGAGTATATAATAATAACCAAAAAAATTTTTAGAACATTGACAGTGCTCAGGTGGGATAACTCTTAAAGTTCCTTTAATTCATATGTCAATTTGCATGCTTTCACAAAGACTTCAGCTACATATGTAAAGCTATGTATCATCCAAAATTAAATCATGTATCTGGAAAAAATTGTTGGATAACTATTTAGAATTCCATTATTTCCTCAACGATAGGCATATGGCTACTGTGCTGTTGTAAGGTTTAAGAGGTACAACTGAGAACCACTGAAATTGAACTATACCTTTGGAATTGCCAGTTAAAATACTATTTTAATAATAGGCAGTGAAATATTTTATGACCTGAGGCACAGGGTCAGTTGAAGAGGGGAGAGAGACAAAGTTTAAAGGAGACAGAATCAGCTGCTCTATATTGTTAGAGCTGCTTCAAAGACATTAGTGAAAAATAATATGCAATGCTCAGCATAACTATGCATTCTCTGCGCTCTCAAAGGCCACCAGCTTATCCCTAATACATGAGGTTTAACTGCCCTTCTAACACTTTCTGTTTGCCTCACTGCAAATGTAATTAATGTTTTAGAAGTTAAATGTGGGTTATGCAGAAGTGGAAAGAATGTTCTCCAAGATAGCAAAGTTTTCCCCTTCTCCTATTCAAGTGAACCAGTTAACTATGTGTAATGGTGACATAAATAAAAAGTTGTCAACATTTTTAAGTATGTTAAGACTACAAGGGGAAATATAAATATTCATGAGTATTATAATTATTTTAAACTCAATTTTTTTTATTAAAAGAAGACAAATTTTTGTTTGTGTCCTGATTTTCAAGAAGAGAAAAACCCTGCCTTAACAATCTCAGTCCCCAAAGCAATTTTGACTATAGTAGTTGGTCTATTGGTTTCTCTCCTCTCCCTACTCACCTTCCCTTTCAAATGGGAGCAGACTAAAGTTTTTTTATCTCCTGCTGTGGAAGAGGGGGGCACAATGTTATAGAGGAGAGGGTGAAGCAAAGAAGATGGGATGATGGGGCAAATCCATCTGGAAAAACTGACAGGCAGGATATATAGTTCCCATGTCTCCAGGATTCTTGTGGCTAGTCTCCCTGTGTCAGGCCAAGGAAAGGGGGCCAACAAATAGGGAGATTGTTGGAGCCATTACCATTGCTTAGATATCCCAGCAGGCACAGGACCCAGAAGCCTCATGCCAATAATTACATTTACACAAAAAACTGTTACCATATGGTGCCAGCAAGAGCCAGGATGGAGATGAATCTGGTGTCCCAGTAGGACTGCTGGCACCTGTGGTGGAATCTAGCCTGGTACTGGTCATTTCATTTACTTCACAATCATATGTCCCCACATTATGGGCAATTGAAATGTGTGGGTCCTTCTTATGTGTTATGGTTTAGTATGGTTTTACTAAAACTAGACATGTTGATATTCAAAATTTTCTTTTACAATAAACAAGTTCAGTTCCTAAGAAGTAAATTTCAGGCAAACTATATACATCATCACTGGCACTAACATTTTATTCATTATGTTTTTGGACAATCAAGGAAGAAGGGAAGATGTTATACAGTAATAGTCATGCGAATGAATGCTGTAGTATGGCTTCCTGGGCTAAAGTCTCAGCTGTCATTTATTAGCTCTATGAGCTTAGTCAATGAGTCTATGAGCATTGGTTTAATCATCTATAGAATAGAGGTAATGACAATAACCACCTTATAAGGTTGTTATGAATAATTAAGTACATATAAAGTACTTGGCAATAGTAAGTGCTCAACAGATATGAAATATTATTATTTATAGGGTACCTAATATATACCAAGCATTTTGTAATACATTTGTCTGCATATAATATGTTACCTAATGTTTATTTGACGTGTGTTTGTAAAATAAATTTAAGAGTGCAAATATTTCCTCATCAAAGCTTATCTTTTAAATAGGCATACAATTTTTGTAAACAATTTTAAAGGCTGCCTTCAAGTCTATGTGCAGCCAATAAACAACTATGATTAATATTAATATTTGTGTCTTTTTAAAATTGTCTTATATAACCTTAACTGAAAAGCTCAAGATTATTGCAAGAAACCTTAAAATATATAATTTAAAACAAACAAAAGAAGCAGATGAGTAAATAAAAATATCTGTAAAAAACAAAAAATAAGAAAATGAAATGATTATTAAAAACTTTCAATCTCTAAAGTATAGAAGCTATCATGAATTTCTTGAAGTATTGCAGTCTATATTTTGTATGACACTGTAAGCCTAAAGAATGAATGGAAGGGACCCTCATTCCAAAGCACTCAATTAATTTTTCTGTCCCCATGTAAGTCTGGGTTAAAGTGAGGCCATAATACAGCTAAAAAAAATTTTGTAGAAACATATTTAGAGAACAGAAGCATATTTTCATATTTGGATAGAAAACATGTAAAACTAAATGCCTATTCAAAATTTGAAAATTAATTCTTTGTAATTGAGGAAGAAAATAGAAGGGACTTAATTTTTATACAACTGCATCTGAGTTATGATGTCCACTCAGTCTTGTTTACTTTTCTGAACCCAACTTATAATTATTAGTTGATCACCTTTAACATGCAAAATATTTCTGAAGGACTTTCAAGAACACAAAACACAGTTTTAAAATAGTTTAGGTCCCAAAGTGAAAGGTTTTTCTTTGCATGTCACATACTTGCGTTTTCTTTCTGAGTACACAATAGTGTTAAATAAAATCAGAATTAATAGATGTTCTCTAGATTTGACTAAAACTACTGGACTTTAACATAGAAAATTTTGCATTACTATCAAACCTCTCTGCTTTACACCAATCTATATATTCCATGAGAGAGAAGGTTTTGTGCTGAACATTCTTCAACAGTTCTAAATTGTTCTGCTAACTGTTCGCTGGCAAAAGGGCCTCTGGCATCCACCTTTCTTTCTCGTCCTTTGAAATGAAATTCTTTAAGAAATTTCCATGGGTGCTCTTGAAAAAGATTACCCCAACCTGGCTCCCATTCAAAAGCAATCCTTTCACAATAAAACTTTGTTTATCTGAAACTCTAATAATTAGAAGTATTTGCCAATATAACCAGTCTATTCCATTTCTCTAGAATATCTAATAGAAAGTTTACTGTACCAATTTTATTATAAACACTTGGTAAAAACGAAAAAATTCTCAAGCAGAAATTTCAAGGACATGAAGAACTATGACCCTCCCTAACAAATAGTCAGTTCCCTACAGGACTGAAAAATGATTTAAAAAAACCTCAAATACCTCTTTGGCAAAAAGTGGCATGCAGGGCCTTTGCAGAATGCTGCAATAAGAGTCAGGATCAGGATTGCCTTCATTTTTAAAAACCTACAACAAAAATACATCTTGTACTTCTTTTATACTTTAATATCTCTTATCAAGTTCAAGGTATTAAGTTTCATTATTTACTAGAAAGTTTATGATTAATAATAATTATTGGCCTCGATTGTGTCCATTTACTGATAATGGTGACATATCAGTGTGGCAAATATATGGTCAGAGTGAGGAGGCAAGACCAATACCACACAGCCTGACTCTGAAAGGGCCACTTATAGTCACACAAGCAATGCTTAGTTCTTTTAAGGTTGTTTATTTTTTAAAAATATCTTGAGAACATTAATCAAGAGAAACTGTTTTCTCAGTATTTGCATAACTCTAGAGGAAGCATTTTCAGCAACTACTGCAATCAGACTCTAGCCTTTAGTATGATATTTGTTATATATTCTGCACTAAAATTGGGAATGGATCTTCATTAATTAAATTATTTTCATTTATTCAAAATAATTTCTAGGGCCTACTGGGTGCAAAAACTCCAGCTTATACTGTAGTAGAGAAAAGGTCAATTAACTTTTTTAGTGAACACAGTCTTGATGGAAAATAGGGTCACAGAAAAAATATTTTTTAAATTATGGCCAAAAGTTTCCCAAATTTTATTAAAACTATAAATTAAGATATGATATCCAAGAAGCTCAATAAACTCTAATTAGTAAAAATACCAGGAAATGTACACCTTGGCACTCATAAACAAATTGCAAAAATCCAATGATAAAAGAAAAATCACAAAACTTAGTGGCTAAATTAAAAAAGACACAATACAAACAAAGGAAGAAATATAAAAGGACAGCATACTTCATTAGAATTTATGCAAGCCAAAAGGCAATGGAAGTCTATCTTCATAATGCTGAAAGAAAAAATTAATCTAGAATCCTATGTCCAGTGAAACTATCTTTCAAAAATTAAAATAAAATGACTTTTGTTAACTAAAAAAAAATGAGATTATACTTTGGAAAAAGGAGAGTTTTATTTCTCATAAAGGATAGCAGCCTGTTGGGGGACCATTCCAACAAGCTGGAGAGCAAAGCCCCGGCCAGAAGGCAGGCACACATGCTTCAAAGGACAGACAAAAGGAACAAGATTTTATACTGAATGGGGTGGCTAAATATACATATCGAACAAGCTATAGGCAGAGTCATGAATATTTATAAAGAACAATCATGTGTGTGTGTGTGTGTAACTGTGCTTTATCTCTCCCATCCTATCATGGCTAGGAACTTAGTTTTAAGGTGTTTCTGCGGTCCCCTTGGCCAAGAATGGTCCATTCAGTCAGCAAATGGCTTAGGATTTTATTTTTAGTTCACATTTTCAAACAAGAAAAGAAATTCTCAGAGAATTCGTACCAGCAGACCTATACTATATTAAATATTAATATAAAGGCAGAAGAAAATGATAACAGATGAAAAGAAACTTAGATATCAAAGAAATGAAGAATTCTAGAAACAGTAAATATGTATAAAAACTTATTTTTCTCATTTTTAAATTTTTATAAAATATCAACTGAGTCAAACAAAATTTAAAATAATATATTATGAGTATAAAAGAAAAAATATATTCTAATAATAAATGTATCACGGATTCAAAGAGTAGAAGTTAAAACATCTATTCTTTGAAAGACACATTTAAGAAAATGAAAAGGCAAGCCATATCATAAACTGGGAGAAAATATTTGCAACACATGTATTTGTATTCAGAATATATATATATACAAACACAACTCAATTATAAAAAACCAAACAAATGGGCAAAATATTTTAACAGATATATCAAAAAAGAAAATATATGGATGGCCAATAAGCGAGTGAAAATATACTCAAAATCATTGGTAAGCGAAGAAATACAAATTAAAACTTCATTGAGAAACCGGCATACCGACAACTGAAGGTCTAAAATTTGAAAGAGTGACAAATACCAACACTGGTGAAACTGTGGAACAATTACAACTCTTATGTCTGTTGGTACGTAAAATAATAAAACCACTTTGCAAATAATTTGTCATTTTCTTTAAAGCTAAACATACAATTACCATATAATCTGGTAAGAAAGTGACCCAATCCAATCTTATAAACCAGATATAACAAACATCCTGGCAAACAAACTAATGATATTTGCTGACAGGAGAGTTCTTATCTATGAAATGCTTTTAGCATGAGGTATTTGGTTGGTTTATGATTCGTTATGATGAAAAAACCCGGATTTGAATTTATGGGGCACGTCCTTGAAAAATACCACATAAACAATGCAATTATCTTACTATAAAATAGAGGGAGGTGTTTATTGATTAAAATAGAGTCCCTTTGGTGGTTGGTCCTGTAGCTGAAAATATGGGTCATGTTGTCTTTGCCCTTTTACAGGTATTATTACCTAAGTCCATCTTTCACCCAGTTTTAATTGGCCATGCTAAATGAGAACCCTTGAAATTGTCTGAATCCTCCTTAGTAGTAAACTTTAAGCAATACAGAATTCCACGAGGGCAACAGTGTATCAGTGTTCTAATTAAGGAAATGGTTGAGGTGGGAGTATTGATTCCCACTAACTCTCTTTTTAACCACCCTTCCAGCTACTACTGAAGGCAGATAGTAAACAATAGACTGTCAAGAATCAAACAAGGTGGTTCCACTGATTGCTTCAACTATATCTAAAATGGTGAAGACTATATAGGAAGTGTAACAGGCCAAGGGGGTCTGGTATGCCGTCATGCACCTTATTAACAATGCCTTCTTTTCAATCCCAAGTTCAGAGTTTCAGGCATTTTCATGGAACAGAAATCAGTTTTATTTTTACTATTTATATTTTACTATTTACTATTTATATTTACTATTTACTATTTATTTATTTTTACTATCAGTTTTAAATTTACTATGTTACCACAGCAATATGTAAATATCTTGGCATATTATCATAATCTAATGAGTCAGTCTAGTGGACATAATAACCATTAAGAGCAAGTTAGTACACTACATTGATGTTATCATGTTAATTGCCTCCTTGGAGGAAGAAGGTCAAGAGGAGTCAAGAATCAAAACCACTTTTATGACAAATATATGGTAGCTGATAAATCAAGATAAAAGTCAAGTTCAATCCAACCTCAGAAATCCCTGGAGTAAACAGATATTTCTCAAACTGAGGAATAAGTTATTGCCTCTCACAGATCCTTCTAACAAGCAGGAAGCTCACACCTAACAGAGCTATTTGAATTTTGGAAAAATCTCATTACTCCTGAAAAAATACTGTTAGCCCCTATCACAAAGTCATCAAAAGTAAATATTATTTTAAGTGGAGTCCTGGGAAGGAACAAGTATTAAAAGATTTATAGATGATGGTCTCACAGGGAGTCCTACTAAGTCTTCGTGATACAACTGCTCAGATTATACTGGAATATCTACCTCTAGAACATATGCAGATTTGAAGCCTATGGGAGAAATCAAATAGGGCTATTCAGCAAAGGCTACCTCTTAGATTTTGGACTTGAAAACTAACTGAGGCAGCTGCTCCTTATAGCTCATTTAAAAGACAATTGTTATATTGTTACTGGGAGATGGTCAAAACTGTCTTCACCACAAAACAGCATCAAATAATTCTGAGGCTAAATATCATCCATGCTGGGATAATGTCAGAGACATTAAAGAGGAAAGTGGCAGCACAGCAAAACTCACTGACAAGGAGGAAATAATATATGGATGAGTGCACTAAGGTGGGGAACTTGGTGTAGGTGGGTGCAGTGTATACAGAAACAACTTACCCACAGAGCCAATGATAGAGTCCTCCAGGGATCTCCCTTCCCCATATTGCTCTGTTGTCCAAGTCTTTTGATTCTTTCCCAGGCCAAGACAAAGCAGCTGCCTTGTTCCTGGCTTGTGGGCCATGTTAGTGTTTGGAAATTAGCAGCTATGTGCTTTACTGATTAAAAAAAAAAAAAGATTAAGAAAAAAACTTGAGGAGAGAAGGAATGGGCAAATCTTCAAATTTGGCAGAGCTGAGAGCTGCTAATTTAGCAGTTGGAGATTAGACTCCTGATCTCAGAAGAGTGTTTGGACATCTGTAGTCAATGGCAAATAAATCCTAAATAACTAGACAATAGAGAATACCCTTATGTGGTACTCGAGTAAGGAAATGTCTGTGGGAATTAAAGTGTGTCATGTGAATGTTCAGAAAGGACATTGAAATGCTAAGGCAGATGCCTTAATCAGATTCCTGAGCTAGCTACCTGAATCCTTGAAACCAGCAGATAAGCAGGTATAGATACAGGAGCAATACCATATCTTCTCTAGCAGGGATAAGAAACACTTGTAAAAACCTGTATTATAATATTTGGATCAAATCAGATGGGATCTAGAATTTATTGAACAATAGACTCTAGTTATCACCCCTATAATAGGGAATGTGGCACATGGCAAGAAGTCATTTTTATTGGGGGGAATAGAATGATCCTGAAATATTAACTGATGTATGGTGTGTCAAACATCACTTTAATCTCTCTCTGACCTATATGTGTGACAAATGATTTGTAAGTTTATTATACAATAAATCAAAAGCAAGACTTTATATAAACAAGATTCCCCAGGATGAGAAAATACCTGGAGAAGCAAATTAAATCTCCTGATAGATATAACACCTATAGAAACTGGTTGGCCAGAAAAGGAAGTGAGTTTGGTTTTAGAAAAATTGTATATACAAGTTAAATGCTTCCATAAACACATTATAAAAAGTTTCAAATAACTGTGAATGAAGTAGAAAAAATGTGCTTAACTCAGTTAGTAAAAGAATATCAAAAGACCTATGAAGCAGTATGATTATCAAGGTATTTTTAAAGAGGGAATTCTTACTTCCCAATAACAGGTTCAAATCCTGGTCATCATTATAGTTAATAGGCTTATCCTTTGTGTAAAAACTATTGAAAGACAAATAATAAAAAGACATTTGAGAAATACATGGCAAAGAGATACTGACTGAGGTCAGAAGGCGGATGCCTTAATTGTTTTATACTGCTATAACAGAATACCATAAACTGGATAATTTATAATGAACAGAAATTTATTTGGCTTACAGTTCTAGAGGCTGGGAAGTCCAAGAACATGGTTCTGGCATCTTGTAAGGGCCTTCTTTCTATGTCATTCCATGGTGGAAGGCAGAAGGGCAAGAGAGAGTGAGAGCAAGAGAGCAAGAAGGGTTCAAACTCACTTTTATAACAGACCCACTCCTGTGATAATGATTAATTCATTCATGAGGGCAGAGACTTCATGAGTGAATCACCTGTTATTAGACTTTACCCATCAACACTGTTGCATTGGGGATTAAGTTTCCAAAACATAAACTTTGGGGAACACATTCAAATCATAGCAGTGGACTAGAGAGATGCAATTAAATTTGCTGACCTGTGATCTGTTTTTCTCCAATTACCAGAGGAACACTCTTTGGGAAAGAAAAAAGACAGGTGTTATAGTCTAATCTTCTTGTAAACACGCTAACTGACTTCTTTAGACTAAAGATATTTATTTGCTAGCAAGAGTGTCCTTATCTATGGAATGCTTTTAGCAAGACTGTCCCAATAATCTATAGATTTATAAGATATTGCTCCTGGAAAATGTCATGTAAACCCTTTAACAATCTGAATATAAAATGGAAATGTTTTATAACTTAACCCTCCTTGTTATGTAAAGTTAACCACAACTTTATTTAAAGACTTCATCTATTACTCTAGGCCAAAGAGTGTGTCCAATGCAGAAATGAAAACAAATAAGCTATTATAGATTACTAGAGTTATGTTAAAAAATGTAGGAAATAATTTACAGACTCCCATTGGTCAAAAATGTAATACTATGAGCATCAATAAGAAAACTACTATGGATTTATATACATCAAGTATTTTTAAATCCATGAATTCATAAATTTTTTTTAAATAGCATTGTTCATCTTTGGAGAATTCTAGAAAACCAATTATTCTGAAAACTGCTAAATAAAAGAAAATAATCAAGCAGTTATCCTGTAAAAACAGTGCTCCATGATATTCAAATAGTTGAATTTGGGAAGTGTTTAGTTTAAAAAGTATTCTAGCTAAGAATATTGTTAAGTAATGAAAAAAATGGAATACCAACATTTTACAAGTACTAATGAATTCATGGGTCTAGGTAATGTTCATCAATGGCTACTAACATCAGAAAATGGGAGAAAATCAGACATTATGCTTCTTCTGATAGAAAAGTATACCGCCATTTATAAGATATGTTCACCTCAAATTTAACCTGAATGTGATCAAGCTCCTAGATCTTATTCACAGAAAATATAGGAGACACATGAACATATGAAAATTATTCTTTTCTTTTGCAGGTGACATGTTCCCTTGCTTTTTCATGGTTGATGCATCCCTACCTTAATTTCTACACATCTGATGAAAAAGTCACCTCTTCCAATCTTATGGACAGGTTTCATAGGGAAAGACTTATTCACATGAGTGTATCTTGGGGTGTCAGTTTGGTTGGGTGTGTTGACCTTGGTTCTATGTGAATGCAATAGTGTAATTTCCGTGTAGTTTATTCAGCTGTAATTCACACTAATGGTGTTTATGAGTTTCCCAGTGGCCTAGGCTGAGAGAGTTTGTGACAACAGTGGTGCAGCTTTGCCACGGGTAGGCTCCCTGGGTTGTCTCTCAGGTCAGGGGTGCACGTATGCATATAGTTGGTTGGCCACCTTGGGGTACGGCCTAGGCATGAGTTTACTCTGGTCACTTGGCTGGCCTGGAGATGTGCCTACCTGGAGTGGCCCGTGAGACTGTTTTCAGGCCCAGGACTATAGGTGCACAGTTGCTTGACTGGTCTGTGGAGGTGTCAGCCAGGGTCAACCCATGGGGCTCTTTCTCAGGCCCAGGACACAGGCACAGGGCTGCTCAGTCCATCGTGGGTACATATCTATTGCAGGCAGACTGTGGTGCTTTTCTCAGGTCTGGGACGTACATGCAAAGCTCAGCCAGCTTAGGGGTGTGCTCACTGGGGGCAACCCACAGGGCTATTTATCTGGCCCTTATTGTGGACACAGGATTGTTGGGCAGGCCTGGAGTATGTTTACAAGGGGCAAGGCCCAACCTCTGTGTAGCTGGGGTTGTGGTGTTCAGCCACTCAAATGTGCTTGGCATAATGAAGATGGAGCCCCAGTGCTGGAGAAGTGTGGTGGCTACTGGCCCCCAGAGCAGGGTACACTTTGGAGGTGGCTCAGTTTTCAAGGTGGCCATATGCTATGGCAGTCTGGCTCACAGGAGGTGGCTGGGGGGTGGGAAGTGCACACCTGTGCTATTAATCCAGGAAAATGCAACCCCATGAATTAATGACGGCTCTCCAAACTGGGCTCAGGGTTTGTGAGAACTGTAGGATTCTCCTATTATAAGGACTGCAGGTTTTTGCAGTAACAATGGAGGTTGGTAGAGATCTTCTGTTTACCTTTTCTCTACAATGTGAAGTCCCTCCTGACTCCAGTCAGATCTGATCTGGGCATGGAGGTCAGAGCAGCAGAGGCCCAGTGCCTCCACACTGCCCTCCTAATTTCCAATCCCCTTAGGTGCATCTCCACTCCCCCACTGCACTCCAGTGTTCTCCCTTTGACACAGCAGTCAAATCTTAGCTGGTTATTCACTGCCTTCATCTTTTCTTATGGGGGTGATGAATGCTAGGAGTCTCTATTTAGCAACCTTGCTGATTTCACTCTCACTAGCTTTACTTGTATTAAAAGATGAGCAGTGGCAACTAAGAGAGGCAATAGCATAGTAGACAAATGCCTTCTCTCAAGCATCAGACTCCCTGGATTCAATTCTGTTGCTTTTTAACTGTATGATCTTAAGTAAAATGCTTAACTCTATATGGCTTAGTTTCCTAAACTTTAATAATAAGCATTCTAAGGATATCTGGCTCTCTTTGAGATTGCTGTCAAAATTAAATATATTAATATGTTTACTGAAAAAAAAGTATTTAAGAAATATTGAGATATTTTAATGAGGTGACTTGACCAAGGTCAGACATCTAGAAGGAAAGCCAGGATGACTGTGGGAATATAGGACAGTTGGTATTTCTACAGAGTATATCAAAATGTACTATTTGTGATACTATCTCTTTTTCAAAACTCATTCAAAAACACACATTTGTATTTAGCACAATTTTTATTTCTCAGAATGCTCAGATTTCAATTTATAGTTTTGTTTTCTACTTCAGCAAAGCTATCTCTTCAAAATATATACTCTAGGTACTGCAGTGCTTTAGGGTATTATTACAAACATGGGTTTTCAATATACTATTAAGTCAGAAAGACTACTTAAAAGATATTCCAGGTGATAGGCTGACAAAAGAAAATGAGTTTTTACTAAACCTTGAATTCTCTATGAATTTTTCAAGACTGCAAGGTAAAAAATTAAAAGAAAAACACCCAAAGCTCTCTCAAGAACCAATGACGTACCTATCATTATTTTATTGTAATTCAAAAAATGGTAAACTGAAATGTCATTTGACACTATTTTCTATTTCTCCTTTAAATTACATATTAGATTTATAAATATCAGATATAAAATTTACTCATGGATCCCATCATATGGAAGATATTTTAATTACCAGCTATTTTTCATAAAATCATAAAATGAAATTTGTATAGACACCCTTCACTTTTCATAGATTCATGACTTCTGGTTTCCTATATTCCTCATGCATGTGTTACCCTAGGGGTAATCCTTTACTATTCCTTACATGAAAAATGTTACTTGGCCATAATAAATGGTTATAATAGTTAATTTTATAAGTTTTGTTCATTCTGAACAGAATTAGGACAAGAAATGATCAAAAAATGGGTAGGCCCCAGGAATGATAATTTAATAAAAATATGCTATATATATGCTATATATATTAAAAATGTTTAATCAGAAGATTCATTATGCATACATTCCTCTTGGACTTAAGTACCTTAGGCTGGGCTCCCCACACGAAAGCAGAGCCTTAAAAAAAAGGGCAGTTTATTAATTTTGAAATGTGATTCTGAGAAATGGGAATAGGGATCTTGGAAAAATTAAATATGGTAAACCAATCTAAGGCTGTATTTTTAAGCTAGTCACTGCTGTAGGTAACTGAAGCTTGGTCCCAATGGGGATGGCTAAAGAACTATGTGGAATGCACCTCTGAATTGCCTGCCCAAAGGATAAAAGAGGGGAGTATTTATCCACTGACTCCTGTCCCTATAGGCCAAGGATATTAATTCCCTCAAACTTCCAGGTTTGTGTATACATCAGGGTAGAGTATCAGATTTCCACAGGTGTTCCACGTAGCTGAGGTGTCAGAAAAGCACAGAAAGCTATAGATACATGGGACAACAGAGGTAAAGAGCTATCCAATAATGAGGCAGGTGAACTTAAAAACGGCCTAAGAGGATGTGAGGTGGGACACAAGAGGTATCAGTCCATTCCTTGCAGCACTCAGAGCTACACATATCGAGTTCAATCTGTCACAGTCTTCAAGGAAGTAGCCAGCCATCACACTGATACTTGATGCAAAAGATTCAGTGAAACAAGCTACAGTGGTGCTATAATTGTTTTCCAGTCTATAATTGATACTTATAATCCCCCTCTTCCACCACAAATTCTCTCCAATTTGGCCAAACTCTGTAGCGAGTTCAAGCTATTTGAGTGGTGAGGTGTCCCAGCCCTTCATCCTCAAAGGGTCAGAGTCCTCAGTTGCTTTACCTTGCCAGGCTGTGGTTGCTACAGTTGTCCCTTTAAGGTTATCACTTCACACTGAAGCACTAAGAGATGCCTCAATGAATACCCTAGGAAGGACATACTCTATCCTGCCTCCATTAATAGCTGTAACTCTAGCTCTTTGCTATAGCCAGGGTCAATAACTCCTTCCAATTTCATGCCTCTGTTTGCCTGCTGAGCTGTTGACACAAAGAGCCATTATGACTAGGTAGTTTTAACAGCTTCAGGCACCTCAACTGATAAGCCAGGCCACTACCTCATGGAAGTCTTAGTAACTGTGATACTACTCACACCAGGGTCATTACCACAAACAATGGGGTCCTTGTCACCAAATACCCTGTGAGTGATACAGTTTCAGATTCTCATCCTGACAGGTTGCTTTCTAGGGCCACTTCAGGTAACCGCTGACCCCCTAAAGCAAACCTGCGATAATAGCATGCACAGTTTAATTTTGGTTATATAATTTCAAACAGGAATGAGGAACTAAGAAGAGCAAAACAGAAAATGGTAGAAATAAGGGAAAGACAATGCAAATGTGTGTTATTAGTTGGCTACTGCTATGAGCAACTGGGGTGTGATCACTTTGAGGGAACTTCTGAGAATCTGTGTGGAAGGAACCTCAGAACTGTCAAGCTGAGGGATGAGGGAAAGGAGTATTTATCCGATTCTTATCCTTCTTGGTCACGTTGCCCTATGGGGTGTCTGAGCTCCCTCACACATCCAGGGTAGTTCATGTGTGAGAATGGCTACATGGGCTACTGCAGGTGACCACAAAGCAGAGGCAGCAGAGAAGCCCTGGGGGTAGGAAGCAAGAGACATACAGTGCAGCTGAAGCAATTGCTAGTCATTCACTCTATGTAACCAGTTGCTGGAGTAAAAAATGAAGCTGAGAAAAGAGCCTTCTAGGGCACAGTGAAATAAGTGCTCTAATAAAACAATGTGTAAAATACAATGGGAACTTAAATGGGAAAGAAGTGACAATCCCTGGGCTTTGAGGCATGAGTAAAATTGCCAGAGGGCTTATTGTAATTGCTTCATCCACTTGTTACTCTTTCTTTTTCTTTTTAAATATCACATTAATTATGTTCATTATCTTCTGTTCCCCGAAGTGTAACTTTTTTTTTTAAAGGAGTAAAGGAAGAAGAAGAGGAGAAGGAAAAGGAGAAGTTAAATATTTTTTCTGTGGCAAAAATTTTTTAATATTAAAATAAAAAAGTAGTTTGGAGCTAAAACTAAAAAGCATTTTTCCCTCTGGACTGTGACTTATACTTTACTGGATTTGGGAAAAAGCATGAGAAAGCACCTGAGTAAATAAACACACTGTGTGTACTCTAGGTATAAGAAAAGAGAATCTGCTTGATACTGCAGTAAACAATTCAAAACATAGCAAAGAAATGCATTTATGCAGATTTTAACAAAGGGATGATTATTTTGCCATGGTCCTGAAGCTGAAAAACAAATTTGAAGTAGCTATTACAAATACCCAACTCTCAAATTCTAAGTTTTTATAGGGTGTCTTATTTGTACCTAATGGACAAACTTTCCAAATTTCTGTGGTTTATCTGCCTGTTCCTTTCAAAAGGAAAAAGAAAATGTTTACATGATGTATTTTTGCTTGCTTGGTATTGGAAAAAGGAAAATATTTCTTATGTCGATGAAAGACAGTTAAGAGATATTTAAAAAACATCTAAACAGATAAAAAGAGATACACATTAGGTTTTAGAAACCTTACAGACCATAGCATTCAAATTCAATATTTTATATGGTTGTGATTTTATCTGTAATATTTGTGCTTTGCTTTCCCCTTATTATATTTATGATTTATATTTGAACCTGTGATTCAGAGTGATTGATTCACTCCTTAAATTAGAATACTCTAATATATATCTTTTAAATTTTTGATAGTTTTATATGTATTTATAAAATTATTTCAGGTAATTTATAAATAAATCATCCCATATTATTTTAAATATGCCTTTCCTATTCCAAACTGACAAACTATCATCATATCAAATTAATTAGTTGCTATTGTCAATTTTTAAAATAATTTCTAAGTTTATCTAAGATGCCTAACATGCCACCACGATATGTAGTCATGAAGATATTTATAGTGCCTTTTGTAAAAGTCAACATTTATCTTACACCAGCTCTCTTTTCAGATAAAGATTATATTTAATAAATGAAAAGAGTGAGTTGATAAGCCACATTAACCTAGCACTAGCGATCTCAATGTAAACTTGATCTCCACTTAATTTACAGCTTATTCTACAACAGTATTTTATTAAGGTATAATTTACATACAGTAAAATCACAAATCACAACAGCTTGAGGAATGTTGACAAATTAATGCAGCTACATAACCAGCATCCATATCAAAATAAAAAATATTTCAATCATCTCAGAAAATTTTCTCATGGCCATTTTCCAGGCAATTTGAATTCCCTGCCCTCACCCAGCAAAGCTACTGGTCTGCAATCTATAACCATATACTAGTTTTGCCTGTAAATAATCTTAGTATAAAAATAATTATACTGTATGTTATGTCTGGCTTTTTTGTTCAACATAATGTTCTTGAAATTCATCCATGTTGTTCCATGTGTCAGTAGTACTTTTTTTGTGTGAGTAGTATTCTATTGTCTGACTGTATTGCAGTTTGTTTATCCATTTTCCTGTGGATGGAAATTTGATTGTTTACAGTTTTGTGCTATCATGAAAAAGCTCCTATGAATATTCATTTTTCTTGGGTATAGATTTAAGAATAAAATGGCTGAATCACAGAGTAGTGCAGGACAGTTCTCTGGGTGGCCTTGGACAAACCCAGTTGTCCCCCACTTCTCCCTTGTAGTTTACAAGAATGATGGTAGAATGTCCAGGGAATGTAATATCCTGTAATAGGAAAGGATTGGTTGGAACAGCCTATACTGTTCCAGTCCTTCCAAGAAACAAAATATCCTTTGATACTAGCCCAGTGAGTCCTGTACCCCTGGGATATAAACCCAGGGTGGGCTGCTTTCCACCATACCTCAGCTATGATGGTGCAAGTGGAGCACATGCAGATGAGACTCCATCCACCCCAGGCAGCTTTCCTTTTTTTGAGAGAGAGAGAGTCTTTCTGTGCCACCCTGAGTGCAGTGGTGTCATCATAGCTCACTGCAACCTCAAATTCCAGAGTTCAAGCGATCCTTTTGCCTTGCCCTCCTGAGTAGCTGGGAATACAGGCATGTGCTACGATACCTGGCTATTTTTCTATTTTTAAGTAGAGATCGGGATCTCGCTCTTGCTCAGGCTGATCTCGAACTCCTGAGCTCAAGCAGTCTTCCCGCCTCAGCCTCCCAGATTGCTAGGATTACAGGCGTGAGCCACCACACGCGGCCCAGGCAGCTTTCCTGAGCCTTTGGGGACCAGCTTGCAATAAATCTTAGGCTTCTGTTGTCCCTTGAAGCCCAAGCCCCTCTATGTGTAATAAAATTGCTGCATGCAACTGGTGTGCATGGGTGTTTTGTCACACCAGACTCAGATAAGTTGATAACTAGTGTACAGTGAACCTATTTCACAGGTAGATGTGTATTCAGCTTAATAAGAAATTGCTGTACAGTCTTCCAAAGTGATTGTACCATTTTACCTTTCTACTCATAATTGTATGAGAGTTCCAGTTATTCCACAGCCTCATTAGTGCTTTTTAAATTTTAGTCATTTAGCCATTGTGTATATTTTGTATTTTTAGTCATTTAATGGTATCTTGTGGTTTTAATTTCCATTTCCTTGGTAATTAGTGAGGTTGAGAGTCATCCTATATACTTATTGGCCTTTTGTATATTTTCTTCTGTGACTTGTTTGTTCAAGTCTTTTGTCCTATTAATTGGCTTGCCTTTTAATTATTGCTTGTAGTTCTTTAAATATTTTGTGTATTTGTCCTTCGTCAGATCTGTGTATTTTGAATATTTTGTCCCAATCTGTGGCTTGTTCTTTTTTTTTTTAAGAACTGGGTCTTGCTATGTTTCCCAGGCTGTCCTTGAACTCAGTCTTAAGCAATCCTCCTGCCTCAGCCTCCTAAGCATGAATACCTAGGACTACAGGTGTGTGCCGCCACGCCCAGCATTGATGGAAGCTTTTGATGAGCGTAAGGGTTTAATTTTGATGAAGTCCAGTGTATCATTTTCTTCCTTGGTTAGTGTTTTTTATGTCCTGTTTGAAAAAATCCTTATCTATCCTGGATTGTAAAGATTTTCTCCTAGAATTTTTAGTTTTATTTCACTAATCACATTTAGGTTAATTTTTCTGTAGGATGCAAAGTAAGGGTCAAGCTTCATTTTTACCCCATGTTTTTTAAGTTATTCCAACACTATTTGTTTTTTTGTCTTTTATTCATTTTTTATTTTAGCATACTATGGGGGTACACCCATTAGATGTGTATATGCCCATCCCCTCCTCCCCCTTCCCATCTGCCTGACACCTGATAAATGTTAGTACTATATATGCACTTAAGTATTTATCAATTAATACCAATTTGATGATGAGTACATGTGGTGCTTGGTTTTCCATTCTTGTGATACTTCACTTGGTAGAATGGGCTCCAGCTCCATCCAAGATAATATAAGGGGTGCTAGATCACCATTGTTATTGTGGCTGAATAGAACTTCATGGTATACATATACCACATTTTATTAATCCCCTCATGTATTGATGGGCATTTGGGTTGTTTCCATATCTTTGCAATTGTGAATTGTGCTGCTATAAACATTCGAGTGCAGATGTCTTTTTCATAGAATGTCTTTTGTTCTTTTGGATAGATGCCCAGTAATAGGATTGCTGAATCAAATGGTAGTTCTACTTGTAGCTCTCTGAGGTATCTCCATATTGCTTTCCACAGAGGTTGTACTAGTTTGCAGTCCCACCAGCAGTGTATGTGTTCCTACCTCTCTGCAATCATGCCAACATTTATTGTTTTGGGACTTTTTGATAAAGGCTTATTCTCACTGGAGATGAGAGATATCTCATTGTGGTTTTGATTTACAATTCCCTGATGATTAGAGATATTGAGTATTTTTTCATGTTTTTTGGCCATTAGTCTATCTTCTTTTGAAAAGTTTCTGTTCATGTCTTTTGCCCACTTTTTGATAGGGTTGTTTGATTTTTTTCTTGCTGATTTTCCTGAGTTCTATATAGATTCTAGTTATCAGCCCTTTATCGGATGTGTAGCATGCGAATATTTTCTCCCATTCTGTAGGCTGTTTGCTCTCGTGATGGTTTCCTTGGCTGTGCAGAAGCTTTTTAATTTGATCAGGTCCCATTTATTTATTTTTGTTGTTGCTGTGATTGCCTTTGGGGTCTTCTTCATAAATTCTTTGCCTAGGCTAATGTCTATAAGAGTTTTTCCAACATTTTCTTCTAGAATTCTTACAGTTTCATGCCTTAGGTTTAGGTCTGTTATCCACCGTGAGTTGATTTTTGTGAGAGGAAAAGTGCGGATCCTGTTTCAGTCTACATGTGACTATCCAATTTTCCCAAATAACATGCTCATAGGTTGGCAGAATCAACATTGTTAAAATGTCTATACTACCCAAGTGATCTACAGATTCAGTGCAATCCCTATTAAAATACTAATATGATTTTTCATATTCCAACACCATTTGTTGAAAGACTATCCTTTCCCTTTTTAAATGCATTGACATCACTGTCAAAAATCAACTGGCTGCATATAAGTCTTTTTCTTGTTTTCCTATTCTGTTCCATTGAGATAATTGTCTAAATTTATGCTGATGTCACACTGTCTTCATTACTGAAGTTTAATAATAAGTCTCAAAGTCAGGCAGTATAAGTCCTCAAATTTTGTTCGTTTTCAAAGTTGTTTTGGCTATTTGATGTCCTTTGCATTTCCATAAGAAACCTGAATCAGCTTGTCAGTTTCTAGCCCTCCAAAATAGCCTTCTGGGATGTTTACCTGAGATTGCACTGAAACAATTTGGGGAAATTTTAATAATATTGATTCTAATCTAATCATTATAGAGGTTTTATACATTTTGGTTAAATTTAGTCCCAGTTATTTCAAGTTTTTGATGCTATTATAAATGGCTTTAAGTTTTAAATTTTATTTTCAAAATTTTTATTTATAATATATTAAAATATAATTGATTTATTTTTATATAGTGACCTTGTATCCCACAACTTTGTTAAATTCATTTTTAGTTATAAAAATTTGTTGTATATTCCTTTGGATTTCTGCAAACTATAATCATTTCAAATGTAAATAATACATTTGTAAATATTTTTAATTCTTTCTTTGTAATATTTGTCTTTTACTTCTAATTATTCCTTCATTGCACTGGTTATAACTTCTAATACAATGCTGAATGAAAGTAGTGAGTGTGGACATTCTTGCCTTGTTTTTGACCTTAGGTGGAATACAGCTTACATTTTCCACTAAAACTAGAGGAATAATATATTAGTTAGGAATTGCATTTGGCTGCATATAATAGAAACATTTATTTTTTAAAAAGTGGTACATACAAATTAGGAAGTTTTTCTCATGTCTCCAGAAGTCTGTAGGTAGGCAGTCCAGATATGATATATTACTCTATTGTGCTCTTTGAAACCTAGGCTCCTTTGTCTTCCTACTTAGCTATCCCTGGGTTGTCTCCTCATTGTCACAACATAGCTAGTTGCTACTTCAAGTATCACTTCTGTAATTCATGAAAAAATAAAGGAAAGGGCAAAGGACAAAAGGTATACGGCAGATGAATCTTTCATCTTTACAGCAGCTTTCTTGAAATCCTGATACCGTATACTTATATCTCATTGACCTGAACTGTTTAGTAGGCATTTGTATCTGCAAAGGAAAAACATAGTTTTTGAGGAGAGCCTCTAAAAATTCAATTTCTGTTAGTAAAGAAGAAGAGAAAGCATATTGTTGGGTAGACAACTAGGTATTTCTATAAGCAATAAAGTTTAATCTTCTACAAGGCTGCTCATCTCTGAGTTAAGAATGCTAGAGAAGCAGGTTTGGTGGAGAAGTTTATAGATGATGTATTGGCTTCAAGCTCTGAAATATTATAACTTAAAATCTGAAAATTCTAGGAGTGGACGAAAGAAAGTATTGCATTTTTTACCAGGAGTATGTATGTGGGAACCCTCTGCAGATGCTGATTGATTTTCCCTGTTCTGTTCTGAGTTGGCAGGTTACAGCAATCTAATTGGGATTGCCCCTCGATCACATCTTATTGGTTCCAGAAAAACCACTGGCCAGCCGGCCAGATCCTGTTTCCCAATTTTGAGGATCTAGGGCCACGCGGCTTGTTGAACTCTGACTCTCAGAGCTCAATGGCAAAGCCGCCGAGGCTGGCCGGCTTGGGAAGGGAAATTCAAGATTTCCAGAAAAATTGTGAAGATAGTACAGAGTTGCTATATACGCCACACCCAGCTTCCCCTTTTATTAACATCATCCTCTAAAGAGAATAAATCACTACTCTTATGTCAGGGATTTTGTGCAAAGTAGTTCAGAGGCCCTTAGGCAGAATACAGACTGTGACAAAAGGTGCAGAATCTCTGATTCATACAAACTGGATTCGTCACAAATTTACCGAGTCAAGAATTCCAAATAAAGCATTTCAGCCTTTACCTGAAGATCATGAAAAGTATGGTAGGGATCCACAGAACCCTCATAAACTCATATTGCTACCAGAATAAAAAGTACAAAAAGACATCCATATTGGGAAAAAGATATAATAAAGATGCTTGGATTACAAAAAGCACATACCCCTCAAGTTCACAAGAACATCCTTCAGTGAATGAAAAACTGAAAGTGGTTAAACATTTGATAAGAATCAAGCACCTGAAGTTGCCACAAGGACTTCCAACAGAGGAAGACATGTCTAACACGAGCCTCAAGAGCACTGGGGAATTAGTAGTGCAGTGGCATCTGAAACCTGTTGAGCAGAAAACAGTTAAGTCCTAATGCCAGAGTAGCTTCGGATTTAAAAATGCAAGTCATTTTTATTTAAAATGATGAGAACATTTTCATTAAAATATATTTAAAATACCAAAAAAAAAAAAAAAGAAAGAAAACGAAAATTCTAGACTAGGAATCTTTGATGCTTACAAAATAAAATGAAGACATTCTGACAACTTGTTTAACAGCATTAAGAAAATGTCATTTATTTGTAAATGAAAGCAGAGTCTGTTGCCTGAATTCAAGACTACTTCATTCCATTTCTTTCTGCATTGTTACAACATGAAAACAGCTGGTTAAATAACTCAGGTAATCTTAATGATGTCTTAACAGATATGGATCTCCTGTTCAACTGAAATAGGTCATTATTTTCTACTAATTTCAATAATGGACAGCAAATTCCTAGGCAAAAGTTATTGTATGTTACATGGAATTCAAAATGTGAAAATAACATGTTCCAGTCTCAGGCTGGCTGAGGTTTAGGGAAGTGGGAAGAGAAGTAATGACTTTGGTGACAGAATCAGGGATATCTGAGGTAATGGTGATTCAAGGCAGAAAGCAGAACCCATTTTCACCATGGCTCCTAGACTGACTCTGAGAAACATTTTAACTTTATAAATGAAATCATCTACAAACCTTCTATTTTCTTGTTAATCATGTACAATTTACCACAAATATTACATTTTCAGTGACCTCTATGAAACGATTTGTTGCTGAAATGTGTTCATGGTGTCTCAGAAAAGAATGATAATTATTATTTGTTTCCCTTAAAAGGTAAAGAGAAAAAATGATTGATATGGTTATCTACTATACTCCTATACATCAGGTTTCTCTATTAGCCAAAGGTCTGATTCTGGTTGTTTCCATTCTTCTCCAAGCAGTGTGTTAAAATTGAAAGGTTTGAAGTATTCTAGGCGATGGCTAAAAGCAAAGAAAAAGAAGGTGGGAACTGAAATGAATTATGCATTTGTGAAATAGCTGTCTTAACAGGCTATTTATTTTGTCACATCTGTGATAGGACAACATTCTATTTTAAGGAATACCAAAGGTAAGATGTATTCTATATGTACAATTTTCACACTCTAGCTATCAAACACTCAACTCTGAAAACATTCACCCACATATCAAAGCACTCTCCTTTCAATTCGGCAAACAGCTCCCTCACAGCTGAAGGGAGAAATAAAAATTAACCCTCAAAACCTGACTTACTCTATCTGTCTTTAAACAAATCATATTGTACTCTTGCATATGTTTTTCTATTCAAACTTTGATATAATTTATATCAGTCTTTGCCAAAGCAAGACAGGTTAATGTAAAAGAGTGTTAATCCTAGTTCTTTTCTTTCCAGAAAAACCATTTACTATTATGAAGCGTTCTCTTGTGGGCTAATGAAGAGAGAAAGTCTTAGCTAACATGCTGCAGTGGAACTCCACTCTATAGGAAATCACTGCCTTGGAGCTGCCCTTATCAATGTATAATCATACTTCTACCTAGGGTATGTCTCCAATAATGAATGAATGAGGAGTCTGAATATAGGAAGGTATTAGCTGATGAAGAGCCAGAGAGACATGCCATCTTGGTATGAGGGCCCTGAGTTAGTTACAACTAGACTTTTATCTCATTCTACCTCCCTGGCCAGGATGAACCAGTGTTTGTTAAGTCACAACTGTCAATCCCAGAGTAAGAGGTTAAAGAAACAACCATGAAGGGTAAGAGAAAGGAAGAGAGAAGGAGTCTAGGTAGAAAAGGGTCAGGACTGGGGTGAAAGGCAAAAAAAGGGGAAAGTATGTCAGGCAAAATAAATATGCTAGAAGAGATGAAGGCCAAGTAGAGTGAAGTAAGAGCATGATAGGAAGAAGGCAAACTGGGAAAGGAGAACCGTGTAGCACAGTCTAAGGGTAAAAAGACAGGAATGTCAGTCTATATGGTGCAATGCACACCAGGATGTGTCTGTTAGGTTCTTGTAAACACTCAGACTCACCTGGCTATCTCAGGTAGGCTGAGTAAACTTAGAGAGATTTAGAGCAGGAATCATAGCTTGCCTCAGGACAGCATCTGGCTTTCCTCCCTGAGGGAGTAGTCCTTGCAGCAGTCCATAGCACTCCTAAGGCTAGCTCTATTCTCCCTAGGTGACAGCTTCAAGTACAAAGAAACAAGACTCAAATTGGGAAAGTATAGGAGAAACCTTGGCTTAAACACCTGCTGCCCCACAGGAGCCAATATCGCTCGTAATAATTCCACAGGCATAGCTTCCAGGGTCCCCACAGGGAACATGACTATAAAGGGGAATCTCAAAGCCATGCTGTCTCCATCATGTATTTATACTTCACTCAAAATTACTCTCAGTCCAGATGTAAACCAATGAGGAATCATTTTTACCATAAGCAATGTTGCCTACAAACATAGTTAACATTTTTTTCTTATGAGGTAACAAGGAGAAGAGAACTAAAGAGATAAGTGAAGATCAGATTCTCTTGCAGCAGGGAAAAGGATTTATTAACCTTTTGTTCACACTAGGAAACACTGATGCCTCTCACCATTTAGCTCTAAAAGGGGTTATAAATGAATTTGCAACAATACTTTTGTATTAGCTGTTTTAACACTCACTAAACAAGACTTTCCTCATACCACAATAGAAAAATAAGTGCTCTACTGGCAGTAGTGAGAGAGATTATGTCAGACTAAAGTTAATCTATCAAGTATTTTCTGAGGACCATTTGAGAACATAGGACTCTTGGACACATACCTCATCTTCTTTGACCAAAAGATATTACTACTCTCTACCAAGAATTAATTTCCAAAAAACTTTTATAGTTGGAACATCTCTCCATTCATATTCTACTTACAAATCAGGTTTTTGTCCTTGTTGCAGTTCATGTTGAGGTACAGGGTAAAGAGCTTCATAACTTCGTTTATCTTTTGATCCATGAATTGCAAACGAATTGAATTTTGTCACATTGGGTGGAAAATAACTCCAAGGAAGATAAGCTTTGCCTTCCCATTTTGTCTCTCCTCTGGACACTCTGAATGATAAGGTAAGTTCTTGCTATAGAAACATGTGGAACACAAAAGGTAAAATCAGACTTATACTTTAAACATATAAATATATGTATCACTTGTATACTTGAGGATTTTGTCTCATAGTTTTATATACTTACTTTCCATACATTTCTTCTTCCAGAGAGTAAAAGCACTAGATGCTGTCCATGGCTGTCAAAATTAAGATTCCTCATCAGTGTTTGAAAGAAACAAATGTTATTTTCTTTACTATTCTTCATATCTGGAATATATGTGCTTTTAAATAAATTTTGAAATAATTAAAAGATGCAATACTAATATTTGATAATTATAGGAAAAGCCAGTGTGTTCAGTTACTTAGAAATGACATCTTTAAGTTTACCATTTTCCGGACAATCTCCATCAAAAGCATAAAGCTTCAGGTGCTTAGATTGCTTTTTATATTCTTTAAATAAGAAATTATATAAAATGTTTCATTCGGTTAGATGACACAAAGTATGAGAAAGGGTCAGGGGGATAGCATGTTATTTGGAGTTAATAATAAAACCAATTTCAAAAACTAAAGTAGTCTAAAGAAAGCTAGCACGAATTTACAAGTCTGAATTCAACAACTTTACTAACGGTCTTTTCTGTAAAAAACAAAAACAAACAAACAAACAAACAAAAACTATCTAGAAGCTCATTAGGAAGATAGAAAATGCAAAACATAGACTGTCTAAAACTAGTCAACAGGCTAAAGGCTTTGATGTGTATCAAAACCTTTTCTCACACAGCCATCCTCAACTTGTCTGCCTCTTGTGTTTTCCGGCTTTGTACCATTAGTTCAGGCACCAGTGTCACATTTTCAAAAAGAAACACAAAATATTCTCACAAGGAAACTCTAATAATAGTGCATAATTGGGATTAGTCAGGTCAGTAAGAACCAAAGGATTTCATGTGTTTACATGAAGCAAATTTACTGGCTCTGGAAAAGACTATATCTTAAACATTTCTACATAGATATTCTAGCAGAAGACAAGTATTATTTTCCATTTAAAAGTCTTCTGATTATTTTTCTTATTATTCAGCCTTAGGAATATATCCTAGAAGGAGTAAAAATTTTTGCAAATTAAAACAACAATTTCTTTATGTTTACTTTCCTAGAGGTTAATTCCTGCTACAGGAATTGATTGCCTGAAGCAAAACCATGATTCTTGATTATTAACTATCCTGATGTATACCTGAGGATTGTTCTGTTAACTTTTAAAATCTATTCATTTTAGATTGCTTACTGTGTAATTTTTAACAAAACAGAATCTAATTATTCAATTTTTCCAGTGTTAAGGTATTACTTTATGAAAATAAACTGATATTATCACCTAACAAAATTAAAACTAAGGGTTAAACTTTAGAATTCTAGTAGATCCAAGTTCTTTACTGTCCTCTAGAGAAATTATAAATGTTTGCCTTAGTTTTCTCACCTGCAGGGTGAAATTACATAATAGTTGAAATTTTCTTAACTCTCATGACAATTTATGAGAATTAATCATTTTTTCAATAAAAAATTTTGTCACATTAGTTAAAATGTGACACAAAAAGATATATAATTATTCTTCTTACAAAAGTAATGCAAACAGCCAGATTTTCCACATTAGACTTAGCAAAATATCAAAATAAGGGAAAATAATATCTCAAAATCTTATTTAGATCAATTGTTTGGAGCTCTCTGACTAGCCTACTAAGGAACAAAGGCTACTGGATTTCAGATACTGAGAGGCACTGAAATGGCCTGTAAAATGAATAACAGCAATATAAAGAAAGATTTCATTATTAAACATTTTACTAATTTATAATTTGCTATAATTTAGATGACAGGTTTGCCAACCAGGTAAAGCAGGTTCCCAAGAGATAGTTAAACCTGAACAAAGAGAGTCCAAAGTTAATATTTTTAATGAGTCTACTAAGAAAATCCATGTATGATTTAGTTTTTATCCCTGACACTGAATATAAAAGTGACACAGTCTATACTCAATAAATGCATGATGAAAAAAGGAAGGAATAGATGAATATATAATTATGTAATACATAAAAGTCTAATCTAGTCATTAAAAAAATTTTTCTAAAAGAAACATTTTCATATGCTAGTTCAATTCATTGTATCTAAATGTCTCCCTTTATTTCTGAACAGCTAATATATAATAATGCAAATTTATGTAGGAAATAATGAAGAAAAGAATTCTTATTTTATGATTTTCTATTTTGCAAAAAAATTATCTTCAAATTTATTAGAAAAAACATCAGTGAATTCAAAATAATACTGACATATTTTCAAACATTTATTAACAGAATATATGAATATATTGTAAACATAATCTAAATATATGCACTATACTTGAAAATAAGGAATTATATAAAAGTATATAATTCAGATTAACATTCTTCCTAGTTAGCTGGAATTAATGAGCTTTTACTACAACCATATGATTTATAACTAGAAAATAATGTGTTTGAATTATGTAGTAATGATTAAAAAAAATATTTTATACTTACGGACAAAGTTCAACTTCTAAATACTGCTCAGTTATATCATTCAAGAAAAATGCTTCCACGACTTTTGAAAACAGAGATATGACATACTGAGAAATTTAATTTGCTTCCCAACAATAAAATGATTTGTTTATTTCTTTACAATATACAATGAATTAACTTTTTTTAGTTATAATACTATCCTTAGTAGGAAAAGGGGCAAAGATAATAGACATTGCCTGGAGGAAGAAATATATAGGAAATAAATCATCATCAATTTTCTCCCATATCAATTGCCATAAATGAAAAAGATTAATTAACCCTACTGCCAGTGAGGTTGTAAAGAAATCAACATTATCACGGATTTTGGACCAGTTCCTTATCCTAAGAAAATAATCAGACAACTGGAAAAAGAAATAAGTATGTTATTCATCAAAGCATTGCTCAAAAACTGGAAATGATCTAAATGATTATCGCCTACTATATAGGATTATCTTTTATTCTATAAATAAATATCCTATTATATAAGAGAACTGTTAAATTATGGAAATTATGTATTCCATGCAACGGAATACAATGCAGCCATTAAAATCAAGATACATCTGATATCATGGTAGAAAATGAAAGAAAAAAAAATCAAACATACAGTTAAGTATCTGCTGACATGGGAAGATACCCATGATATTTGATAAGTAGCCTGCAGAGCAGAAACCAAATGTACATGAAATTAAAATGTGCATGTGTGCTTGTGCCTAGATGTCTACAAAATGTACACAAAAATGTTAAGACTACTTATCTGTGATTGGTGGAATACAGATAGGTGACCTTTTCTTCTTTATAATTTCTGGGAATTTTCTGAGCATATGCTATTTTAAAAATTATTTAATTACAAAAGCAATAGCTCTTCCTTTTAAATAATTACAACAACATAAATATATACAAAGTAAAATGTCCAAGTCTTTTTCTTCTCCCTTTGGCCTAAAACATGCCAGAATTTTTCTGTGCTTCTACAAACTATTTTACCTGCTCAGATTTTTAAAAAATAAATATGGAACCATACATTCCTACAATTTGGTTTTTTTCACATAAAAACTCTCCTTCATATAAATACCATAATCTTTTTAATGACTAAATAGTATTCTTTTATAAAATGTCATAACTTATTCATCTAATCCTTCATTAATAAACAGTTTGTTTCCAATTTTTCAAGTGTTATTTTTATAATAAGATAGCCAAGATATATATATAGTTCTGTCATCAACTCATAGAATCTCATTATCCCTTTCTAAATCTTTTACCTAGACAAATTAGAGTGTCTACTGTAATGGTTAATTGTATGTGCCATGGTATTCAGATATTTGATCACGTATTATTCTAGTTGTTTCTGTGAAGGAATTTTTTAGATGAGATAAACAATTAATCAGTAGACTTCTACTAAAGCAAATTACTTTCCATAATGTGACTGGGTCTCACCAGTTAGTTAAAAGCTTTAATAGGAAAGAAGACTGACCTCACCTAAGAGAGTTCTGCCAGCAGATAGCCTTCATGGTTGAAGCACGGTATCAACTATTCAGTGGGTCTGCTGGCCTACATAACAAATTTTGGACTTGCCAACCTTCACGACTGTGTAAACCAATTCCCAAAAATCAATCAATTTGTCTGTCTGTCTGTCTCTCTCTCTCTCTCTCTCTCTCCATATATACATATATAGAGGCACACATGTACCTTCTGATTTCTAATTTCTATCATCACCTTACAAATATTTTTGCAGCTTCTCTGTATTAAACACTATATCAGATTCTGAGAGTACCCTGATTACCTTACAATCTAATCAAATATTAAAGTGGAAAATTTTAATAAAAATTCCAAAATGGAAGTATGTATAGGTTGTTGTAGAAAAAGAAGAAAACAGATGCTTAGGTCAAAAAAGAAAATGCTTTAGGGAGAGACTCCTGGAGAATGTCCTATCTAAGCTCCATCTTGAAAGATGAGTTGGAGCTAGGTAAAGACTGATGGAAACTTCATTCTAAGGTGAGAGAGCAGTATAATCGAAGGTACACAATCAGGAAATACTGTGGCTTATTTAAAGAACTACAAGAAGTTCAGTCTTACTAGGCAAACCTTTCAATGTAGGAAGAACTGGTGATGCTGCAGAGAGAAGGGGCCAGGTCATAGGAAATCTTATATAGAGATCATATGAAGAAGGGTAAAACTTATCTTGAGAGAACATAGAGCCTGAGAAAGTTTTCAAATAGCTGAAGGATGAGTTTACATTTTCATTTTAAATAGATCATTTTAGATCACTCTGGCTAAGTGAAGAATGGGGCTTAAGGGCAAAAAGATTATTTAGGAGGCTCTGCCCTAAGCCAGGTAAAAGATGATGAAGGCCTACCCTTCAGCAAGGATGGTGGGAATGAATAAGAGGTACTGAGTCAGAGAAACATTTAGGAGGTGAAACTGATAGCACTTAGTAAATAAATCCAAATATAGGGAGCGAGAGAGGAGGACATCTTGGTAAGATCTTATAATTTCTAGATTTGGTGATTTGATGTATCGTTAGTATCATCTATTGAGATTGGGCAATTAGCAGTTTATGAGAGAAGTAGATGAGTTGAGTTTGGGATTTGTTTGAGTCTGGTGCCTATAGTACCTCTAGTAGATAAGTCACATTGGTGTGTATAATATTAGGAAGATGATATATAGAAGTCCTGTATCAATAAAAGATAACATGTGACAACCTTAACACTGACAAATGTGTGCTATACAAATGGTATAAAGAATATAGACATTAGTATTCATCAAAGTCTTCTGTGAAGAACAGGAACATGAATTATATCTTGAACTATGTGCATTAGAGGCAGGAGGAATAGAATGAGAAAGTACATAGGTAAAGAGCTTTTGGTTGAATATAGTGGCCCAATTCATGAGTACCCTGAAAGCTTATAGGAAGGGTATGAACTTTTATCCTAGGGAAAGTAATTGTTTATGATCCAGGGAAATGCATCATGAAGAGTAGTTCAGACAGACGAATCTGGTAGTTTAATTAGGATATACTAGAAGGGGATCATAGAGCAAATTTGAAATCATGTAATTTCATAGCATGTGTTTTAGCCTTAATTTAATATGTGAGATTACTTACCAGTGTAAAGTAAAAACTACATTTCATGTTGAGGTTGATAGTGTTTCTATCAACCCCAAAACTTCCATAAAGAAGGTTAAAGTGGTAACTTGAAGATACTTAAAGACAAAACAGGAATGCTGAATTCTTCTTATAATGAATAATATTAATAGAAGTACAGGAAGGAAATATGGCAGCAACACATAAAGCTGGATTTGAAATCGCCACTTTTCACTGTTCTAGTTATACAATTGAAGTCCCATAGGTAATGGAAAAAAAGAATGAGATAATGGTATGAAATATCAGAAACTGCACATGTCAATTGCTCAGAAGCACTCATGTCCTAACACCAAGATAAAATAATAGTTCTGTGAGAGGTTATTATAAGAAGATTTATGTTTGCAATAAAATACAGTACTTCCACTTACCTTCATAATCCCACAGTTCATTGAAAGGCTTCCCTGGTTCTCCAAGTGGGGCTGGAGGATCATTGAAAAATGGAGCACTAACTTCCATCATCACTCCTCTGTCACTTGGATTGAGCCTGACAAACACTGGCTCATGCTTCACTGGAAAACTATCCCAAGTGTGTTCAATTTTAAAATCCATCTGAAGACTCTGAATAAAAACATATTAAAACAAACTCTTTAACAATATACAAATGCTTCCCTTAGTTAGAAATGAAATGAAAATTTCAATGTCAAATAGCAGACAGGAAGGCAATAGAGTGACAAGAATACGGTCCTGGGAGTCAAAAGGCCATCCGTGTTGTGGCAAATTATATACTTTGGGTTCTATTCTAAAATAGGTAATTGTATCCCAGAAGGTTTAAGACTTTAAGTCTAGATTTAGCTCTAGTGCTCTTGTAAAGAATGCATAAAAATCATTTTTAAAAATTATAATTAAGTCCACAGCAGAAATTGTCAATACACTTAACTACAACCATAAGCACCATAAGTTTATATTGTCATACTTTATCTTTTATTTATTGTAAAGTGTGCAGGTGTCTGAGTTATTATATCTTCTGGGAATTAAAATCTTTACAATAAAATGAAACGTGATAAAAAAAATCTCCATAAATCAGGACAAACAGTGATGTTAACATCTGTTCTTTTGGCTAAAAACCTTTTCTTTGAGGTGAGGTGAAGGGCGGTTTCCCAACTATTTGAAGGTTAGTAGAGTTGAATTTTGTCTTTCTTTGTTCCAGTGTATACACTTTCAATTTTTGATATTTCAACTGTTAAATGACTACTTGCTTGGTTAATCACTTCTCCAACTGAAAAATGCGAACAGACCCTGCTATCATTTGAACTTTGAAACAGACTAAGTACATATGAAACAAGCAGTATTTTCATTTTAAATGGTTTTTCTATGTATTCAATAGAAGGACATATATCAATAAAATTATATTTTGTTGAACAGTATGGATTGGACATTTTATAAACATTATTTCATTTAATTTCATTACAAACTTGCAGAGGAACTATTATTAACCTTATTACAAATGAAACAGACTTGTCCAAGGTCTAGAAATTGGACTAATTTCAGCCACGTTTTCCCAGATGAAGACATCTGAGGAATCTCCAAGAAGATGAAAACTTTATTTTAGGAATGGTGGACTCCCCAGATTACACTGGGTCCTGTGTCTTATCTAGAAGATAATCTTCATTTAGTACCTGATGATTCTTCCAAACTAACTTCTCTTATCTGAAATCTTGGAATGAATCCCTTCCTTCATATGTTATTTTCACTGCAAGCAATAAAGTTTTAAATTTTGAATAAATTTAATTCAGTGAACATATATTAAGAACCTACTATGTGCCAAGCAGTGGGAAGTCCAAATATACAACCTCTGTGTCACACAAGAAATCCAAGATCTCTGAAAACCTTTTTCTAAAGTCTATAGCTTTTGCTAATTTTCATTATACGCTAACAAATTTTATTAGATAACTTCTAAAATTAAATAGCTATGGCATTGCAACCCATGTGTAGAAAGCTAACAGCATTTCAGAAGAAATGTGCAACTCATATTCTTCATTATTGAAATAAACTCAGTGTGTGATAAGACTGTATAAATTGATTCTGATTTATATGTAATGTAATCTTGATTTGTGTGGAGTAAAATACCTCAATAATAAAGTTATTTTCCTAGTTGAAACATCAAGGCATATTCTACAAAAATAAATGTATAACCCTCTACCCCAAATTTTGGTAGTAATATGTATTCTCTTGCAGCATATAGGAAGAAATATTAATAAGAAGAAATCAAGATGTTAGAAATGCTGATTAAATCTGATTCTGGCTGAGAGAATATGCTATCTCTTAACTTGGAGCTTGACAATCCTTAACAATGCTGGAAATATATAGCTTAGCAACTAGGAAATTCTGGTAGATTCACTTACTCTTCATACAACCACCATATCCACAAAAATGCTGCATAAATAAAAGAGATCCCTATCTTTATCAGTGGGTTTTCACTAGGGACTTTTAAACTTCCAGCTCATCCAGGCAATTGCTTCTAAGTCTAAATGGAATAAAACCATATATAGTGATATCCCCTAAAAGTGGCCTGTCACTTCCATGCACATGTGGTGGGTTTCATGGTCAGAGTGAGGTACTCTTTATAGGTTTCAAATTACTTCAAAAGTAATCTTATCTGGAAGATAAAAGATAAAAGCAGAGCTACCCTTGTTGAGAATTAGGTTGAGGTATCCCACGCCATTCTACTAGTTCCTTCTGCCTTTTCCACTAAGGTTTCTTTGAGCATTGTTTGAAAATTACTACAAGATACAGTGAGTGGACTTCCACAAGTAGGGCGTAATGCTATGGCTGATAGGTCCAAGGGTAGAGTATAATTTTGGTTTTAATTGCATAAAATGACTTTAGTTTCTTACTGAAATGACACATTTATTTTTTTTTAATTTTATATTGCTTTAAAGAACATTCCTGTCAATCTAAGTATGCATAATAGTTATTAAAAATTGGCCTAAAAAGTATACTTCCGCCTACTACTTATAACAATCTAGTTTAAAGATAACATGGACTCAGACAGAGACAGTGATTCTTCCCTTAATTTCCTTGGTAACCTCCTGAGACTTAACACCTACCACTTTTCAATTTCTTTGTTTGTATATGTGCTCATTAAGTAGAGACAATTTAATTGTCAATGTCCTTCATCTCCTGGGCTAGTGCTGCCTTCTCTGTCATTCTCTATTGCCTATACACTGCTCTATTTTGATTCATAGTACTTATACATGACATATTTATTTATCATCTTCCGCAGCCAGCTGGCATGCCTATGATGCTATTTATTTGTTGAATGAATAACTGTTCTAGTCTCTGGATCTAAAATTTTATGACTGTAAGATTTTGTGCAGGAGAAACCTACTGTGTTTGGTACCATTATCCCCTTTAACACTATATGTATATGGATACAATGGCTAATAATGAAGATGATGTATCATATCCAGAAATTTCCTTTCAATTTAGTTTATCAAGTGTTTATTAAACACTCATCTTGTTTCAAGTGCCATACCAGTGCTTGGGAAATAATGTGTAAGAAGTCTATGGGGAGTTTGGGATGATTCTCATGTAGCCAATCAGTGGGATCACCACTTCCATAATCAATTGGTTCATTTTGTAGTACAATTTAATACAATAGGATCCCTATACCAAACTAAGTTTTAGATAAATCAAAGATTTAAACATAAAATTCAAATCACATAAAAATAAGGAAGGCAAAAATTAGTCTTTTAAAAAAAATCTTATAGAGAAAGACTTATAAAATATAACCCAAACCCAAACATTTAATTACGTAAAAATAACAAAATTAAAAGCAGAAACCTCCTGCCCCTACCTCCCACCACTTCCTCCCCTCACCCCCAAAGCCTACCATTAACAAAATCAAAAGACAGTCTGGGGAAAAGTATATGCAGCTCATATTTCAGACAAATACTTAATTTCCTTAATGGATAAAAAGCTCCTAGAAATCAATAAGGAAAAGACTAACACCCCAACACAGAAAAGTAGGCAAAAGAGATGAACAGCCAATTCATAGAAAGAAAATGCAAAATGTTCAACTTCGCTTAGATGACAGAAATGTAAACTAAAACTACAATAAATTATTTTTCACTTAGATTGGCAAGGATCAGAAAGTTTGATAACATGCTGTGTTAATGAAAGCATGGAGAAAAAGTCACATATTGCTATTGAAGCATAATTGGTATTAAAACAACCTTTGTGAAAACCAATACTTTAATATCTATCCAAAAATGCAAATATTCTTTGACCATAATTTTAGTTTTAGGAGTTACTATACCTACATATTTTCAAAATAACATAAGTATAAGGATATTTATGGTAGCATTGTTTAGAATAACAAAATATTGGAAGCAACTGAAATATTCATCAGAAGACAGGTAAACTATCACATAATGAAATAGTACATAGCTGTTAAAATGAATAATGAAGCTCTTAATGAACAACTAAAATACACTGAGAAGTGAACAAAAGGTGCGAAAAAGAATGTATTTATTTAATAAAAAGGAAGCTTATATGCATATTTGCTTGTGATATATATACTATCTCAGGAAGCATATATGCACAAGAAACCAGTAGTAGCAGTGGCTGCTTCTCTAGAGGGAATTACCTGCCTGAGATACGGGAGGAAAGAAGGCTTCCTTTCAACTTTATCACTTTTTTTTAACCTATTTTAATTTTATATGACAGATATGAATTACTATTTAAAAATAAATGGATAATTTAAAAATATTTTTTAAAGTTCAACTTAAGGCTGAGTCTTATGATGACTACCCTTCTCCCCTTTATGTTATATAAGCTGAACAGTTCCAAATATTACCAAGGTGATCATTGTCCTACTATGTAATTTTCATGTTGGCTGTTTAGAGTTTCTTAAAAGGATATTATTAATCTGTATTCTTCCACTTTTAACCTCTATTCTTCAAATTACTCCTTCATCAAAAAAAGTTTAAAATATTGTTTTTCAATTATTTTCATTGTTTTACCTTTACTATGGAAAGACCTTTAAAAGGAAATGAAAGAAGAGAAAGGAGACAGAACCATGGAGCATGAAGAGCCTACGAGAATGAAAAAAAAAAAAAATCCACAGAGTTTTAAAAAAAGAAGTTACGTTAAAGGTATTTTTCCAACAAAACGATTCGCAAGGAAAACTTCCAAATTCCTCTATTCACAAAAATTTCTTTAGTTTTTCTACAATAATTTATTTATTTTCAGTTTGCATTCCTCCTCCCCGGCCCGGGCCCTTTATGAGGGAAAGGGAGAAGTGAGGAAGTCGGCCAGAAAGTGGGAGTACACTGTGCCAGCAGGAGGCAGCTGAAAGGTAAAATACTTTTCTGTACTTTCCAGAGAAAAAGCTAAGGACAAGACCGGGCGACGGTACAAGGAATGACAGAGTGAAGAGGGCATACCAAGGAGAAAACACAGACCAGAAAGCTTTCCTCAGACCCACACTTGGCTCCTTCCTTTCCGCGGAGGTCACGGGAGACCGCGCAGCCTCAGGCTCCGCCCAGCTGCCTGCTCGTTCTAGGGGGAGGGGCTTGGAACACCGATGCAGAGACCCTTGATTTTTCTAGAGAAGAGAAACGTTCAAGTGCCACAGATGAACATCTGAAGACTTTGAATCATTCCACTGAAGTTTGAGCGGTTTTCTAGAAGAAGGATGGGTAACTCAGAAATATAAATACCGTGCAACAATTTGAAAATCAACTGTAAATCATTGCGATTGCAACAGAACATGAACAGCAGTAATTCATTTAATGCAACTAAAGTTTGATATATAAGCAAAAACTATAAGTTATATTCAACGAGCTATACATTATTGTACTACTGGCATATATTACATAGTGGTTAACGATTATGACCTTGGAACCATACAGCCTGGGTTCAAATCTCAACTCAGGCACTTTTCAACTGTGTGATCAATTTGGATCCTTGCTTAAACTTCCAACTTTGTACTCTTCATGATAGTTTGCACGTAGTACTGGATGCTCAATGTTGATCAAATAAATTACTATTAGTGAAATGTCAGTCATTTTCAATCTATATGATTTCTAAAGGTTTTCTTTATTGCAGAAAAATAATATAAAAACATAAAATAGTGGCTTGAGAATGGTTAAACACACACGAAGTACTTTTCTTTTGCACTTCTCTGTTTTTGTACTCAATTTATGCTAATAGATACTTTCCATACACATTCACTGAATTCTTTAATTCCTTTATCAGATATTTATTCAACCGTTTTTGAGTTCCAGGTATGATGGATCCTGGAAACAAACTAGAAAGCAACATGATAAAGACTGCAGGAGGAAGCATGACATAAGTACTAAGGTGAGGGGAGTGGATAGAGAACTCAGGAGATTTAAAGTTTCCCTTCACTAGAGAGGATACTGTAGGAGTAAGTGGAATCCTCATAATTTTGTTCTCTCATGATGAAATTTATTTTGAAAATACTCCATTAAAATTCAACCAGTAAAGTCTTATAACCACAAACACACAAAAAAGCAAAAACAAAAAGCTATGGTTTATATTTCCTTGACTGTGATAATATAAGCCAAATGATTCGAGAGCAGACATAAAAATTCCCATTTCAGATAATGAATTTATTTAAATACCACACATTATTTATATCCAGAAGATACTCTTTGCTTTCATTCACACCTGTATATCTTATCAACTTTGAGTATAAATGTGGAGTTAAGTTTATAACTATTTACTGTTTCATGCCAAGTAAAATCACAACATACAGGTTCAATGTAGGAGAAGTTACAAGCATTTCGTGGGAAGTCAATAGAAGTTTATAAAGAAAGAGTTGTACACTGAACTTCAAGAAAGAGTTAGAGCTTGCACAATCAATTTTCCCTTCCAACAAGTTTTTGTGTTAACTCTCTACAGCCACTAAAAACCAGATCAAGTTCAATATTCACTTACTAAATGAAACTTTTTTAAATGGTTATTAGCTACACATTCATATTTAATAGCTGGTTTTTAGAGGAAGGGACCATCTCATTCTCTTAATATTAAATATGGAGTAAGGCCCATAGTGGGCCTTCAGATACCTAACTGGATACATCTGGACATATTTTAAAAATTTCTTGAGACACGTTACCAAAATTAGTTTATGTGACATTGTGAGTACAGGACCACAAAACTTAAGCTGTTAAACAGAAAGCCAAATTGTGCTGCATCTATGACTTGTCTGCGTAGCGATACTTCAGTTAAATTCATAAAAATACAATCTATTAAATAAACTAAAACTAGTGGCTAGCTTCAAGTTAACATTTTTATTGCTAGGGTGAAATTTCCTCCAGTGTTAAGTGTTTAAAAACAAACTCTAAGCTTTAAGCCCAGACAAAATCAATTTTAAAAAATGGGAATTGTAATCTATCCACAAATCTAAATTTTACCTATTTTATCTTGCAAAAAATGTGACTTTTCTCTTTTCTTCTATTTGAAGAAACAAACTTATATCTGAAGAAATAGCTGCTTTATTTGCAGATCTTTTGAGTACTTCTAACGACATGCCTTATTACCACACAGTTAAATATTTAAACAACAGCTGTCTCCTTTCTCTAAAGACTCACGAGGGACAGGATCGTACTTAGCTTCTGGAGATTACCAAGTATACCCGGAAATCCTCCAGAGGTACAGCCTTGGTAGGCGACTCTGAAAATGCCTGTCTGGGCGCTGCCTCCAGCCATAGGAACCTGCATTCTTTACTGTGTACACAAGTGCTTAGTATATTAGTAACTCAAAGATACTGAAGGCATTTAAAATATGTATTTAATGCCCTACCTACGTTTACATTTTTGGGGGTTTTTTTAAAGAAAAAAAAAGACGCTGGGCCCCACCACCTGGAGACACCGGCCCGCCAGTTGCTCTCGGCGCCTAGCGGGTGTCTCAGCCCGCTTGTCATTCAGGCTCTCATGGCTCCTCCCATCGCTTGACAGTCAGCCAATAGCGTGCTAGGGCTCTAGGAAGCGCGGTGACGAAAGGGCAAACGCCCGCGTGATGACGCAGGTGGCGTCACCGTCTCCAAGGAGCGGTCCGGGGCACCGGTTTCAAAGTCGCAGGGCGGGCCGAGTGGACTTTTGCAGCTGGCCTGGGGCTTCCGAGCCGTCCTGGAGTCGCCCCTCACCTCCGCCGCTCTGTTAAGGACGCTGCCACCGAGCTGTCCTCCAGCCCCCTCGGCGCTCTCCTAGGTGGCCCGACAAGACCCCGAGTGACCCGCGGGACGCCTGTAACCTATGTCCGCTTCGCACCAGGATAGGATTCTGTTGAACGTGGAACAGAATTCACTTGGAGCATCCCCAGCAATCCGGAGATCTGAAGCCTGTCGCCTGGGCGAGGGACTCGTCTGGGACTAAAGAGAAGCAAGCGCGGTGGGGCTGTTGACGCCGCGTGAGCAGGATGCTGATTACTCCGCTCCAGCGCTTGACAACCTACGGAGTGTTGCCTTAGTTCCCCCGCTCGGCTGGAAGGTAAAGGTGGTGAAAGCTCCAAACTAAAATTGTATCGAAATGGCCACAAACAGCGACGCGCTGAGAGATCAAAGTAAGCTCCATATTGCTTTATTAAGAATCTATGTATGATGTTTAATGTCATCCTTGACCAACTGATATTTTTTGAATGCCTGTTGGGTACATTTAAATGTGTAAAAACTTAATAGAAGTTAGCTGCAGAAAAAGCTTGGTGGTATATGTGAGGCTGTGTATATATACTTAAGCAGGACCGTTTGGTAAATACTTGTTAGGTTCCTTAAGCTTACACAGAACTCTACTAGACACTAAACATGCTTATTATGCTCCTCTGGTGCACTGAAGAAATTAGAGGGCTAATGGCCAGGAAGTTTCCAAGTCTGCAGTTAAAACCTAGAGGTACAGCTGTGGCCATTTAAAAGATGTTTATTGAGCTCCTCCTGTTTCTATTATGTATCATCAGGTACTGTAGAAGCATAGCTGCTGCAAAGATGAAGAGGACAGTTTTACCCTCCACGATTTTAATGTAGAAAGGGAAATATGTGAATTCCATAAATATACTGGAGTGACAGCAACTGCTAACTCTTTTTCCTCAGTTTCCTCATAGAGTTGTTGAAATAATTAAAGATGAGCATTAAAATATGTGAAGGATTTAGAATGGTATGTGACACATTGTGCTAAACAAATATTAACTATTACAGATTATTAAACTATTGTCAAGGACTGAAACTTGAAGAACCAATATGACTTTATTGTCTAAACTGTCTAGATGTCCCAAATAGAACAGTACTTTCAACGTAGAGGGAATTGGGAATGTGCTTTGTTAATGATTTGCAACAAGGCTGGGTTCAAATGGAAAATGGAAATTTATATACAGAAATGGCAAGTGGATTTGAAGGGGTAGAATGGGCCTGGATGGCGAAGGGCCTTTTGTTATGTGTGCTGAGTTTGGACCATTGCACAGGTTATAGGAACCACTGAAAGTTGAGAGTGATATGATCAAATTGTGATTTGTATAGCCCAGTCTGGTTGTTATGAGGAACAAGCATTATAGCAGAGTGTATTTAGGTGACTACTTTTATCATCCAGGTAAGAAGTGAACCAAGGTGGACACAAAGAAATTGGAGATCAGGGCATTTTAGAGAAAGAGATAGAGGGCAACCTAGGTTTTTGGCTTGAGCAATAGGGAAGGTAGGAAAAAGGTTCTAAGTTCCATTTTGGAAGCATTATAGACCAATGGTTAAGAACTCAGCCTAGGATTTACTCTGTCTGTGCTCATAGCCTAGCTCTACCTCTTTATAGATGTTTTACCTTGGGCAAGTTTCTTAGCTTCTCTGTGCCTCAGTTTTCTCATTTGTAAAAATGAGTATAAGAACAAAATAACCATCATGGAGTTGTGAGGCTTAAGTGAAATGAGGAAAATAAAGCACTTAGCATAGTGTCTGGCACATATTAAGTGCACAGTATTCTTGGACCGGAATCCGCAGCACCTCTGAACAGAGAGACAGGAGACTCCGAGGCTGTAATTACCAGAAGGAGTTTATTGGCTAGCTCGAGCTAGGGTCCAAGCTGCAGAGCACCAATGCAGTGGCCTCTCATTCGGGCAGGGATCCCCTGCAGGGGGGGCGAAGCTTTTTATACTTGAGGCGCATCTATCCTTTACAGTGATTGGTTCTATACACTGATCATGCATCTGCCCTTTACAGTGATTGGTTAGCCCCCATATCCACCATTTCCCCCCAGCATTTTATTTTACCCTGCCCCTGATTGGTTCTAATCTGTTCTGGGTCCTAGCCGATAGGCTCCGGACTCAGCGCTTTTCCTCTGCATCTTATTTTAACCCATAATGCCCTGCGGTCAGCAACTGATAGGCTCTGGACTCAGGGCTTTTTCCCTGCATCTTATTTCAACCCATAATGCCCTGCGGTCGGCAAGCAAGCATCGAACAGAAGCTAGAAGACAGCCGTTAGCCTAATAGCCCAATATCTCACAGTATATGTTATCTAAAATAATTGATGACACTAGAATGACACTAATATTAGCATTATTTCAGGTTTGAGGTGGGACTATCCCCACCCGGTAAGGACAACTAACTGGCCACCATCTGGGACAGGAATTAGGTGGTAAAGAGTTTGGCTACTATTAGGAGGCTAGCTGAGGCAGTTAGAAACTAGGACTTTTAAAAGAATGAGCCAGCTAGAATTCTTAGATAAAATTGAGGTCCAAATACTAAGGGGAAACCAAATAAGGCAGTCAAAGCATAGTAACTTATTTCTTGAAAAATGAATAGTCGTTTCTAGAAGATAGGTGGAGTCGAAGAAGGAAATCTCAAGCAGAAGGAGCAGAAGAACAATGGTTCAAAGGCTTGAAATAACTGTGTTTATTCAGGAAATTGGGGCATGGAATGCTAGGGTTTGCATGAAGAGATAAGAATGAGTGTTGGGTGTTTGTGACCTTCTCCTTCTTTCTTTAACTGGACTTTGCATGCCAGTTAGAGGTGGTGGGTTACCCCATTAGGTGAGCCACCTGAACACCAGCTCAGGTAAAGATAGATGGCTTGCCCTCCTCCCACCTCCCTCTGACCATCTCTGCATTGACTTCTATTGGTCTTGATTGCCTCTTTGTTCCATTTGGATTTGGTAGCCTTGCTCAGGGCCATTTGTTTTGATACTTCTCATCTGGCAACCCCACGTGACATTGCCTCTGATAATTACTGTTTCAGCTTTATACATGCTAACCGCATGCAACCCCACACCCAGTCAGGCTTCTAGTAGGGTAAACTTCTAGCATATTTACATTACACAATTCTTCCACTTCCATCTGGGAAAGGAGATCAGATAGTTTTTTGGGGACCAATTTAAAGAGGTACTTGTGTGTCAATCTAAGGAACAAATAATTCATTCTTGTAGTGGGGATTATGGGTAGTGGTGATGGACTCATTTTTTTCTTTTCATTCTCTTACAAGTATTTTTCACAAAACAGAAGTTTTTAATTTTGATGAACTTCAATTCATCAATTTGGTTTTTTTTTTATGAATTGTGCTTTTAGTGTCATATCTAAGATATCATTGCCTAACTGAAGCCTGCAAAGATTTTCTTCTACTTTTTCTTCTGGAAGTTTTATAGTTTTAGGTTTTGCATTTAGATCTATGGTTCATAGAGTTAAATTTTGTGCAAGGTCTGAGGTAAGCATCCAGGTTTACTTTTTTGTATAAGTATGCTGAGTTGAATAAAACTATTGTATTACCTTTGCTCCTTTGTTAAAAATCCATTGTTTATACATGTGTAGATCTATTTCTGAACTGTATTCTGTTACATTGCTCCATTTGTCAATCTGGACACTAATACCCCACTGTCTTGATTATTGCAGCCTTGTAATAAGTCTTAAAATCAAATAGTGTTAGCCTTTTAAACTTGTTCTTTTTCATAGTTGTTTGACTATCCTAAGTCCTTTGTGCTTCCATATGAATTTTAGGATCAGCTTGTCAATTTCTACCAAAGAAAAAAGATGCTGGGATTTTGGTAGGCATTGTATTAAAATAAATCTCTTGATCAATTCATGTAGAATTCACATCTTAATGATGTTGAGTCCTCTGATCAATGAAAAGGTACACCTCTCCATTGATATATTTCTTCTAAATTTCTCTCAGAAATGTTTCATAGTTTTTAATATATAGGTTTTGCACATCTTTTGTCAGCTTTATCTCTATGTATTGAAGTTTTTATATTGTAAATGGTTAGTCTTTTACTTTCGGTTTGTGATTTTTCATTGCTAGTATATAGAAATACATTTGTTTTTGCATATTATATCCTGCAGCTTTGCCAAACTCATTAGTTCTAGTGGGTTTTTTGTAGAGTCCATCAGATTTTCTATGTGGACAATCTTGTCATCTGAAAATAAATACAATTTCTTTCTTTGCACTTTTGATGTCTTTCATTTCTTTTACTTTCATTTTTGTGCTGGTTAAAATCTCCAGTACAGCGTTGAACAGAAGTGGTGAGAATAGACATCCATGTCTTGTTCTTGATCTTAGGGGGAAAGCATCTGTCTTTCAGAATTAAGTATGATGCAACCTATAGGTTTTTCATAGATGTTCCTGTCAGGTTGAGAATGTTCCTTTCTATTCCAAGTTTGTTGAGAATTTTTATCAGAATGGATGTTGGATTTTCAAATTCTTTTCTGCATCTGTCAATATTATCAGATTTTTTTTTTTTTAGTTTCTTAATAGGGGGATTACATTGATTAATTTTCAAATGTTAAATCCACCTTGCCTTTCAGGGATAAATTCCACTTGGTCATGATGTATAATTATTTTCTTGCTTACTCTTAGATACACTGCCTTGGTGGGCTTGGGTAAGATAAGGGAGAATTCCTTGGGTTACCAGGTAAAGTCTCTAGCTCTCTTCCTTCTCTTTCACCCAATCAGAAGGAGTCTGTCTCTGCTCTCAGGTGCCTGGAGTTGGGGGAGAAGTTACATGAGCACTCCCATGCCATCACATCTAGTACTGTGCTGGGTCCCATTTGAAGCCTTGCAGACCAGTACAGTACTGGGTCTCACACAAGACCTGTGGCAAGGACTTCCTGCTACTGCTGATGTTTATTCAAGGCCCAAGGGCACTTTATTCAGCAGGTGTTAGATCCTGCTGTGCCTAGGTCTGTCTTACCAGGACAGTGGATTCTCTTCTGGCCTGGGGTAGGTCTGGAAATGCTATCCAGGAGCAAAGGCCTAGAATCAGTGGTTTCAGGATTCTGCCTGGTGCTTTATTTTCCTTTGGCTGAGCTAGAACCAGATACCCAAGTTGCAAGACAAAGTCCTCTGTACTCTTCCCTTTCCTTTTCCCAAGTGGAAGGAGTTTCTTCCAGAGCTGCATTGACTGGAGTTGGGAGAGAGGTGATGCTGGCATTCCCTTGGCCACCACAGCCGCTGTTGCATTGGGTCACACACAGCCAGGTCCACTGCCTCTGAGACCAATACAGCACCAGATTGCCCAGGAACTGAAGTCCTTGTGACCTGACTGTCCCAGGCCACTCTAGTCCACAGTGGTGGAGCCAGCTGGGACTTGAGTTTCTCCCACTGGTGCTTTGTGGGTTGTTGTATCCAACAAACTTGCTATACTTAATTTTTTATTTTAAAAATTTGTGTGTGTGTTCATTTGGGTTAAACACATACACACTCATAACTATGAGTAAGAACAGTTTTTTCTTTTCAGCCTTTATACCTTTTATTTCTTTTACTTGTCTTATTGCATTAACTTAGACCTCCAGTAGAGTGTGGAGTAGATGTCATAGGAATTCATCCTTGTGCGATTCCAGATTTACAACGGGAAGTTTTCAACATTTTGACCCTTAAGTATGATGTTTATTGTGTGTTATGTAGGCATCCATTATAATAAGAAAATCCCCTTCTAGTCCTACTTTGCTAAGGTTTTGTGATGAATGTATCTTGAATTTCATCAGATTTTTTAAAATAACTTTGGTGATGATCATATTTTTGGTCCTTTTCTGTGAGTTTATTTTCTATTTTTTTATTTTCTGGGTTTATCTCTATTGTTTCCTTCACTTGACTTTCTTTGGGCTTAATTTGCTATTCTTTTTCTAACTTTTTGGAATGGGTTTATAGCTTCAGCCTTTTTTTTCTATTATATGCAATTAAAGCTATAGATTTCTTGTTAAGCAAGTTTTGAGGTATCACATTTTTACCATCATTCAGTTCAAAATACTTTGAAATTTATTTTGAAATTCCTCCTGAGACCCATGGGTTATTTAAAAGTGATTTCTTAATTTCCAAACATATAGAGGATTTTTTTCTTTATATTTTGGTTCTTGATTGTACCATTGTCAGATAACATACTCTCTTTGGCTCCAGTCCTTTGAAAGTTGTTGAGCCTTGCTGTATTGCTAGCAAATAATCCATTTTAAATGTTCCGTTTGATCTTGAAAAGAATGTGTGATTGCACATTTGTTGGATGCTATGTCCTATGTATGTTTCTTTTCTTGATGCGAATTAAAATATGGCTTTGTATTTACTGAGAGCTCTTGGCTTTATTCTGGACCTTCTTCTCCATTGTCTCTTGCCCACTCCTGTTTAATTTGGATTCTTTGTCCTATAATTTTTCTGCAATGAGGTTTGTTTTGGAAGAGTTTCAACTAGTTTTAAGAATTCTAAAGGATTATGGCTACAGCTTATCTTCCCAACTCTTTTCAATTCTAGTAGCAGGAATGAAAAAAATATGGAGAATGTCTTTTTACTTCTGCTAACTTGAAGAGCAAGCCACGAAAAACTGAGAATTCAAGTTTATGAAATCAGAAAAGTTACTTGTTTGCAGCTGTTCTTTTCCCCATTGGCAGTAGTTAGTTGGCTTAGATGTATTAAATAGCCTATTTTTAAGTTCTAAAGTGTTCTGATGAAATTGATGATTTACCTTATTTTGAGAAGCAGTATACACTAGCCATTTTATATTGAGTACATCAAATAATAACTACTGTATTTGTGGTTTTTAAGAATTGAACATTACCAAATTACCCAACTTGTTTTTCTCTTTGTTTCAGATCAAAGACAACGTGAAGCTCTCAGGTGGTATGATGGTGAAAATTTTCTCAAATATTCAGTTGTACAGGTATGTAAATTATAAATTCTGCTCAGAATTATTCTCATGTGAAGTTGTCTACAGCATTTGAAATTTTGCTTACAACTTTGATTCTTATAAAGGAAAAGCTTGTTTTTGCTTAAAGAAAATAAATTCTTTGTCCATAAAAATTGCCTTTTTCCTCCAGAGTTGGAGTTTATATATTATATGTGACGTTAAATTGTCTGAGTTCTGAAATGAGAATTCATTTAAGTTTTGAAACATCCTAAAATTTTTTCTCAAGTTACACCTAGTTGTATGCTTTAACTCTCTGAATTCTCATAAATTGTGACAGAAGCATAGACTAATACAGATAGTAAATAATATATGGTATTGTTTTTAATATCTCTTTCCTTGGTTGTCATGATTATTTATTTAAATAATGTGTTCAAAAAAATTTTTTAACCAAAAAGGAATACTTATTGTTAGACCCTGCATTACAGAGTATTTCTAAAAGAAAAACTGTGGCTTCTAGATTAGTGATGACTCTTTAAAGAAGCAATAAGGAATGTTTTGCTTTTGTATAAATGAATCTTATAATTAGAATTAATATTGTTTTTAAGGTATTAAAAATGAAGCAATTGTTTTTAAGATATTCAGAATGAATAATTTATTTGGTTGGCTTGAGTATACTTACCCTTATAGATATTTTCTTTAGTGTATACTCCATATTTAGCTTACTTCTTTGTGTTTTCATTTCCAAAGACCAGACTCAGAGTCCAGAGGGTCTTAAAGCTATTCATCTACTATTCATTATGATTGCCATGATATTATTTTTTCTTATATTATTTTTATGCATGTTTAAGAGCTATAATCATTTAAGTGATAGGAAAATCTTTCTTAATACAACAGCCTCTAAGTTTTGCTCAGATTCTTAGTTTTCTTGCTACCACTTAATATCTCATAGCATAGGCTTGAAAAAAAGGATTAAAAAAAAGATAGAATTTAAAGCTCCAGAAGACCTCTGGGCATGATATTGCAGCTTATCTGTGGAAAGCTACAGATAACTTGATTATAAAAGATAGTTTTACCAGATAGCACATCAGTGACTCCAGTCAGCCTTTCAAATGTACCTGCATTATACATTGTGATTATATTTATTAAAATCGTAGAGCAGCAGATCAAGCAGAGACAAATCTTACCTTACTTAATACTCTTTGAAGCAATTATAACTGCTTTAAATCTCTGAAGGTACAACATTCTCCTCTTATCTCTACTATTCTTGTAGTCATACAGTGAAATCTTGATTCCTATCTCTTATATTTAGTGATAGTATATTGTTACTGCCTAAGATTCCTCTGCAGTTCTCCATATTTTCAAGGACACATTGCTGTTTCAAGACTCACATCACTATGGGTCTTGCTTTTTACTGCATGGTTTGCAATAGTAAGGAAGGGAGGTGATTTGAGAGCATGAGAGAAAGATTAATCTGCTTTCTAGCAGTAATGCCCATATTCTGGGCCATATACAGTGCATCCCTTGGGGATTCTTTACCCCAGAGACATTATTCTCATTTCTGAAAATATTTTTAGGAGAATTTTTTGTTTTGTTTTGTTTTCTGTTTTATGGTAAAGGAAGAAGTAGGAGGAAACCATTATCAAGAGGTATGTGGGACTTAGGGGCACTGGCTCAGATCTTTTGTCATTGTAACTTAGCTATTACTGCTAGCAACAGAAATCCTTTATAAATTTCAACACCTTTTTGTTCAGCCATGTTTCCCAGGTGTCTAGAGCAGTTCTTGTCAGTAGGTGCTTGATAAATATTTGTTAAATGAATGAAACAACTATGTCCTTCCTCTCCTTCCCTCCCGCCTACTCACTTAACTTCCAACATGAATTGAACTCTATGTGTCAAATATAGTGAAAGTCATGGAAATGTGAAAAATCATAATCAACATGGGAAATACAAGTAGTTGATATTTTCAGTTTTATTTTTGAAGATAAAGTCCTAAAGAAATATCCTCTTCTCTCCTTATACTAGTACCATAAAATTTCCAGGACTTGTGTTAAATGGAAATAATTTTTCTAGGCATTTTTATAATATTGGAAAAACAAAGCTACAGAAGTTTGATATTTATTTCTTACATTTTAAGTTGGAACTTCAAACATGATTTTCTGTATAAAATATATTATATGTTATGACTGAATTCTTTAGTGCTGTTACTACGTAATGATCATTTAGGCTTGTTTTGTCAAAGTAAATTTTTGAATTGCCTTAGAATAATCATTTTGAAGAATATTATTCTTATGGGAATGTATGTTACCTTTATGATAACTAACTATATTGTACATAAATTTTTTAGACAAAAACTGAAAGTTGGAATTTTCCAATGTATTAAATAGATTATATATTTAATACATTAAATATTTGGCTCATTATACTGTCTTAATTCAATCACTTTGAAACATCCATTCCTTTCATTATGATTATATGGAACTTTCTAGTTATTTTAAGTAACAACTGGTTTCTTGAATGATTCTTTCAGGATTATTGTTAAATTAAGTTGCCTTTCTTTAAATATTTTGTGTTTTCTGTATAAGTAAAAATTATTTCAAGTGGCATTGTTCTCTGAGAGTATAGTAGTAAGCACTGGATGACAAATATTTAAAGATAAGAAAAAGATATCATTCACCAAGGTGAGTGGAAAATGTCCCTGTCTTCTCAAATATTTTTTTCTACCTTTTTTTTGAATACTTGCTTTTTCTCATACTCAGACTAATTGAATCTTCTTTGTAGTCTATGCAACACCAGTACGTGTGTGTACTAAAAGGTAAAGTTAGTACTTTGATTCTCTTGTACTTGATAAAAGCTTTTCTCTTAAAGCTCTCCTAAAAATATTTTCCTCTTCTGGCTTGGGAATTCTCTTTCTACTCATTACCCTTTGTACCCAAAATTAAAATTTAAAAAAAAATTAAGAGAGAGTCTACAGGAAGAAAAGGAAATGTGTAAGCTGGAATAAAAAGGAATAAATATAAAAGGATAGTGCCAAAGAGGTATGAGTTGGTTCTGGAGGGGAAAGACAGTCAGGGGTGAAATGTATTCATTTATTCAACAAACATTAATTTATTCATTCAATTAATTTTGAGTTCATGCCTGTATTATATAAGCTCTGGGGATATAGCTATGAATAAGATAGACAAAGGATCCTCCTTTAGTGGAAGAAATATGAATTAAGTAAGTAATTAAAATTATATCCTACAAAGGAAATAAACAGGCTGCTCAGATAGAAATTAATATGTATGTAGTTATGGTGGTGGTGGTGGTGGTGGCAGAGACCTATTTTTAGTAGAAAGGTCAGAGAAGACATTTCTAAGGCAGTAACATTCAAACTGGGAGAGACAGTGGAGAAAGAGCCAAAGAATGGACCAAGAAAAGGCCCTGAGGCAGGAAAGAATTTGGCATGTCTTGTGCAATATATGCTAATTGGTCCCAACTGTGAACAAATAGTTATTTGAAAATTACATTTTCCTGCTCATGAATTTAAAACTCAATAAATAAAATAGAACAATTCACCTGTACTCTTTGAGTTAAATCAAATTACCAGCTTTGTAGACAGACCATCACTGGCTAGTTGATCTTTCTCCAATAATAGAAATGTTGTATAATTCCACACTGCCCATTATTGTAGCCTCTAGCCACAAGGGGCTTTTGAGTACTTGAAATTAGACTAGTGCAACTGAGAAAATGAAATTTTTATTTAATTTTCATTTTAAATGAATGAAATTTGGATTTAAATAGTCACATATGCTTGTGGCTGTTGTATTGGTCAATATAGTTATAGACTTTAATAAATTACCCAGGTAAAACTTTGAAGAAATGATTTTACATCCCATAATTTTAGGAAATTCATAATTTAGCACTTTATAAAAGAGTCTAACTGTAAGAGATTAGAGTTAATTTCTTAAGCTGTACATCAACCTTTATTGATAAATGATGAAAATCAATCTCCTTACAATATGAATGAAAGGATTAAAGGATTTGCTGCAACACTCTAAAATGTGTAAGAACATCTTTACAAAATGCTAGTCAGCCTATACCTATTTCTTTCCAAAGGATAGAAGAGTAATTTACATGTTTGATAGCCAATACTGGTTAGCATCAGAGCCAAAATTAAACATTTAGAATTGTAATTAGAATACTTAGGGAGTATATAATTTTGTTAGTTAGAGGGAGAAAGGTGTCCAGAGAATTAGCTTACCTAACTACAATCCAATAGCATTGACATTTTTTCTGTGATACACTAACCATCATCTCAGGAAGTCATATGGAAATCAAAGATAAATAGTAATTAATAATACAGTATCACTTAAGATTCAAGGTTTGTAAAATTCTATAAATGTTTCTTTTATTTAGTATTGTTTGTTTAAATTTTGCCTTAGAGAAAATATAAAGGATATTCATAAATACTTATAGTCCATTTCAGTCTTATTCTCCCAACATGATTTTTTTCAACTACATTTTGGTTATTCTGTAAAGAGTCTTCTAAAAGTTTCCCTAAGCAAGTGGGAAGGAATTGCTAAATCTCCTTTTTTATTCCTTCAAAGACTTTTTTATCTATGTCTTGATTTATTATGTTTATTCTCAGAATTTTACAGTTTTTATTACTTTGAATTATTGGGTCATTTATTTTTAGCTATGTATTTCCTTAGCAATTGTTATTAGAAATTAGTTTTGAGCAGTATTATCATAGAACTCAGCTTAACTAATATTATTCCTTTATTCAAGGAATTATGCCAGGTGCTTCAGTGATAAGAAGGTGAATAAAGTAAAATGACCATATCATACAAACTTAAAGCTTGTATATTTATTAGCTTTAAGGATGCAACAATTATCATATAACTAGATAAAAGGCACATTCCTTCTATCTTAACATTAAAACCAAATATGTGTATTAAGGGTGACAGAAGAAATAGATCAGGAAAAGTTTCTTAAGGATGTAGCATATCTGATGAACACGGAAGAGTGGGTAAGCTTTCAAAAGAACTTGATTGGGGGCCAAAAGAGAAGGTGGTGGGGAGCATTTCACATGGACCCATTGGTATGATGAAAAGCCAAAGGAGGTGAGAAAGTGAGAGTTGTATTTAGGAAATAAAATGTATTTTAGTTTATATAATGTGTTTAGCATATATGAGAAAATGTGGAAAATAATGGTAGGAAGGGTAGTTTGTAGAAAACAATGAATGGTTAATGGTTGAGTTTGGATTTAATTTGATAAGCATTGTAATACTACTAAATATTTTTTAAAAGAATGACTTTCTGAATAATCTGAAAGAAATTAACTTATTTCTTTATCACTAATTTCTTGTGCATCTATTAGTAGTGAGGCTTTGTGTTAAACTCTGGGAATATGACAGTGATTAGGACAGGCAAAATAAGATCTATAAAGTAAATTAAAGTAGACAGATATGTGATAAGAGTAACAATTAGGAAACTCATATAATTGATGGGTAGAAGGTTAATGAGTGCATAAATTACTGTTTTGTAAAATGTTATTCATCTTTAACTACCAGCCATAATGTTAGTAGTTATAATATTTTGATTTTATAGTAATTCCTGAGAAGTTTGAAAAGTAATATTTTTAAAGTTTGAATTGCTTAGTTATCCCAAGAAGCTTTTTAACTAATTTTTGAACTATCAAAAGTTAAAATATTACTTCTTTTTAACTAGTCCTTTAAAAAACACAGTAACTGTTTTTTAGTAATCTACAGTAAATCAATTTCTAAAATTATATAGGCCACTAGATGCATTTATTCTTTTTTTTTCTTTTTTTTTGTAATATCAAAGTATTATGGGGGTACAAACACTTTGGTTACATAAATTGCCTTTGTACCAGCCAGTCAGAGCTACAAGCATACCCATCCCCCAGACAGTGGGCACCGCATCCATTAGGTATGAATTTACCCATCCCCTCCTGCTTTATTATTTACCTACTCCCTCCCACCTGCCCAACACCGTATGAATATTACTTCCATATGTGCACATTAGTCTTGATCAATCAATACCAATTTAATAGTGAGTACATATGATGTTTGTTTTCCATTCTTGTGATACTTCATGTAGAAAAATGGGCTCCAGCTCCATTCAGGATAATACAATAGGTAGTTGACCATTATTTTATGCACATCTACTCATTCCTAGGAACTTTAGGGTCTATTTAAGATCAAATTTCATAAATTATTCCACTGGAATGTTTTTTGAAGTTGCATTGAAGTTGTAGTAAATTTTAAGGAATTGATGTACTCAAAATATTGACTGTTCGACACATACATGAATATGATATAGTACCCTGTTTATTTAGATCTTCTTTTATTTCCATTAGTAAAGTTAGTTTTCTCAATAAATTCTTATACCATTTTTTATTTACCTTTTGTTTCAGTAATAAAAAGGATTTTTTTCCTATTACACTTTTTGATTATTGCTGGTATTTGAAAAAGGTATTGATTTTTTTAATGTTAATCTTCTATCTGGTGACTTTTAGTGTATTCTCTTACTGTCTTACTAATCCTAACAATTGGTATATTACATGGAGTTTTCAAGGTAAATAATGAAACCGTCTATAAACAATAGTAGCATTATATCTTGCTTTTCAACCTTTAAATCACCCCCAGGACATATTGTATTGAGAACTTTTAGTACAATGTTGAATTTCAGCAGTGATAGTGAGCAGCCCTGTATTACTGAATTAAATGCAGTACTTCTGATGTTTCCCCAGAAAGAATGGTATTTAACATAGGTTTCTGGTAGATATTTTTATCAAATTAAGGAAAGTCCTCAAATTTTTAATTTGTAAGAGTTTTTTATTATGTATGGCTATTTATCAAATACATTTGAATATCAGTTGAGATGATTATTTTTCTCTGTTTCTCTCTTTTTGAATTACTCCAATAGATTTTCTAAGGTTCTAAAAATTTTAATTGTATTTAATTTTAAACCACTGTCAATTTTGGCTAGAATGATGTGAGAAAACATTTTAAGATGCACATTTTCTGTCATAGAACGCTGTCTTCAAAGGAGATGGAGATGACATATTTGGAAACTCAGTAGCTGCCCAAAGGTAAAATACTACCAGAAAATTATTATTTTCTAAATTATATTTAATTATCATTAAAATAATTTTTTAGTATTAAGAATGTTTATTTTATGGTCTGCTATAATTAGGTTTAAATGATCTGTTACTGAATGGACAAGAAAAAGTAAGTATTACAGAGGCTATAAGAGTGATTCTCAGCCAGAAACAATTTTGCCTCTGTTTCTCCAGGAGATATATGGCAATGTCTGGAAAAATTTTTGCTTGTCACAACTGTGGAGGGTGATCGCAACTGACATCTAATGGATAGAGGCCAGGGATGTTGTTAAACATCCTACAATGCATAGGCTAGCCACTGCACACAAATAATTTTTCAGCCGAAAATATTAATTTTATGAAGATTTAAAAACCCTGGTTTAGGAAAAAGGCAAAATATTGAGTCCTATGAGTTAATTAAACATACAATTTTTGATGTATAATTTATTTTACTTGTTATATATTTATTATACTAGATGGAACAGAATATGCTATATTTTTAACTCTGTATTTTTTTCTTTAGCTATTTAGCTCCTCTTATTACTGAGTATGAAAAACATCTAGAAGCACTAAATGGGCAGCTGAAATATTATCAGGTATGAAATCATAGTTATGAAGCTTTTTGTAATATTTTATTATTTTATGTATTTGGCTCAGATACCAATCCCTGGATCAGTTCAGTTGTGGCAAGGGTAGCAGAGTTAATTTAATGCAATGAAAGAAAGTATAATGACTTTATATAAAAACAACCCCTTGTGACTGATTTCTTCAGAATGGGGCTGTGGGCACATGGCAGATACTTAGCACTTTCCTGCTTTTTCTTTTTTTCATGCATGTACATAAGGAGATTCTACTGTATGCTTTATAGTGTAACACATAATAGGCCCTTGAATATTTGCTGAATGATTAATTGCCAGGGCTTATGGAAACAATGGACTTAAACAGAACTCTAGAACAAATGGGCCTAACAGACATCTAAAGAACATTCCTCTCAAACAACACTGAATATACATACTACTCATCAGATCATGGAACTTTTTCAAAAATTGATCACATCCTAGGCCACAGAACAGATCTCAACAAATATAAAAACATAGAAATGATACCATGTATCTTCTCAGACCACAGTGGAATAAAATTAGCGATCAGTTCCAACAGAAACACTCGCCTCTACACAAAGACATGGAAATTAAACAATCTATTGCTGAATGACTGTTTGGTCAAGGAGGAGGTCCAGATGGAAATCAAAAGATTCTTCAAACTAAATGATAACAGGGACACAAGTTATCAAAATCTGTGGGGTACAGCAAAAGCATTCTTGAAAGGAAAACTCATAGCCTTAAATGCCAGCATCCAAAAGACAGAAAGACCACAAATCAACAAACTAATGAACTGTCTCAAGGAACTGGAAAAAGAATAGCAAGCCAATCCTAAACCCAGCAGAAGAAAAGATAACCAAGATCAGAGCTGAACTAAATGAAATCGAGAACAAAAGAACTGTACAGAATATTAATAAAACAAAAGTTTGTTCTTTGAAAAGATAAACAAAATTGATAACCCTCTTCCTAGATTGACCAGAAGTAAAAAGGAAAGGATGCTAATAAGTTCAATTAGAAATTAAAAAAGAGAGGTCTCAACTGATATCATGGAAATATAAAACATCATCTTTGAATACTATGAAAATCTCTATGCCCCAAAACTTGAAAACATGGAGGAAATGGACAAATTCTTAGAAACACACAACCTCCCAAGGGTAAATCAGGAAGAAATACAATTCCTGAACTGAATTCAAGCACTGAAATTGAAGCACCAATAAAAAAATCTTCCAATAAAAAAAAAATCCCGGACCAGATGGGTTCGTACCTGAATTTTGCTAAACCCACAAAGAAGAACTGGTACCTATACTGCAGAAATTATTCTACAACATTGAGAAGGATAGAATCCTCCCCAGCTCATTCTTTGAAGCCAATATCACTTTAATACAAAAGCCTGGAAAGAACATAACAAAAAAAGAAAACTACAAACTGATATTCCTTATGAACATAGATGCAAAAATTCTCAATAAAATCTTAGCAAACTGAATTCAACTGCACATCAAAAAAAATTCACCGTGACCAGGTGGGCACTTCAACCCAGAAATGCAAGGGATGGTTCAACATATGCAAATCTATAAATGTAATTCACCATATAAATAAAAGCAAGAACAAAGACCATATGATCCTCTCAGTAGACACAGAAAAAGCATTGCCAGAATTCAGCACCCTTTTATGATAAGAACTCTTAACAAAATAGGCACAGATGGGTCATACCTCAAAATTATTAAAGCCAAATATGATAAATCCACAGTCAACATCATACTGAATGGGGAAAAATTGAAAGCATTCCTGCTTAGAACTGGAACCAGACAAGGTTGCCCACCATCTCTACTTCTATTCAACATAGTGCTGGAAGTCCTTGCCAGAGCAATCAGACAAGAGTGGGGAATCAAGGGTATCCACAAGGGGGGCAGAGGAGACCAAACTTTCACTTTTTGCTGATGATATGATATTAAATGTAGAAAACCCCAAAGATTCAACCAAGAGACTCCTGGAATTGACACATGAGTTCAGCAAGTCTCAGGATACAAAATCAGTGCACACAAATCAGTAGCTTTCATATGCACCAATAACAGTCAAGCAACACCTTTCCCAATAGCATCAAAGGAAATTAAATATTTAGGAATATATTTAACTAAGGAGGTGAGAGACCTATATAGGGAGAACTACGAAACACTGAGAAAAGAAATTGCAGAGGATGTAAACAGATGAAAAATCCTGCCATGCTCATGGATCAGCAGAATCAATATTGTTAAAATGTCTATCTTACCTAAAGTTATCTACAGAATCAGTGCAATACCTATTAAAATACCAACATCATTTTTTGCAGATCTAAAAAAAGTGATTCTATGCTTCACATGGAACCAGAGAAGATCTCGAATAACCAAAGCAATCTTAAGCAAAAAGAACAAATTTGGGAGGCATCAATCTATGAGACTTCAAGCTCTACTACAAGGATGTAGTAACCAAAACAACATGGTATACTGCACACGAACAGAGATATAGACCAATGGAACAGGACTGAGAACCCAGATATAAAACCATCCTCACATTGTCATCTGATCTTTGACAAAGCAGACAAAAATATACACTGGGGAAAAGAATCCCTATTCAATAAATGGTGCCAGGAAAATTGGACAGTTACATGCAGAACACTGAAACAAGATCTACCGCTCTCACCTGTCAACAAAAGTCAACTCACAATGGATAACAGACTTAGACCTAAGGCATGAAACCATAAGAATGCTAGAAGAAAATGTTGGAAAAACTCTTATAGACCTTGGCCTAGGCAAAGAATTTATGAAGAAGACCCTCAAAGCAATCATAGCAGCAACAAAAGTAAATAAATGGCACCTCACCAAGTTAAAAAGCTTCTGCACAGCCAAGGGAACTATCATTAGAGCGAATAGACAACCTACAGAATAGGAGAAAATATTTGCATGCTACATGTCTGATAAAGGGCTAATAACTAGAATCTATATAGAACTCAGGAAAACCAACAAGAAAAAATCAAACAACCTCATTAAAAAATAGGCAAAGGACATGAATAGAAGCTTTTCAAAAGAAGACAGACTAATGGCCAACAAACATATAAAAACACCTCTAATCATCAAGGAAATGCAAATCAAAACCATAAGAAGATATCACTTAACTCCAGTGAGAATGGCTTTTATCAAAAAGTCCCAGAACAACAAATGTTGGCATGGGTGCAGAGAGACAGGAACACTCATACACTGCTGGTGGGACTGCAAACTGGTACAACCTCTATGGAAAGTAGTATGGAGATACCTCAAAAAACTAAAAGTAGAACTACCACTTGATCCAGCAATCCCACTAGTGAGTATCTACCCAAAAGAAAAAAAGTCATTCTATAATAAAGACATCTGTACTCAAATGTTTATAGCAGCACAATTCACAATTGCAAAGATATGGAAACAATCCAAATACCCATCAATACATGAGTGGATTAATAAAATGTGATATATGTATACCATGGGGTACTACTCAGCCATAAAAAACAATGGTGAATTAAAACCTCTTGTATTATCCTGGATGGAGCTAGAGCCAATTCTTCTAAGTGAAGTATCACAAGAATGGAAAAATAAGCAACACATGTACTCACCATCAAATTGGTACTAACTGATTAACACTTATGTGCACACATGGAAATAACATTCATTGGGTGCCAGGCAGGTGGGAAATAGGTAGAGGGGATGGGTAAATTCACAACTCACAGGTACGAAGTGCAGTGTCTTAGGGATTGGTATGCTTGTTGCTCTGGGTTGGCAGTGCAAAGGCAATATATGTAACCAAAATATTTGTACCCCTATAATATTCTGAAATTTAAAAATAAATTTAAAAAATAAAATTAAAAAAAAGAAAAATAATAAAAACATCTAGAATAGAGGTTAAAAAAGTCTCTATGAGTTAAATCTATCAGTACTTGATGTTTAACCTTTTTGGTGTTTATAAAAGAAAAATAAATATATATAAAGTTAAAAAAAAAACAAGCCAATCTCCTATTTATCAATTAATGGATTGATAGCTTTACTAAAAGAACACATAATGCTTACAACTGCTAAAAATAAAGTTAAATTTATTTAACTTTACATTGGAATTATTACATTGCATTTGGAATTATTTAGACTTTAATTTCTAGGGTTATTCCTCTAATATGTAAACTTATGAAGTGATCCTATAGATCCATATTGAAAAAAAACCGTTTCTTTAAATTGTAATTTTGGTTTTATCATGAGTTAAGTCTTTTCATAGTCTTTGCTGTGTGCTTTTTAGCCTGCGGTCATTTAAATTTAAGCCAACTACAGTTATGTCTTTTAATATTTCTAATTAACAATGAATGAGCAACAGAAGACTCTTTTGCACAAATGGCATTTTACTTTTATTTTTAGAACTAGTGAATCTACAGTTTCTGCTGAATTCACTCTCTCTGAATTGCTATAATGACCTGTTATGTGTTTTTATTGTTATAACATAAAATAGCTAGTTATCTTGAAATTAAAATCTTTTAAATTTTTTGTAATCTATTTAATTTATATATTTCTTTAATCAGCAATTTTACTAAGGTGTTAAGGTGTTTTTCCATTTGGCATTCTTTACCACCTATGGGTGATCACTTAATTAATTACGAGAGAAAAGAAGCTATAATAGAAAGTCCAAGAGTCTATGCTGATAAGAATAATTGCTACTTCTTTGAGAGAGAAAAAAAGATGTTGACAGCTACTTTTAAGAATAGTTGCTCAGAGAGATATTATTGCTTATTAGTAGGACTAGTTCTTATGACTAAAAATAGGATATCTTCAAAGCAGGAAAGGTACCACTGCAATTGTCTATATTAAAGATTTTCTGCAGAAAATGTAAATAGTACGGAAAAATTTGATGATGTGATAAGTAATCTGTAGATTTTATTTTTTCCAAATATTAAATATTTTGAAATATTATAGTAAAGAATTTTATGTGATTGTTATGTTCTATGTTTAATCTTAGCTAATGAATATATATCTTACATAATTATTTAAAATTAATATGAATAAATACTTTTAAAGATAACACTGATAGTTTTACAACTTTTAAAGATCAATTTATTTAAAAATTATAAAACTGGAACAATTTCTACACAGTAAAATCTAAACCTCTTAGGATGTCATTCAAGACCCTGCACCTGCCTCTCCAATTTTCTCTCTCACTATATCACTCCATACATGTTTCACTGTTCAATTATCTAGTAGTGAATTAATTCATTTTGTTTTCATTATGATTCAAGCATAGCAGGGATCTTGGAAAAGTTCACCTTTCAAGCCAAGTTTGTAGATAGAATTGGCTAATATTACTGATTTCTGAGACCAAGCTGCCTTGAGCTTCTCTGGTTGAAAGGGAGAGAGAAAAGCTTGGAGAACTGCCTGTTCCACCTGTTCCTTGCCAAGGTTTACTGCAGGCTTGGCTTCTCTCTTCTTTTTAGCCTAGGGTGCACAGTCAAGACTAATGGACATATCATGAGTTGATTACAGTTTTGTTTTAAGTGTGATTTTTACATGGCTTTTTTTCCACTCTCCACTTGTCCAATCACTCTTACTGACAGCTGACTACTTATTTTTTGCCTTTTTGCTTTTACCGGTATTTCCCCTACTTGAAATGCTCTCTCTTCCTTTCCTTTTGAAATCCTAACAATCCTTTTATTCCCTCAGAAATAATTAACCATACCCTCTTCTCATTCGTTTTACAGGACACATTTTACTCTTCATTGTATTTTAGCTAGTGATTTTTTTAACCATCTTTCCTACTAAGTATATGTTAGTGACCATGTCTGTTTACTATAGCAGCCTTGTATAGTGCAGAGAGTTTAGAGAGTTAATGAAGGTGGTGAATTGGAAACTGAATAAATGATTGCTAAAAAAGACCTCTATTTTCTTTTTTACCATCAATATTTCATCTTTGGAAATACTAGAAAAATATACATACTTAATATGGGTGTCACCTAAACTGAAGTGAATTAATTAAGATATACATTCAAGATATAGGAATTATCTGGTATTTGTTATAGTCACATACTGAAGAATATCATCTGTTTTTCACAGCTGTAAATCATAGGAATTATTAATATATTTATAAATATTTCTCACTATATTACATAAAATATTTTTATCATTTATATTCTATTCAAAATGAATGTTCTATTATGGTCTATATATTATTAAACTATCCATATTTAATATTCCTTGTTAGACGTAAAGAATAAGTTTTTCTTATCTGTAGGCTAGTGTCAGAATCTGATTGCCTACCTATTAATGGACTACTTAATAAAGATCTGATTGTCTAGAGAATGTATTGCCACACCATATTTTTACTCTTTCAGAAACAGATGGGTGAGATGAAACTACAACTTGAAAATGTCATCAAGGAAAATGAAAGGTATCAATTAGCTATTGGCTCTTTTATTATTGTCTTAGGTAACTTTTATTTTTGTTATTTGATATTTATACCTATGGTATAATGGTTAAGAGTATGGACTCTGGAGCCTAATTTCTGTTTGACTTCTGGCTCCATTACTTATTAGCTGCATGACCCTGGACAAGTTATAATACTAAACGTTTTTCTGCTTTAGGTTCCTCATCTATAAATTGGAGCAAATAGCAGAACCTGTTTCATAGGGCTAACTGTTAAGGGATAAAGTAAGTGCTTGGAACAGGGTACATAATAAGTACCTTAGAAATATTAGCAATCAATACTATAGTGTATTTTTTATATATTTTAGGAAATGTATTGATAAAATGAAAACTTGTCAGCCCACAACCCAGCTTAAGAACTGAAATGTTACCAATACTGGTGCATCTATCTGTACTTTCCCACCCTCCTTCTTCCTTCTGCCAGATGTAAACACTATCTTGAACTTTGTGTTTATCATTCCCTTGCTTTAAAAAATTTTTATAGATACGTGTATATCAGTATATTGTTTAGTTTTGCATTTTTTAAAACTATATTGAAAATGGTATCATCTAGTGTTCTGGGACTTACTTTTTTCACTTAATATCATGCACAACTGCAAGAGTTTCAAGGGATGAAATTGGTGAGTCTATGAAAAATTATAGGGCAAAAACCAAGAAAAGAAAGAAATCCAGGGATATAAGCCTGCATCTGGGTACAGGTACATCTCACTATCCCACAAGAAATGGAGAGAGGTTTAAAAACTGAGCAGAGCTTGAAACAAATTCACAGGGTTAGAAAGATAAAACTTGAAATTCAGAGCCCATCAGACTTAAAGGATTGGCATCTCACAACCCTTCAGGCGTTGAATTGGGATAGCCTAGGAATGAGAGTGAGCCGAAAAGTAGACTAGTCCTAAAAAGAAACAGCTCTGAATTATCCGACTCTTTTATATTGGCATAAGGTGATCTGGGATTGGTAATGCCCCTAACCACCTGGAACAAGACAAGGAACACTTCTAAGTATATCTTTTTAAAATTAGGAAATACTAATAATTATTAATAGCAAGCTCAGTCCTTTCTTAGAAAGTAATTAATCTTTTGTCGTTTGTTTCTAAAGTATTTATCACCTTACCTTTATTGTATTTGATGAACTTTGTTTTTAATAAGTATGTTTTAAAAATTAAGCTTGAATTTTTCTAGTTCAAAGGAAATTTGTAATATCAGTAGATAATTCTCTAAATGTTTTAGGTAGATGGATTTTCTTTTGTAATTTTCACCTTAAAATGTATTTACTGTAAATATTTTCTGCTTATACTTATGTGAAATAAGTGTTTTTCCTGTATTTTAAGACTTTTCTTCTTAAATATATATCATTTTGAATTAAAACAATCACTCTTTTAAATTGCACCTTCCTGTGGTATTTTTTCTTTTTGTGTTTTAAAGTGTGAATTTTCTGTAGTATACCTTAATGTTAAGATTAAAGTTGAATTTAAGGCTTTCATTATTATGGTCAAGCTAAGGATATGCTAAAAAATAAAGCTTCTAATAGTTTTGGTTTCATGACCAGCAACCATTTTATCCTGCTCTGTTTATTAACTGGAACTAGTAACAAATCTAATGAGTTTTGTAAAAATCACTGAAGAAACTAACAGTAATTCTATACGATTTAATATAAACTGTGATATTTTAAATTTTTCTGAATGGCTTGTTTAATCATTTACTAAGGTATAATATCTGAAGTTTACTTTTCTGAAAAATTAAAATCTCTAGATAAACTAAATTATGCCTAAACTAATTATCAGTTAAATGAATTTGAAATTGTTATATAATCTTTTTATTCACATAGCACAATATTTAATGGTGATTAAACACTTCTAATTTTTTATTTGAAGTATACTTAAAAATGATTTTGTATAGAGACTTATTTTTGACCCAAATGTTCACTTAATTGACCTCAAAGCAGCAATGTTATTAAAATGAATTTAGATTATCATGTTAATTGTTTGTTCAAAAGGTTACACAGTGAATTAAAAGATGTTGTTGAAAAGCAATTGGAGGCCCTTCCCCTTGGCACAGAGGTAGGAACTGATGTATGTACAGATGATGGAACAGTCAAGAGCCTTCAAGAACAATTGCAATTAGCCAATCAAGTGAGTTATATGTATTTATTTACAATTATATACTCAATTAACAGAACTTTAAAAAATCTGCATTAATCGTTATTTATGAATAACATAACCAAATTTTAACAATTGATTTTCTATAATGCACAAGAATTGTTACAGGTTGAAGAACTTATAATAAATACCCTCATTTATAATATAAAAATGCATTATAGTTGCCAAATACATATTTTAATTGAATCATGAAGTTTTGGACATTTTTTGTCTTATGAGAATATTTTAATGTCAAAGGAAAGTTTTAAAGGAAAAAAATCAATTATCTCATTTCCCTAAATTTATACTTTTCTTTTTTTTCTTTTTATTTTTTTCTGGTACTGTTTTCTTTAATTTTCAAAGATTATAATATTATATTTTTATAAAGTTATACTTCTAGAAGTTATACTTCTTTTCTCCTTTTTTTCTTTTCTCAGTGATTGAAATCTTTGGAAAGCTATGTTATAAGAATCCTGTTTTTCAACACTGTAATTTTTTGTGAATTTACATGTAAAGGAATTTTATTTGAATTTACAATTTTATATGCCAAGTGTCTCATATCTTATATGAGTTTAAATCTCCATTCTTCTCTTTGTGCCTCAGTTTCCTCATTTATAAATGGGAATTAAAAATTATGGATTGCAATTTTCATTTTATATATTGTCTGTGAAAAATCATGCTTTAATTCCTTGGAAATTTGGTTTTAGAATTCTTTACATTTGAAAGTGATATTTTAGGTAAATCAGAAAGGCTGTATTTAGCTTGATAAGGGACATGAATTTAAAACTGAATTTTTAAAAATATATGTAATTGAAGGAGTTTTTAAAAGTCATGGAGGAAAGAATTGATAAGGAAAGCATGTTCTTTGTTCTAGATTAGGAAGGATTTATAATTGTGTAGAAGTCAATGGAAAAAAAAGTCAATGGAAATTAATTTAGACTTATAAATGCTTTCCAACCAGATATTAAATATGTCTTCAAAAGCTGTGGCACAATGTGCATTTCTTAATACTTCTGAAATGTTAAGAAATACATAAGACAATACTGACAAATTTTAGTTGGGTTTATTACTTATACATATTTGTTTATGTATTGTTTTTAAAGGTCTAATAAAATACACATACAATTGTATCGTTATCCATCACTGGATTGAAAGATCTTTGTATCGAACATGAAAACTAGATGAATCCAAACTGAACAGATCAAAACTGAATTAAATACAATTTAAAGTAGAGAATTGAGAGAAAAAGAATTCTTTATTACACTATGCTTTATCAAAGTAATAAGCATACAGCATTTAACTGTCTATTCAAATTATCTTCATTCATTCCACCAATGTTTATTAGGTACCTGTTATATGCCAGTCACCATGCTAAGTATTGAGGATACAGTGGAGAATGTTGGTTCCTTCTTCTATGAAACACACAGGCTTTTGGAAGAAGTATACCAAGATGATGAAGTGTTGGGATTAAGTTTGGTCCCCATTCTACTTTCTATCTCTGTGATCTTGGGAAACTTCTTTGTACTTCACCTTCTTCACTTATACATGGGGATCATAATAATTCTTATCTTAACGGGTTTTATGGTGAAACAAATCCCCATAAAGCATATAGTGCAATGCCAAGCACATATTTAAGCTAATATATGTGCTTATTATTTTTTGTCATCATTTTTGTCATCATCATTACTGAATGGCAAGACAGGCAAATAAGAATGAAAATTATGTGCAAAAGGTGCTGGGTAGAGCAAATATATTGCTTTAGGAGCCAATACCAACAGTACAATATAAGTACCTAACTTAATATTTTTAGTTTGGAATATTTTGTTCTACTACAGTAGTGTGATTTGTAAAAATGTTCATATCCTTTGACCAAGTAATTAGATGATGACACCTCATAGATTCTAGGAATTTGTTCTAAAGAAGTGTATATTTTTTATGGCCGAGTAGTACTCCATGGTATGATATTGATTCTTTATTGAGGATCTTTTGTGTGCAAGGGATCTATTTAACCAACAGAACTCCTAATATGTGCTCTTCTAACTGAGAAGCTGGATGTACTTTGTCAGACACCCTGACTGAATATGAACTGTACTGGACATAGTAGAAATCTTTGCTTTCTAACTACAAGCTCGCATCCATAGGTCTCTCCTATTCACCACTGTATTTTCAGCAACTAGCTCAATGCCTGACATATAATAAATGCTCACTAAATATATGTTATATAATGAAGTATATCAATTTATAGTATGCCTCTAAAAAGAGAGAATGGCTTAAAAATAAAGTGGACTGCCATAAAAAAAAAGAAGTGTAGTAAAAACTTATGAATAAATATACTCATAATATTTATGATACTAAATTGGAGATAGATTAAACATCTAAAATATTAAAAATCTTAAATTATAATTTGTCCAAATAAATATATATATATATAACCTACAGTGGTTCTCAAATTTTGTGTACATTGTAATCACTTGAGGACTTCTTGAAACACAGATTGCTGCCCTGTACCAGCCTCCTCCCCAAGTTTCTGATTCAAGAAGTCTGGGATAGAGCTCAATAATTTGCATCTCTTACAGTTCTGAGGTAATGCTGATAATGCTGGTCCTTTGAGAACCACTGCTCTAGGAGAATCTGGATTTTGTAATTATTAGTCCAGGTGATTTTTGTCATCAGGCAGGTTTGGGAAACAGTGGGACCTTTTGAGGTATGATGCATTTTTATGACAATTCTACTGAAAAGAAAACTGAGTCTTAAGGAAATGAAGAGAATTGTCTAGGATCAGTAAGCCAAGAATTAGGGATCCAACTCAAGTCTTCTGGCTCCAGATTCTGGAGTTATCTACAAATTTTAAAGCTATTTGTTTTTAAAATTTAAAAAAATTTTAATTTGTATACAAATTTAAGAAGTTTTAGGCAAAACTAATCTATGGTGTTAGAAGACAGGATAACGGTTATTTGGGGGAGATTGTAGTAACTGGAAGAGGTCACAAGAGGGGCATCTGGCTTCTAGGTAATAGTAATAATGTTCTTTCTCTCAAACGGGGTGCTGGTGACATGAGTGCTCTCACTTTGTAAAAATTCATGCTTTGAGCATTTCTGAATGCATGTTATACCTCACTAATAGTTTCATAAAACTTATAAACCTATATTTATTTTAAATGTATACTCTTCGTGTTCTAAAAATGTTTATCTTTTCACTACACCTTCTTACTAATCTAAGAGGGTGGATTAGCTCTGTTTTGGGATTTTTAAAGCTTGGGCTTTACAGACAAGGAGGTGAAGGTTTCTTCCTGTCTCTTGTCAACAACTTGCTAAGAGACCCTAGGCAAGTTGCCTAAACCTTAGTCTCCACATCCCTAATAAGGCATTAAATTATCTCTACCTAGTAGGTTAGCATTTCTCAACCTTTGTCCAGGGCACCTCTTCGGAAATTTTAAAAATTATTTAGGAACCCAAAGAGCTTTTTGGTTTCATCTATCAATATTTATTGTATTACAAATTACAAGTGAGACTTTTAAAAAACAAATGCAAGCATATGCATGCATTCCATTAGCCCTCAGAACAATGATAACACCATTATCATATAAACCTTAGAAAACTCCACTGTATACTTGTGAAAGGATGAGAGTGAAAAAGGCAAATAATATGTCATATTATTCTGAACATAATTTTATCCTCAAGGTCCTCTCAAAGTATCTAACAGTTCCCACACCACACTTCGATAATGCTATATACAAAGAATAATGACCTGAGATAATTTTCATTATAAAATGCCAAGTGAAAATAGTATAATGCACATAGTATACTATATGATTCCTAATTTTGATAAAAGAGAGAAAATTACAAAATCTCCCCCAGAATTACATTTATAAACATGAATAGAGACAACATTTATAAAGATGATTATATCTAGATATTAATAATATTTATCAGGTGGTTAAATTATAGCAATTCTTATTATGTTCTCTATTTTTCTGTATTTTCCTAATTTTCTACAATTAAAATTTATTATTTTTCCCATCAGAATAAAAGTAATTGTACTTTGCTAGGGGATAGTTTTCTTCTTCAGCAGTTTCTAAGGCTTATACTTTGTTGTGGAACAAGGAGAGTGGTTTAAATCTATGTATCTGTTAAGGCTTTTCATTTTAGCTAACTCTGAGTAAAAGCAATTTCAAAATAAAGAACTTTTTGTCTTTAGGTTTATTCTCTAAATTATTAATATAATTTCATATCAAAAATATTACAACTATAATACCATCTTTATACACAGTTCTGTTTTTGTTTTGTGACTTTACAAGAACTCCTTCTGTAAAAGATTACGATACATTCATACTATGCAATAAATAGCCCACTGATAATTTAATGAATTATCAAATATTTTTGTTTTATAGGAAAAAACTCAGGCTGTGGAACTCTGGCAGACTATTTCTCAGGAGTTGGACAAACTGCAGAAAGTTTACCAAGAACATATGACTGAGGCCCAGATTCATGTATTGGAAAGTCAAAAACATAAGGTGATCTTGGATTTCATAGTTTTCTTGTACATAAGTAAAAAGTTGCATTCTGAAGAAACTGTTTTCGAGAGGAATGCCTAGCTCTCTACTATGTTATTTATGTTCATAACAAATATTAATAGATCTTTGTTGGTTAAAAATCTCTTGAACAGGGCCGGGCGCGGTGGCTCATACCTGTAATCCTAGCACTCTGGGAGGCTGAGGCAGGCGTATCGCTCAAGGTCAGGAGTTCGAAACCAGCCTGAGCAAGAGCGAGACCCCGTCTCTACTAAAAATAGAGAGAAATTAATTGGCCAACTAAAAATATACAGAAAAAATTAGCCAGGCATGGTGGTATATGCCTGTAGTCCCAGCTACTCGAGAGGCTGAAGCAGGAGAATCGCTTGAGCCCAGGAGTTTGAGGTTGCTGTGAGCTAGACTGACGCCACGGCACGCTAGCCCAGGCAACAGAGTGAGATTCCGTCTCAAAAAAAAAAAAAAAAAAAAAATCTCTTGAACAGGTAAGATAATTAAAGCACTGATGAGTATACATTCAGTTCTATAATGTGATTTAGCAATGAAAGCTATATTTAGTTCTAAGAAGCAGGTGTAAGATTACTTTGTATAAATGAACCCACAAAGCTTTTATTTGCTTGATTTCTTACCTGACTTAAAACAAAACTGTGAATTAGGTTATGTCAGGTGAAGAAATCTGCTATACATACAGTGACAATGCTATGTAAAATAAAAATGTTAACACTCATAAATATGACTTATTTCTAAAATAGATATCAACTTTGTCTACCATAAATTGATCAGAATACAATAGGAAGGGGGGATCATAATGGTTGTTAAAGACTTTTTTCTATCTGAAGCAAGAATCATTTTACACTCTTTCACAGTGGACATCTAGCTTTACTTTACATCTCTATTGACAAGAACTCACTATCTCACAACACCATCCATTCATTCCATTGAGAAATCTGCCTCCTTTATTCTTCATTAGTTCTTTTATTGCTAAGTGCATTGAGCACTATGGAGAAATTCCAGTTCTGACCTCTTTTCTATATATTTTGAGAACCATTCTTTAAATAAGTTGGTTATCATACCTCTCTTCAACTCTCATTTGTAGACTTCAAATCCTAATTTATGAATGTTCCTATTATTATCATTATAATTGGGAATTTCTACCTGAAGAAATCATAATAATACTTACATGATGCATTTACAGTTTACAAGATGATTTTTCTGTACACGCCCTGGTTTGAAAATAACCCACCTGTAGTCTGATTCATTGGACTTTTGCTTCCAAGATCTAGAAACCATTCTTTATGGGCTGTTTTCTCATTTAGGTCAATCAACTAAGCCCATGAGATTTTTTTCACCTGTACTGTAGCTATGCAGTTAGGATACTGTAGCTATGTAGTTAGGATTTGTTTTTTTGTTTGTTTGGTATAAAACTATAAATAATACTTCATTCTTATTTCCTTAGTTATTTATTAATCTTTAATTCTGTCATCTAACATTTTAACAGCCTCTCCCAACTTTGTGTCATCCGCACAGATGATGATTAATAGAGTCATAACAACTAATCAAACACAATTTCAAACTTGTGAAACATGAGGATTTTTTATTTAAAAGGGGTGGGCAGTAAACTCCTGTGCTATGGTTTGTACTGTAGGTTTTGAGTAAGGTTTGAATGTGGTTTTCCCATATTGGATAAAGTCTCTCTAGCATTTGGAATTTCTAAGAACTTATCATTTTTGATAATATATTTCTTTGAGTTTTAAAATAGTGTTTACTTATGGATTGATTTCTAGAAATAATGATTTGACATAAAATATAAGTAGCTACATTACTTTCAGCAATGCCACTTTATGTAATTTTTTAATCATTTAAAAAATTTTTATGGTCTTCAACTATTAATTCACACAATAATAGAAGAAACACTACTGATTTCATCTAAATGCAGGCATAAAGATTTTAGATTTGATTTTCATTTAATTTTAAATATGGGTGGTACACAAAATGCTATTTATATATTCTCCTACCTTCTCACTGTAGGATCAACTGACCAATTATAAACACCTGACCAAGCAACTTCATGTTAGTAAGGAGAACACAGAAAAGGTAAGTGAAAATAACCATTTAGTATACTTATTTATATCGACTAGAAATTATCACTATAGATAATGTTTGTTTATGTAAAAGTAACTCAAGAACAACAAAACACATTGTATGAAATTAAAATAGGTAAGCAGTATTCTTTTCTCTTTTATATTTTTCTTTCACATTCAGTAGAATGACATAGTTTACAGTACCTTTTGTAGATCTAACTAACGTCTATCTGAAATATATTTTAATCTGAAAATCCACTTAGGGTCCTTAGTAAAATCTCCTAAGACTAACCTAGACTGCAAGCTCCTCAAGAATAGAGCACATGCTTTATTCTTTGTATTTTCTCCAGCACAATGCTTGGTATTTGATAAGAATAGTGTAACTGTTTAATCAATAGCCCATTTCCTAAAAAATTTTAAGAAACTAAGAACCATGTGTTAGTTAATTAACCACCAGTACTAAATTTGGTACTCCTAAATTTCCCTATAATTTTTTCCTAAATTATCTCTCCCATTAGCCTTTTTATTCTTTTACTTTTCTTTTGTTTTCTTTATTTTCTTGGAATTTTATTTTTACCTCGTTGTTGAGTAATAGGGTTATGACACACCAGGTAATTCCTCTCTTTCCTTTCCTCATTCTTGCTTAGTTACTCTGCTAATTTTCGTTAATAACTAATAAAAATGTCTTTAAGAGTGGAGTTGTGTTCATCTAAAGTATGTTATCCAATTCTACATTAAATTTTTTTCTTTTTTCACCATGTAAAAAATTTTTAAACCAATCTCTCCCTATTTTCCTTGTGTTAACATTTGGAATTTCTAAATATGTACAGTTTTTGGTAATATACTTTTTAGAGTTTTAAAATACTAGTAAAGTGTTCAAGAACAAAATGATTACTGATTCCATAATTAAGGTATTTTTGACTTAATATAATTCTACATGGAACTAATAATTTAAGCGAACATCACAGTTATTCATTCTTTCTTTCAGTATGTCTCCTAGAATTATGGGAATTATATAATCCTTTGATGTCTCATACCATAGAGCTGCTATTTTATTATAAACAACCCCAAATGATTTTGATGAAAGAAGTCATGGGAAAAGGATGTTTGAGTATTCCCAGGAAATACATTAAAAATTTCTAAGGCAGAAGAATTCATGATTTCAGGCCAAGCTAAATATAATAAACTATGGATACAATAAAACTGATACAGTAATGGCAATATGGATAAAAATGAATATTATAAAAAGCAAAAACAAGACTATACAGGTGGTAAAAATAAAGGAAAATGGTTAAGAAAAAAATGTAAAACAATTTGTTTTGTTTTAAATTGTTTTACAGTTTTTTTATAATATATATAATAGATATTAAATAAGACTAGTAAGTGTAAAGGGAGCAAGCTAAATGCTTGTAAAGATCTTGTACATCTCAAAACACATTCAGAGCATAGGCAGAGGAGCAAGTTTGAGTCAAGATCAAACTTGAAGAAAAGTTTAAAAATCAAGGAATTTTAAAAATTTAAAAATCAAGGAATTTCTATTAAAAAGTTTTCTGATTACATGAATAAACTCATTAAATGAATAGGTTCCTATAGATGTACAATAAATTGATGAGTATGTAATGAGTAAATAAAATATTCTTTAATATAACTTGAGCAACATGGCAGAGTAGGAAACCCTGGACCCTCTTTCTCCTTATAAATATACCAATTCAGAAACAATTCATGGACAAATTCCCTTTGTGAGAAATCAGAAACTACTTGAAAGGTTCTCACATCCCAGGAGATCGTAAAACCAGGCTCACCAAAGCTAGTAGGGAGATTCTGGACAAGCTCTTGCTAGAGATCCTGCCTGTGGTGCAATGCCTTATGATCAAAAAGAGGCCCTCTGTCTTCCAGCTTCACCCAGAAGAGGGAAGAGATTGGTATGTTCAACTTACTCAATTCTGACAGAAAAATTAAAATTGAGCAAACTTTCCAATCAATGGATGCCAAAGGCATTGTGCCCAAATTAAATGTAGACAAGAGCAGAGCTTTCAATTGCAATTTTAAGCAAGCGGGATCAAGATCCTGAAGCATTTCTTCAAAGAATTGTAACAGGAGATGAAACATGGCTTTACTAGCACATTCCTGAAGACAAGGCATAATTAAAGCAATTGCTACCAAGAGGTGGAAGTGATCCAGTCAAAGCAAAGCAGAGTGGTCAAGAGTAAAGATCATGGCAACCTTTGGGAAGCTCCAGGCATTTTGCCTGTTGACTTTCTAGAGGACCAAAGAATGATCTGCTTATTATGAGAGTGTTTTTAGAAAGTTAACCAAAGCTGTAGCAGAAAAGTACATGGGAAAGCTTCACCAGAGAGTCCTTTTTGACCACATTGACCAACATTGCTCCTACTCATTTCTGTCATCCAACAAGGGCAATATGGTGAAAGTTTCAATGCGAAATTTAGACACCCACCTTACAGTCCTGATTTGGCTCCTTCTGACTTCATTTTGTTTCATAATCTTAATATATAAAGGATACCTATTTTTCTTCAGTTCATACTGTAAAAAAGACTGTAATGACATGGTTAAATTTCCAAGACCTTCAGTTCCTTAGGAATGGACTGAATGGCTGGTATCATCACTTACAAAAGCTCCTTGATGGAGCTTATGTTGAAAAATAAAGTTTATAATTTTTATATTTTAATTCCATTTTCCTACAAGCTTGCTGAAGTCCCCTCGTATAGGTTCTCTAAGTTACAAACATGTATCACTCATAAAAACACTGTTAACTTGGTAAAACAGGACTGATACATGAATTAATTAGTGAATAAGGTGCTAAAATAGATGATTAAAAGGGATGCTTCCCTATATCTTTATGAATCTCTAAATTCTAAGATATTAACATAGTACATAATTTTCTTTGTGATCATAAATATATAACAACAAAGTCATATTCAAATGCAGTCGTGGAGCTCCTATTAGACTTGCTAGCAAGTTAAGCATGTTGGTTCCCAACATTAGGTTCTTTTTTTTTTTTTTTTTTTTAACATTAGGTTCTTAAAACGCACAATTTCAGTTTTCACTTCTGCTAATTATTCTGTTAGTTATCTTTGAGGAGTTCCCAAATGTTCAAAAACACAAATGTTAGTTATGGTAGTGCCAAGACAGCATATATAATAAAACTCTAATGATACCTGTGATGTATTAAATCATGTGCCAGGAACTGGGAGTTCTAAGAGAAGCTGATCCTCAAAAAAGGCTCATATTATAGCCAGGGATAGTCTTTAAATACATTTAAATATGATGCATTATGCTCTGTAAAGGTATATCTAAAATTTTATCAAAATTCAGAAGGGGAAACAGTTAATTCTGCCTGAGAGTGAGTGAACCACACAGGGTGTTGAGGAATGAATGCAGACAGAATGTTGACATTCCAGGCATAGGGAAATATAATAGTCTTTTAAAAATATGAAGTCAATGAAATTGGGTAGAGCATGAGAGAAACACAATGGAAGCTGTCTCAGGGACTTTAGCTGGAGAGATGTAAGCATGATCTATTGGGATAGGACTAAATCAAGACTATCAGTCAGGAGGTAACTATAATATATAAAGCAAAGATGTAAGGAATTTATACCATTGTGGTAAAACCAGCACTTATGGAAGAAAATCAATTCCTTTAGAAAAAGTTTTTCTAGACTGGTTCAATGGTAGTGGGTTATCAGAACTTATTAACATTAGTGTCACTAAAAGTTGGTTTACAACCCCCCACTGCTAAATTTGACTGTCTAAAAAAAGTTTTTCTGTATTTAATAGATTATATCTTACTTTGAATTCTTCTACAAGCTAACCCTGAGGAAAGAGTTCCAAACCAAATTATTTATTTAAGAAGTAATACCAGGGAGGGAGCACCAGTAGGAGAGTGGGGAAGTGAGACCAAGAAAGAACAAGAAGACAGCCAATAATGGGTTTTAAAAAATCAAATTAACACTGTAACTGAAACTTAACCCCACTAATAAATTCTGAAAGACAGTATAGAATAGGCCTAAGTTATTCCATCCATGGGGCAAGGGAGTTTGGGTTATTTATATACTAATTCCCTTCAGTCACATCGGGCTGCTCCAGAGCAAGGTGGGACATTAATTCTATAACACTTACAGTTTTTGCATGGAAGGATGAGTAAAGGAGGTTCAGATAGCCAGAGAAAGCCATAAGACACTGAAATACAGGTATAGGTAGTTTAAAGTGAAGCAGGTATTATCCACTGAAGTATTAAACTCAAGGCAAGACGGCCAGGGTTACATTTTATCCTCAAAAAATCTAATCGTTATCATGAATCTCACTTCATTTTTTTCCTACTTATATACTTTATGATTAATCTTTAAGATATAGTTCTTAAATGTTCTAATACTGATTGTTTCTGTTCTTTTTTTGTGTGTGTGGGCAGGCTAACCAACACATTCTGAAAACAATATCTGAACAAACTGCGCAAATTGAGCAACTCCGAAAACAACTTAGGTATTTTCAAAAATGAATTTGTTGTTTTATTAATTCTTTTTTTCAGGGTAGCTGAAATGATCACATAATTTTTCCCATGACTTTTTTTTCCTTCTCTTTTATTAAGCTTTTGTCAATAGCTTTTTTTATGTATGATCTTTCAGGACAGGAAGAGACTGAAATAAATATTATCAGTCAGGAGGTAACTATGATATGCAGTCTGCACTCTGTATCCATAAGTTCTGTATTCATAGGTTCCATATTCATAGATTCAACCAACCACAGATTGAAAATATTAAAAAATATATAAAATAAAAATTTAAAAGAATATAGCATAAAAACCATTTACATAGCATTTACAATGTGCTGAGTATTATAAATAATCTAGAGATGATTTAAAGTATACAGGAAGATGTGCATAGGTTATATACAAATACTACACCATTTTATGTAAGTAACTTGAGCATCTGTGTACTTGCAAGAAGTCCTGGAACCAATCCCCTTCAGATACCAAGGGAAGAGTGTATATGTTAAGGTTTGTACCATGATGGTAAAACCGGTGATTATGGAAGAAAGCTAATTCCCTTGGTTGACTACTTCATATCTTCCTTTGGATTCCCACCTGGGTAGACACTGAGAAAAGGATTCCAAAACCTATCGTTTCTTTAGGAGGTAATACCAAGGAGCACCAGTAGGAGAGTGGAGAAGTGAGACAAGTGAAGGGAAAGAGAAGGCAACAATAAAGGATTTTTTTTTTAAATCTGGCAACTTAATACTGTTCATATATATTGAGGTCCATTCATTTAATAATCATCGCATTAATAGATTTAACAGGGAAACCTGCAAGGGACAAAACAATTTTTTTCACTTTTATTCTTCTTAGTCATAATCTTAAAATTCATAAGAATTTTAGTCAGAAAAGGTTTTATTCTATAATACAGTCATTTAAAAATATTGTTAAATTGTAATATGTTATTGTTTGTTAAATGAACTTAGCTATTTAGTTATTCCCACATCATGTATTTTTCCCCACATAATAATGTATTGTTTTAAAAATAAAAAGGTTTTATTTTTCCAGATTTTATGTACCATCTTTTATACTTTGATTTTATTACCTTCATCCACTTTTTAATTTAATTTAAATAAGTTTACTTTTTTTCTAAACATTTCTACTTGTGGATTCTTTTCTTCAGATTATGAGACTGACCTACTGCCAGCTGCGCTAAGAGGGCGACTACTTGTGGATTCTTATTTAGTCCTCCTTATTTCTTTAAATGTTATTGATTTTACAGCTTAAAATAGCAATGATTTATTTAATTTCAAGATCTTCCTCTTTTTTCCAAAATGAAAATAGTTTTCTAAATTATCATATGAAAGTATGTCAAATTGCAGTGGAATTCTGATGCTAACTACCCAGAGTTAGTCCACATTATATAGGTTAAAAGCACAGTCCCCAACAAGACTGCCCTAACTCAGACACTAGCCACAAGTTTGGGGGCCCCCAGCCCATCCTCACTTCTGAGCAACTGGCTACAAATAGTGACTTTCCCATCAGCCCCTCAGGTGCAGTAATCTAGAGTGACTAACAGAACTCTGAAAAACACTATACTTTTATGATTATAATTTTATTATAAAAGATATAAATCAGGACCAGCCAAGAGAAGAGATCCATAGGGTGAGGTCCAGGAAAGTCCCAAACTGAGAGCTTTCATGTCTTCTGCTCATGCAATCAGGGCATGTCATCCTCCTACGACATCAGTGTCTTCACAAACCAGGAAGCAAGCCTCAGTGTCCAGAGTTTTCATTGGGGTTTATTACATGTATATGTTTGATTAAATCACTAGGTACATTACTGAACTCAATCTCAGCCTCCCTCTCCTCCCTGGAGATCAGAAGGTCAGGCCTATATCATATGGCTCAAAGCCCCACCACTCTAATCACATGGTTGGTTTTTCCAGCATGGCCAGCCCCCATCCTGAAGCTATCTAGAAGCCTACCATGAATAATTCTGTCAGCATAAACTCAGGTGTGGTCCCAGGGTTTGTTACATGAATAACCAAAATAATTCTGTCACTTAGGACAGGGTTTAGAAGCTCTAGCCTTGGAACCCACGACAAAGACCAGACAGATTACTATACAACACAAATAATACAATATAAATTATGGGCCAGGTGCAGTGGCTCACGCCTGTAATCCTAGCACTTTGAGAGACTAAGGTGAGAGGATCAGTTGAGCCCAGTAGTTCAAGACCAGCCTGGATAACATAGACTCTATCTTTGCAAAAAACAAAAAAAAGAAAAATTAGCCAGGCGTGGTGGTGCATGCGTTTAGTCCTAGCTACTTAGGAGGCTGAGGCAGGAGGATTGCTTGAGCCCAGGAGTCTGAGGCTGCAGTGAGTTATGATCATGCCACTGCACTCTAACCTGAGTGACAGAGCGAGACCCTGTCTCTAAAAATAAATAAATAAATAAAAATTATGATACAACATAAGCAAAAAATGAAAATGTCATGATTCCATTATTTAGAGATAACTATTGTTAATTTTTAAATGTATAACTTAGATTTATATGTATATTTGAGTATTTTGGTTAAAATGGGATAATATAAACACTGTTTGATAGTGTAGATTTTTCACCTACTGATATATGAACATCACATCAATATTATTCTTAATGTTGCATCATACTGTTATATTGTTGTGCTATATTTATTACTGGAAGTCTTATTTACTGTCCACTGTTAGGCCTATTTCATCTTTAGTAGAATAACTTTTGTAGGCTGCCTAATCATTAAACAATAGAATTAAAACAGCATTAAAACAGTAAGTATATAATAAAGAGCCCCAAGTTAGTCTTGGTTATTATTTTTATTATCATTAAATAATATTTTAATTAGCACTATTCAGAAAATTTAAGTGAAAACTTATCTGCTTTAAGACATTTAAAAAAAGGCTATCTCAGTTGAATATTTTGTTATAATTTTGTTAAAACTTTTCTTTTAAAGTTGTTTTGTAGTAAAAACACTAGATATTGAAGCAAAAACTGGCAGAAATATAAGACATGGTAGACAAATCCACAATTATAGTAAAGATTTTAACTCTTTTAGTGTCTGATAGATCAAATAAAAATGAGTAAGGAAATAGATGTGAATTATGTGATTAACAACTTTACCTAATAGGCTTCTCTAGAACATTGAATTCATTCATTCATTCAATAGCTATTTGGCAAGCATTTATTGTGTGTCAGGCTCTGATCTTGATACAGGGGATACATCAGTTGAAGACCTCTGTCCATTTAGAACTTACATTCTAGCAGGAATAAGTAGATAATAAATAAACATACTATCTAAGTAAAATTTATAGTATGTTAGGAGGCAGTAAGTGCTACACAAAAATGTAAAAAGTATATCAGGACAAGCAAAGTCTGGAATGCTGGGGGTGATTGTGGGATTGCAGTTTTAAATAGAGTATTCAGAGTCATCCTTACTGATTGGTTGAGATTTAAGCAAAGTGATGAAGGATGTAAACAAATTAGATGTCCAATATAGGGACAAAGTGTTCCAGGTAAAGAACTAGCCACTTCAAAGGTGGATATGTAATTGAGGAACAACTAGGAAGCTAGATGTTTCTGTTATCTATTGATGAGTAACAAACCATTCCAAAACTATTGGCTCAAAGCAATAATTTATTTAGATTATGGTGGTGAGGATCAACAGAGCAGGTTTTTTTGTCTGGGCCTGCTAGGCTGATGTTAACTGGATTTGCCTGTGTGTCTCCAGCCAGCTGGTAGGTCTACTGGCAGGGTGGTCTAGTAGTCTGTAGTGATGGTCAGGCTGTCTGGCAGTTGGTAGGCTCTTCACCAGGGTAACAAGACTAGTTCTTCTTTACTTGGCCATGATCAGTGTTCCCAAGAATAGCAAGAGAGCAAATCCCAATATGCAAATACTGTTCAAGGCCCTCTTGAATCATGTTTGTTAATACCCCTTGACAAAGCAGATCACCTGATCAACCCAAATTCAAAGGACAGGAAAATAGATTCCCCCCAGTCACCCCCCCCTTTTTTTTGACAAAGTCTCACTCTGTTGCCCAGGCTAGAGTGCCGTGACATCAGCCTAGCTCACAGCAGCAACCTCAAACTCCTGGGCTCAAGCAATCCTTCTGCCTCAGCCTCCCGAGTAGTTGGGACTACAGGCATGTGCCACCATGCCCGGCTAATTTTTTTCTATATATTTTTAGCTGGCCAATTAATGTCTTTCTATTTTTAGTAGAGATGGAGTCTCGCCCTTGCTCAGGCTGGTTTCGAACTCCTGACCTTGAGTGATCCTCCCGCCTCAGCCTCCCAGAGTGCTAGGATTACAGGCGTGAGCCACCTCGCCTGGCCAGATTCCCCTCTTGGTAGGAAGATTTTCAATGTCATTTTGCAAAGGTGTGATTGTAGGGAGGGAAAAATTTGTGGTGATTTTTACAACCTTTTATACTAGTATACCTAGAACAGAGTAAGCAAGGAAGAAAGTAATAGGAAATGAGGTCAGAAAGGTTATGTAACTTCTGTTACAAAAAACAACGTAAGTCAAATGAAAAGGCATTCCATAGTCTGTGAGAAGACATTTGCAATTCATATACCATAACTGACAACAGATTAGTGTTGAGGATACATTAACTAAGTGTCAGTAAGAATGAATAAAAACCCATAGAAAATTGGGCAAAGGATGTGAATAAACATTTCAAAAGTTACAGCAATCAGAAAAATACAAGTTAAAACAATGTGATACTACACACTCAACAACCCAGGTAAAAATATAATTTGGAATGTAATAACAAGGTACAAAAGATTACAGTGTGATACATTTATATACATTTCAAATGTCATAAACAATAGTATGTATTGACTATGGATATAAATACATGTCCATATATATATATGTATCCATAATCGATCCATGTAGTAAAAGAATAGCATGTATATATTGTATATATTTGTGTGTATGTATTACAAAAGAATAAAATAACATTTCCAGAAATGATATACCCTAACTTCAAGTTAGTGATTATCTCTGCAGAGTGAGGCTATTTGAAGAAGTAGGGAATTGAAGGCAACCACTAAGCAAATGGATAGGTAAAATATGGTAATTACATCCTGTGGAATACTGTGTGTCATTTTGAAACATGTATTTACATGTAAAATGTAGCTGTAGCAACATAGATAGATCTAAAAGACAATGTTTATATTAAAAAAGTAAAAAATACAGATCTATAACATCAAAACACATACATGTAATAACAATGATATTTTACCAGTAAATGTATTTATCCAAGGATATATCACATTTTAATGTGAACTTATGAAATGGAGGAGAACGAGAGAGGGAATGGAAATGAACAGGAAAACAAAAATAAATCAGTGCAGTCTTTCACAGCTCATAATTGTAATGATTCGTGGAATGAATAATATGATTAACTCAACACTGCACTCAAGGTTAAGAGTAGAAGGGGGAACAAAAGGACTTAAGATTTATGGCATATATAGGACCACTCAGAGTGCAGAGATCCTGGAAGGAAGACGAGTAAGGAAATTGGTTCATAAAGACCTGTGATCATATTATGTTAATAGAAAATAAAAATGCGTATAAAAGATTCTGTTTGGGAAAAATGGGCAGAACTTGGTGATATTGGGCTAAACGACGGGAAGATTCATGGAATTTTATCACTAGAAGATATCTTAGTGTTCATCTAGTTTAGCATCCTAATTTTAAAGAAGAAACCAAACTGAACCAAAGGCTCAGAAACTATTTGTCTTGTTCATGGTTGCACAACAAATTCATGGAAAAGCCAAATTAGAACTCACGTCTTGTAATTGCTAATCTAGTTAGCTTCTAAGCCTGGCTCTCTGACAGTATTCACAGCAGTAGGGAAGTCAAGTATGAGAGTTGATTGGGAAAGAAAGGATGATGAGTGGATATGTTGTTTTTTGACATCTGTGTAGAAGATTCATTTGGCTTGTGGACCTTTGGGCCTAGAGATTATAAATTGAGATAGGGATTGATAAAGCTAGTTGAAGTTTTCTGGAGTCTAAAAGGTCTTAAATGTTCAATTGTCCATGAGCAACTTTGCCATAATATTTATTGACAGTATTCCATAGCTTAACATTAAGCAGTTCAGAGTTGTATACATAAAACTATACTTGCTTTTCCTGCCGCAGATTTGAAGGAACATAAGGATAAGCAGATGCTTCTTTTAGGGGAAGAGGGTGTTGCTTTCAAGTTTGACAGATTCTGAATGATGGGCATATTGACATTACCAGAATTTAGGTTTTAAGATGCTCTATGTAACCATGCCAAGAATAACTAAATTAGAAACTCTTTAAACACTAGAGTTGTTTAAGTTTGTACTTATACTAAAACATATTAGTTTCATTTGTTGTCTGATAATATGGTACAAAAAATTAAAATCATGCAAATTTATAATTAAAGCTTTTATCATTTTTCTTTTTGAGAGTTTTTTATGACACCCTGTCATAGCAGATAAAACTCTTCAGCCTCCTTTTCTTAAGAACCTTCATTCACCTGATCCTCCCAAACTCTCCAGTTATGTATAAACTGTTTCTCATAGAGAAACTTTGATTCCTTCCTTCTTGCCTTTGATCATTATTGTCTTTCTCAAAAAATGTATAATTTTCTAAACCCAGTTAAAACTTTCCTTCTCCAGGAAGATTTCACTCATTCATTCCACCAGATTTTTATTCTTCTATTCTTGGGGGTCTACTCAGTATTTATTCATTTAAACTAAAATGTTATACTGTTTCTCTTTAGGTGCTTTTTTGTCCTATCTATTTATTTATATTATATATCCAGGTGGATTATAGAGATGATTATTTTCCAAGTCATGTGTGCTTAGATTTTACACGTACCTTGTAAAGTCTTTGAGTCAAAGATGTTATTAAAAGGATTTGTTCTGTAAAATTTGGATTCAATTAAAAGACCACACTCAAGGATCCAGAAGGCCACAGTTGTCCTCAAAGCTACAGGTTCCCCACTCTTGCAACCAATATTATCTTTGTAAAAGGATATACTATAAAGAGTGACTGAAACATTTGCATAAGGGTCTATATTAACTTCTCATCAGAGTGGCATCATCAGAATGTTTGTTAAAAATAATTGTAGCCAATAAGGAATGGTTTCATTAACAGACATAGATATCTTCATAGAAAGAATTGGTAACTTGTCAATCTATTTTATATTTATTGAGAACTTAGAAATGTACATCTGTGCTCTGAGGGTAGGAACAGTCTAATAAGTTGAGTAAGTATGATGTGATGGCCTCAAAATTGTTTTAATTTGACTCATTTCATCTCATGCATACGTTTTTGGCTTCAGCAGTCTCTATGAAGAGGTGATCTCCTTACATTTTTCTAGCACAGGGTTTTCCTGGTTGTCTTCACTCAATGGCTCAGAGGCACTTGAAACACAACAGGCTGTAAACTAAGCTTATCATCATGTCTCCTAAATATTTTCTCTGTATTTGTAAATAGTGCCATCCAGTTCCTGAAACTAAGTTCAGAAAACTAAGAGGCATCATAAATTCTTTTCTGCCCCAACTCTACCTTATAAATGTCTCTGTGATCCTTCACTTCTCCATCACTATGTTGTTACTACTTTTGCTTAGCCCATCTCATTTGAGCTACAGCAGTAACCTCCACATTAGTTTACTATTCCCCATCTTTCTTTTTCATATTATCATCAAAATGACCTTTCTAAAATAAAATCTGATCATGTCACCCCCCTTCAATGGCTACTAAATTTGCCTACAGGATATAATCCAAATTACTTGGCATGACATAGAGTCTTCTATGATCTGACCCCTGGCTACTTAGCTCTGTATCTTGTCACTCTTCACCCTAATTTTCTGAACTATTTTTAGTTTCCCAAACAAGCCATGCTATTTCATAACTCTCTAACTTTGCTCACATTGCTTGGGCTGCCTAAAATGCCATTCCCTGACAAATATATACTTTCAACTTTTCAGAGTTCAGCTCAAAGAGTTAACATCTTCTAGAAATCTTTTTCTGAATCTTTATGATTTCTTTCTCCCCAAGTAGTACCAAACGCCTTCTTCTTTTGGATCTCAACTGTATACTACACATACATCTGTTAGAGCATTTTTAACCCATTTATTGTGCTTACCTGCGTACAAATCCAACTCTCTTGACTGGTCTTTAAGCTCCTAGAAGATATGGATCATGATTTTGTGATCTTTATCTTGCCATTATCTAGCATCGTGCTAGACATGGAAGGTGTCAAAAAATATTAATATTTTTCTAGTCATCAAACTAAATCATTAGTTAAATAATTAAATGGCACTTTATTGGTGGGATAAAGCTAACTAATTTATTTATATGGATTTTCTATTTGTGCCCTTTGCTCTTTGATTTTTTTTAGGGACACAATTGTTTTCTTGGACTTCCGTTATTTAGAAAAATTATTTTATATTCTTCAGCTATGCAAGATGTGCAACTACTTAGTAGTTTGATTTCCAAAGAAATACACCTGAAAAAAATCATTTTGAATATAATTAATAGAAGCTTTGCACAATGAATTAAAATATTTCTAGTGTTTCCTATTATCAACCCAGCCTATAAGCAAGATATAATGACCTTTTTGTTTGTTTGTTTGTTTGTTTGTTTGTGATAGAGTCTCGCTCTGTTGCCCCGGCTAGAGTGCTAGAGTGCAGTGGTGTCATCAAAGCTCAGGGCAACCTCAAACTCTTGGGCTCAAGTGATCCTCCTCCCTCAGCCTCCCAAGTATCTGGGACTACAGGCACATGCCACCACACCTGGCTAATTTTTGTATTTTTTCTAGAGACAGGGGTCTCACTCTTGCTCATGCTGGTCTCAAACTCCTGAGTTCAAGCGATCCTCCAGCCTCTGCCTCCCAGAGTGTAAGGATTACAGGCATTAGCCACAGTGCCCGGCCTTTATAGTGACTTTTAAATCTGTTTTTATTACCAATAATCTCAAAGTTTGAAAAGGTAATAGAAACATTTAAATATTTTTATGTTTAATGCTCTCTCTATATTTAAATATGAAATAAAATCTAGGAAATCTTTAAAATGTGATAGTGAAATGATTTATATATACATGGTTTTATGGAAGAATGTAAGAGCTGATATGAAAGGAATGCAATTCTTGATATTGCTGTATCATGTTAAATGCGAAAAGGTAAATTATGTAAATCACAGTTTATGTGTTTCATTATGTTCATTTTTAATCTTTTTTATAATACAAATGAATACTTTTTTCTTTAAATTGTATGTGCCGATGACTTTTATATACTAACTTATTTAAAAAAAAAAAACATGTATTTTTGCCAGGTAATAGTTTTATTTTAGCTCAGATAACAGATTTTTCTCAGATGTTTCATGTTCCAATTTGAATAATATTGTGTCTGCTATTATAAAAATGCTATGGAAATCTGGAATTGATGGATCACTAGTTTTGATTCATAGTGTCTCTTGGAAACCATCCCATGTGAGAAATGGCCTTAAGCGAATGTGCTTAGTCATAGAATTGCCAGACAGTTCCTTATGTGTTGGCAGCTAGTTTTCTAAGCATAGAAAACAGATTTTAAGATAAGAAATAGAATTTTACTGTCATTTTTCTATTTCTTTACCCTGTTTTACTTCAGTATTATTTAGTGAGTACTTACAATGACGCTTATTTTAAAATGTTATATCTTTCCCTTTTAATCTTTAAGGGACAGAAGGAATATTAGACTTGACTTCTAGAACACATTGGTCAAGAGTGGCGTTTTAGCTGTAGTTAATTAATATTAAAATTATTTGTTTTGGGGGTTTGGCAAGAATAAAATAAATCCATAACACCATTGTTCAGAACTTTGCCTCTAGTAGTAGTTTTGTAGTAGTTTTGTTTTAAAATATGTTTTTTATTGATACTTATAACTTTCTTTTGCAAATACTCCACATTTGTACATCTATCCTACTTCTGTGTGGTGTATAGTATAGAGAGCATAGCCTCTGAAGTCAGCTCTAGTTTTGTATTCTGGCTTAGTCATTGTCTCAGTCCATGTGGGCTGCTATTATATAACAAAATGCCATAGACTGGGTAGCTTATAAACAACAGAAATTTATTTCTTACAATTCTGGAGGCCAGGAAGTTCAGGATCAAGACATCGACAGATTGGCCGGGCGTGGTGGCTCACGCCTATAATCCTAGCTCTCTGGGAGGCCGAGGCAGGCGGATAGCTCAAGGTCAGGAGTTCGAAACCAGCCTGAGCAAGAGCGAGACCCTGTCTCTACTATAAATAGAAATAAACTAATTGGCCAGCTAAAATATATATAGAAAAAATTAGCCGGGCATGGTGGCGCATGCCTGTAGTCCCAGCTACTCGGGAGGCTGAGGCAGAAGGATCACTCGAGCCCAGGAGTTGGAGGTTGCTGTGAGCTAGGCTGACGCCACGGCACTCTAGCGCGGGCAACAGAGTGAGACTCTGTCTCAAAAAAAAAAAAAAAAAAAAAAAAGACATCGACAGATTTGGTCTCTGGTAAGGGCCTGGTTCCTGATTTATAGGTGGCACCTCTTTGTATCTCACATGGTGGAAGGGGCAAACAAAGCTCCTTCAGGCACTAATCCCATTTTTAAGGGCTCTGCTACTGTGACCTAATCACCTCTGCAAAGGCCCCACCTCCTAATACCATTATATTGGGGGTTATATAAGGATTGCATTAACATGGATTTCAACATATGAATTTTAAGGGGACACAAATATTCAGACCATAGCAGCCATTTACTGGTTGAGTGACTTGGGCAGGCTGCTTAACTACATGAACTTCAGCTTCCTCATCTCCATAATGTAAATCAAATTACCTTTCTTATAGTGTTGTAATGTACTATAACTTACTATCTTTGCTCACCTCCGTTCTACTTAAATACCCAACTTATGTAGGTAGGATGTATAATATTTACAAATCACACATTAGTAGATTATAGAGTAAATATTAATGTCGTAATAAATAGTGGATTATTTCTCTCTCTAGATCTGGGAAATCGGCCTTACCTTTGTTGTCGATGCTGTAATTTCAAAGACCAGAGGAAGCATTTCTTTCTTCCTCTTTCTGTTATGTTGTATCCTCATTTCTCACCAAATGTACTATCCCAAATCCTTTCTACTCCTTGTATCTTGTTCCATCAGTTATATTCTTTCTGTTTTTAAATATTAGTTTCTTGTTTGCAGGGGGCTTTTGAACCTCAAATGTATAGACTTGTCTGATGACTCTTCAAGATTGCTATATTTTCTCCTTCCCATTCTTTGATATTGCTTAGAAGAAAAATTTATGTTTACTCTAGTAACTCTTTGGAATTTCTTTCAGTTTGGATTCAGTCCTACCTCTCTATTCTTCTCTTCAAGATTACTGGTGTCTTTTTTGCCTTAAGGAAAATCCTGCATTCTCTTTGTTTGTTGATTCTCCTTGATTGATGATTTTTCTTCCTTTCTTGAACATTTCTCTACTAGGCCTTTTCTGTTTATGCCCTGATTTCTTCTCTGACCTTTGTGGCCATTTCTTTGCTTCCTTTGCATTCCCCATTTCCTTATCCTACCTACTAAAAGTAGACATTTCTTAAATTTCTAACCATGTTGCATTGTTTTTCTCCCTCTCCTTAGATGATCACATCTACCCTGCCCAACTTAAACTTTCAGCTCAATAAAAATGTTTCCTAAATACATAACCTCTGGCCTCAATCACTTTGTTGAGCTCCATATTTAAATTCCTAGGTCGGTGGTTTTCTAACTTTATTTTTTAGCAGTAGACCCCTTTAAAAAAAGAAATCTTATACAATAACCCCAATATATAAAACTTACAAAAATAGAACTGCTATGATTGAAGTAAGGAGTACAGATCTTTCCCATCTTAGTAACTAATATCATCATCAAATCTAGGAATTTTGCCTGATTGCTCTTTTTTGTTATTAGGACCATTTTTTGGTAGACAGTATATCACAGAGGACTCTATTTAAAAAACATTTTTATTACTTATTGTGAATCCTTGGGCATATTGATAAATCTCTGTCAACCTCACTCTCCTGAACTTGAGTTTGATATAACAGTATTTAATTCACAGAGTTATTATGAGTTTTAAGTGAAATGATTTCAAAGTATTTACAACAGTTCCTGACACCTAATAAACTACCTGAGATATTATTAGCTATTATTAGATTTGTATTTCCTATTGTAGGAAATTATAGAAAATTTATAACTACATAAGTAATATAAATACTGTTAAAGAGTCACAAATAAATGAATTAACATTTACTTGTGAATTTGCATCAAATCATTTCTGTAAGCTTAATAGCACTAATGTGATTTACATTTAAATAGATATATAAAATGTAATTAAGAAATAAATAAGGACCAGTTCGTACACTAAAGTACCTTTCTTCGTAAAATGTATGTTCTTTAATAATCAGTGTTTTATACTCACACTGAGTCCTTAATTAGTATGTTATTTAAAATCTTTTTTCCTATTTAAGAAAGTCATATATTGTTCTAAAATCATTTCCTATGGGAAGTCTAGAAGATATTGAAACTTATTTGATTGTGTTACAATGTTCAAAAAACTTGTCTTTTCCTGTCTTTTGCCACTACAGTCTCTGAAGAAAAATATTATCATGAGATAAATGTTTTAATTTATTATGTTAAGTGATCACATAATATAAACCTCTGGTGTTTAAGGAATGATCAATATATTGAAGCTTAGGTTCATTTTCATAGAAATGCCAATCAGCAATATTTCTCTAACTATAAATTCAAGAAATTATATACATAAGTATATTCTTAGTGCACTAGAGCTCTTGTTAGGTAATTTATCGTGATGATAAAGTTCTTTTTCATGAAATAAATTATTTCAGTATAAAATATAACTTATCCAAATAAAGTGTTAATGATTCCTACTTTGTACCCCTCCCCATTCAGTTATATTTTTCTCTCTTTATTGTCTTCCACATGAATTTTGTTAATAATAAAGAAATCTTTCAGAATTTACCCCTCAGATCCACTTTTAGATACATAAGAGTTAGTACTGATTTTACCAAATTTAGATTTCTAATTTTTTATTCTTTATGTTCTATGAAAACAATGTTCATTAATTTACTTGCTTTTTTTTAGGCAAGCCAAGTCAGATGTGAGAGTTGAAGCAGCAAAAGTGGAAGAGTTAACTAAAGTGACTGAAGATCTTCAGGGACAGATGCAAAAGAAGGTATTTTCCATTTCTAAGACAATTGGATGCCTCTTGCTTGGTTTTCTATATATTTTATTGTTTATTTGTTTTGGATTAGGTATTAAAGAGGGTTGTTAGATGAATTAATCATTTTATCGTCCCTTAAGTATAAAATATCAAAGCAGGAAGCTAAATTATAATAATGGAAAGAATGTGGTAAAAAGATTTTTATTTCCATACTTTTAAGCCTAATTCAATACAATATCATAATCATCCCTAAGCACATCGTTACTGAAATACAAATTAATTCAAGATCAAGTTTTGGTTAATTGGCTTTTTGTAAATGGAAGAGAAGCACTTAATACTACATTTTATGTTATTATACTAAAATATTTATTGGCATAATAGACTCTGGTTCTTTTTATATATAACAGAGAAATTTAAGGAAGATGTCAGGGAAGAGTCAGGCTTTAGATTTAAAAGGATCTATTTATTGAACAGGTACTTACTAGCTATGTAATTTCCTAAGCCTTATTTCCGGATGTAAATAGTTGATTATAGATTTCTAATAATGGTAGATTTGTGAAAGTATTATAAGAACCCTCCCATACATAACAATTTTAAAACTTGGATAAGTTTTTTTAAAATAGTGGAAAGCACCCAAAACCAGAAAGAAGTAAAAGAGGTAAGAAGTGTTAGTTTTAGGTTTTCTGACCTGATGGTTCTCTCAACCCCCACAGCTATGGCTTCAGAAAATAAGAGCTTTATATGACCTTAAGGTAGCCAAGATCAAAGTTTAGGGCTAGAAAAGCAGTTGGAAATTTAAGAGGAAATACTGGCAGCAAGAGAAACACACACAAATGAGAGCCAAATTCCGAGTATAAATTCTTACCAAATCCATGCCTCACAAGTAATCTGCATATGGAAGTAGGGGAGGGAACCCAGGGAGCCCAGTGAAGAAGCAGACAGAGACGTGAGAGAAATCTACTCTTGAAAGATAGAGACATGTGGAACTAGAGATTTGTTTGCTACTTTTTATTATTGAGTACATGCCAAAAATGTGGCATGTACTCAACTCAAGCAATAGAAAACTGAAGGCTTATTGTTTGAAGTATCATACGACAGAGCCCAAAGCTGGAAGAACAGCTGGAAATTAGAGGGGAATCTCTGGAAACAAGGAAACTAAAAGGAGTGTGAACCCTACCTCTACCCAAATCTTGACTGGTCCTCAAATTATGTAGGAACAGAGGAATTCCCTTAGGCCTAGCTACAAATGCAATAGTAGAAAACAGCAAGAACTAATTGCAGATAATCAGTTCCTGCCTACTGTAGCGGGAACAGATTTCAAACTTCAAATGCAAGCAAGATAATTACCTACTTGAATTTTTTTAAAAGCCATAATCCTCAAAAGAACAAAACAGTATCCAGAGTAACTACAGTGTATTATCTACATTATCCAGGTTTAACCAAAAATTACACTTGTGGGCAGGGGGTTGGGAGGAGGCAGTCAATAGAAACTGACTCTCAGTTAACCCAGTTGTTAGATTTACCAGACAGAAGCTTCAAATCACCTAATATAAACATGTTCAAGGAATTTTTAAAAATGTATTTTAAATAGAGTAAAATAAAGTCTTAATAAAGGAAATGATAGAGAATTTTAATTGAGAACTAGAAAATTTTAAGAAAAGAAATTCTAGAGCTTAAAAGTACAGCAACCAAAATAGAAATTTTGTTAGATGAACTCAAAAATAGATTGGAAAAGGCAGAAGAAATAATCAGTGAACTTGGAAACAGAGCAGTAGAAATTTCCCTTTCCAAAGAAAAGAGATTAAAAGACTTAAAAAAAATGAAGAGTTTCTCAGAGATCTGTGGAACAATATGAAGCAATCCAACATCAGTGTATTGGAATTACAGAAAGGAGGGGGAGGGGAGTAGAAAAAATATTTAAAGAAATAATTCCCGAAAACTTCCTTGTTTGGTGGAAAACATTAAGATTCAAGAATCTCAGTGAACCCCGAGTATGATAAACACAAAATTACTTTTAGACACATCATGATGATACTGACAACCAATTATAAGGAAAATACTTGAAACTCACAGCAAAAAATAACGTAAACAGGAAAACGGTAACATTAATGACTGACTTTGCATCAAGAAACTGTAGAAGCAGAAAATATTGGAATAATATATTGAAGTGCTAAAGACAAAAAATGCTCACCAAGAATTCTATATCCAGAAACTATATTTCAAAAATGAAGGCAAAATAAAGAGATTTTCAAATAAAAAACAAGAGAATTTGTCCCCAGCAGACTTATATTTCAAAAAATTCTGAAGGAAGTTCTTTAGGCTGAAAGGAAATGACACCAGATGGCAACTCAGATATAGGAAGATATCAAAAGCAACAGAAATGATAAATATGAAATAACATATGTAGATATTTTTCTTTTAATATCTTTAAAAGACATGATTGCTTATAGCAGAACTTATAACACTGTATTTGATGGATTTGTAAAGTATGCAGATCTAATATATGACAACAGTGGCACTAAGTACTGGGATAATATATGGAAATACACTGTTGAAAGGTCCCAGTGTTTTCTCTGAATTAAATGTTAACTAAATAAATTGGGATAAATTAAAGATGTATATTATAATTTCTACAGCAATCACTAAAAAATAATTCAAAGAGATATAGCTAAAAGTAAGAGAGGAATTAAAATGACATCATTAGACCAGGTGCAGTGGTGCATGCCTGTAGTCCCAGCTACTCAGGAGGCGGAGGCAAGAGAATCACTTGTGCTCAGGGGCTCAAGTCCAGCCTGGGTAACATAGTATGAACCTATCTCTAAAAAAATAAATTTTTTTAAAAAATGGCATTGTAAAGAATATTTGTTAGCACAAAAGAAGGCAGGGAAAGATGAACAAGAAGTTTTTTTAGAAAGATGATACAAATAAAATCTATTAATATATTTCAAGGCATCACACTATATCAAAGGAGAAAGGCCCTGTGATTACCTTGATAGATAGAGAAGTAGTATAACATACTTAAGAAGCATATTCTAAAGGCAAACTATCTGCATAGAAATCCCTTTCTTGTTTTTTTAGACTTACACTATAGAAATAATTTGAAATATTGGTAGAAATCTATGTGCAATAACAGTCTTGATTATTATTTGTCTAATATAGGATTGATGTGAAGTTCTTTCCCCTTTTAATTATACATGTGATTTGTTTCCAAAGTCATGTTGCTTCTTTAAACTAAGATATTAGAATTGTAGCAGCATAGTAAGTTTATAGCATGAACTGTTTTTCTTTTTTATGCTGTATAATGGTGTATTGAATTTTCACATACTCAAAGTAAGCTTCTAGTTTTTTTATTTTCTAGGAGGAGGATATGGTGTCTGCCCAAGGAAGAGAGGATGCATCAGATAGGCGCTTACAGCAGTTACAAACTAGTATAAAACAATTAGAAACAAGGTAAATTGTGAAATACATCTAGCTTTGTTTATATGCTTCAAAATATATTCCACAATAGAGTTTCAGTTAATGATATTTACTAGAATATATATTTTATAAATGCTAAATCAAAACTATAATCATAGGTTTAAAATCTGATTTAATAGACATTGTTTATTAAAAGTTATATTCAACAGATTGTTACACTTTGAACATATATTCAAAGATAATTTGTTTAATAAGAGTTTAGACCCTTTACGAAGTACACTAATTCATATCATAACTTTGGAAGAGAGCAGTTGATCCAAATTTAGTCCAGTGCTTTTTTGAAAAGGAATAAAACTTTTGATAATCATGACTTTTGTATTAGTACTGCAACACAAAGCATACCTTTATTTTCATTCCTCTTAAGGTCACCCTGCAGATTTTGGCGTGAACCTCCAGATGTTCAGAAACCTAAAATCTTTCTTTCTTCAGAAGAGCAGTTAAAATGCCAGGCCCAGTGACTCACACCTGTAATCATAACACTCTGGGGGGCTGAGGTCAGAGCATGAGTTGAGGTCAGGAGTTTGAGATCAGCCTGAGCAACATAGCAAGATCCCATCTCTCAAAAATAGAAAAGTTAGCCAGGCATGATGGCATACCTGTAGTCCCAGCTACTCGGGAGGCTGAGGCAGGAAGATCTCCTGAGCCCAGGAACTGGAGGTTGCAGTGAGCTGTAATCATGCCACTGTCTTCATGCCTGGGCAACAAAGCAAGGCCCTGTCCCAAAAAATAAAAGTTAACATCATAGTGTCAGAGGAAATTTGATAATTACAAGATGTTTAGCATCCTTGGCACCAAATATTAAATTCTAATTGCACCTCCTGGCATTGTAACCACCAAAATGTCCTCATGCATCTCAAATGCTAGTACCATCATAGTTGCTAACCACTGAATGTAGGACACTAATAGGTAAAAATGGTTCCCTCAATGATCTTTTTTCTTAATTCCTTTTCTTTGTACAAGCTGAGCAACATGGCTTGAAATTAGATTGTGGACCTTATTTTAGGTAGGGAGAATAAATATTTGTCCTTTTCTAAAACTAGGAAGTAATTTTTAACATGATACTAAAAAGATGTCTTGTTTTATAGATCAGTTGAATATTCCTGGGTTAGTAATTTCCACATTCTTAAGCTAAAAATTTACCTCCTCTTCCCTACTCCCCCACAAATTTCACTTTAGTGATTGAGTTTTTAAATCATACTTCATAAAATGATTTTAAAAGATTGATGCTATATATCAATATTTCTAATTTTTTATGTTTTATCATAACACTCCTTTAAGTGTTTATATTGGTCCATGTTAATACAAAATATGAAAAACAGACATTTCCAAGTACTTTGATGATTTTATATTGTTCTAAAATTAATAATTTATTTAATAAAATCTTTTCATTTGATGCAATGGCTATAACAAAAGTGACAATAAATATATGCCTACTCCCCACTTCAACTTGCCTTTTTGGTGCTAAGAATTTTATCATTTAAGGTTTAGCATAACCAGAGTAGACAGAGGAAAATAGATTTGACCCTTGAAGGAATCACTAATAATCAGATTTGAGAAGAAAAGAAAAGAAGTGAAATAAAGTTATAATACTTTTTATTTGTTTGTTTTTGATAATTTTGTTTGGGTCAGGATAAAAAAAACATATGCAAAGCAAATTTGAAACTCATATCCCTATGCCTATTGAACAGGAGTAGTGGGAACAGGTCTAAGAGAAAATTGAAATATATTCAAGTGTGACTAGAAATGGTTTTTCATGCATTATCAGTAGAAGAGTCTTTAAGAATCTCTTGAGAAGGACTTTCATATACACAGGTGAAGCATCATTTATTCAACGTGTGTTGAGCACCTGCTGTATACCTGACAGTGTTTTAGGTTCTTGGGCACTAGGGGTGGTCAGTACCTGGTGACATGTGATTATCTCCATAGATGACTGAGAAAAGTCCTTAAACTACATTATACTTACTTAGTTTAAATAATACAAAGGATGTTCTGAAGTATAAACATTATTTAAATGTTCACTATGTTGTTTTGCATTATTATCAATAGAGAAAATTCACCAATGGATACTATAATTAAAAATAGGGTTTTTAAAAGATAAGTAAAAATTTAGGATGAAGTTTATTGATAGACATCATTTATTTGTATTATATACTCACCCCTACTACCTTCTGACCTCCATCATTCATATGCTTAAAGTCTTAGGGAAAAAGAATCATTCAACAATGTATGTGGGTCTTAGTTAGCTTCTACTATCAACCTGAATTGATGTTTGAGATTTCACACATATTTACTAAAGAATGCATCCAGATTTACATATCATTCTTAATTGGATTCCAATCACTTTTTTTTCTCCTTTCTTCAGCAAATATTCACTTCCTAGGCTGAAGATAATTTAAAAGCTAGGCTACCGTAGGGTGTGTGTATGGGTATGTGTTTGAGAGCTTAAAGGGAGTAGTATGAAAGTAATTGAAAAATATAATTTAATTAAACTTTTCTTTCTTTTCAAGATTTAGTTGGGTAATTTAAGGACTCTATAGTACTGTGAGAGACCAAATGTACCAGTTTAGGACATGATTTTATTCAGGCTATTGAAGTAGGGAGAATGTTCAATAATGAGGAACATTTCAAAGAAAAGGAAGGAGCCTGAGGTTTTATATAGGCAGATAAACAAGTGAGGCGTGTTTGAGTCTTGTGAGAGTCATGAGGAAGGATGGAGGCACATCTTACCTCGGAATATGCAAGAGCAGGGTTGCTTTTTTGCTGTTAGCTCTTTTCTGGGACACAAAAGGATGGGGTGAGGGGTTGGAGAACAAGAGTGGGGGCATTTTTAGCCTTCTCCATTTTCCTGGGAGTGCAGGACTCAGGTACTAAGTCCAATGTTTTCAATACAAAGGAAGAACAAAAGCCAACTACTGCAGGTGTAATATACCACTAATGTCTGTTCTCAAGGTTTGAGTTTTATGTTTGGGTGGACCACTGGCTTAGTACCACAAGTTAGAAATGGATGGGAACAAAACAGTGATTCATAATGAATGTACAGACTATTCCAATAATATAACGACAGACTAAATATTCTAGAAAAACTCTCTTCATGTAAATATCTTGATGATAAATTATGGTAAACATATATTTTTATAAGTTGAGCATTTAATGTAAAGGGAATTCCCAAGGATACAAACAAACAAAAAATAAAAACAGAGCAAAACCCAGAGTGGTAAATAAACAAGGAAGCCAGAGCTAGGCCTGTATAATGTGGCAGGAAGCTAAACCTCCTCCAGCCGGCCTAGGGCTAGAACCCTTGAAATAACTACACCCTCATTCAAAGGCTAAAAAAGGAAAAATATCTCTTAACAAGGACAGCCAACAAGGAAAATTATTTCCACCATGTTGCCAAATGGAAAAAAACAAACCATAATAACCACTGTAGTCTTCTCTGAGAATGTGTAACCATAGCCCTGCCCTCATATGAGCCTGGAGTTCAAACTTATACTACTTGTTCATTTGGAGAACTCAAGCCAAAAAACTAAAGTGGCAGCAGGTTGGTAGTAAGTCCTGATGCATGGAAGAAGCAAAATTAAATCTTTAGGGGGAAATATTTTTCAACTTAGGCCCCTCATAATTCCCACAGTTTAAATTTATGCAGATATGAACTTAATCAAAAATTACCAAATACATGAGAAATAAACCACTTGACCGGCAGGAGAAGTGTTTGGATGTGGATAGCGGAGAGGTGGTGGATAGAATGCTGCTGCTTCTATTAAATACCATTTAGCAAAAAGAAGTGCCTAAAAATAACAAAAGTATGAATATATCTTACCAGAACATGTCAGAATATGTTTTAAAGGCACTATAAGCAAATTAATATGAGTTGAGCATAGAATTGACATAGATGAATGAAACATGATAATCCATAAATAAATCATGATATTTGGATATTTTAGGGATGATAACAGGAGTATTTCAATTCATTAGGTACTAATGGTACTCATACAAATGGCCATCAATCTGGAACTTAAGTTGGACTTCTCTCCTGTACCATATTCAGAAGTAAATTCCAAATGGATTAAAGATTTAAAGGTAAATAAAATAAAGTCATAGCAGTCTTTTGAGGAAATCTAGGAGATTACGTTAACAATTTATGGATGAGAGAGACCCTCTGTATAAAAATTGAAATCCCTAAAGTTGGAAAAAAAAAATCAAATTTAGCTGTATCAAATTTTTACTGTGGTAAAGATTCCCTAAATAGAATCAATAGGCAACAACAACAAAAAAGTAGATTTGGAAAATATATTTGCAATATAAAGGACAAACAGGGTAAATATCTGTAATATTTAGAGTTTTTGTAAAGGACTAGTAAAGTAAACAACTCATCAGAAAAAATTGTGCCAGAGGAGATGAAAAAGAAACTCAAAGAGCAAAATCCATCTAAGAGTTTATGCTTAAACCCTTGAGTAGTCAAGGAAATACAGATTAACAGTGAGATGAGGTTACATCCATCAGACTAGGAAAGGAAAGAGCTTTTGGGTGTATTGCTTGATAGGATTTCTACGAGATATTATAAGATGAAAAAACCAAGTACTGAAAAGGATTTATACTATGATTTAATTTATATAACACACACAAAAAAATTTTAAAATCTCCTATGGATGTATATATACTATGTATGTGTATGTATTTGTATATGTTTGTGTGTATATGTGTATATGTATACAAATGTGTACATGTGATTATAGGAACATGGATAAAAATATTTAAAGATATACATTATTATATCCAAGTTAACATGGCTTGCCTGGGTTCAGAATAGGAAAGGGGAACCAACGAAAAAAGAAAAAGAAAGACCATATATATATGTAGACACATTCATTCCTTAAGTATTTGCTTATAACATTATCATGTAACTATATAATATATATAGTGTGATACCTTAGCAAGTGTAACGTAATTAGAGTCAGAATATCCAAGCTCAGTCTCAAATGCTCAATCTCTCTGGGTAAGTTTATTCTTTAAAACGGAGATAATAAAACTTAACTTTACAGAACTGTAATGAGGACCAAATGAGAAAATACATGTGAAAGTTATTTGTCCTATATAATACCTGTAAAATACCTGTCCTATAAGAGTTGCTCAGTAAATCTTTTATTTCTCTCCTTCCCTTAAAAAATATTTAACTTTCACAACGGGGTTATTAATTTTTAGATTATGTGTGGTCATCCAGGAAGCTGACCAAATAAGAACAGAAAAAAACCATCTGGAAAAACAGACCAGAGACCTACAAGAAAAGTGCAATGAATTAGAAAATGAGAAATATGAGGCTATTATAAGAGCCAGAAATAGCATGCAACTCTTAGAAGAAGCTAACCTTCAAAAAAATCAGGTAAGAAATCTAGTAAACATGTTTAGAAACGAAATGCTGAACATTCCCCCATGTAACCTAATGGTAAGGGAATCAATAGCTGTAGAATAAATGCATAAAAATGAAATTGCTACTCTCTCCATCACTAGACATACTATATTCTAGCATGGTAAAACTAAATCATATAAAACATCAATCCTCTTCCAAAACTAATATATAAACATCAGACTTTTCTTATGTTCCCAATCCCTGTATAATTAATCTTCATCCCCTATAATCTCATACTTTTTCAAAATCTGTTACAGTATTTTTTTACACAGTAGACTCTATGTTTTATTCAACTGAATCAGATGACTCTTACCTCTTTATTTCCCTTTTATCACCTACACAATTACTCTAATATAGCAGAAGCTTAATTGACTTTAAAGGTTTATTAACTGGAGTCTTCATGTCACTGTTCTTTTTTTTTTTTTTTTTAAAGCATGAATATCATGTTGGGGTTTTTTTGGCCCTCTAATAATTGTGATTCTTATACTATCACATACCATATTTTTTGTCTTATACCACTTCCATATGAATGGTATATAGTCTGTATAAGTCACAAAGTAGATTTTTTTTAATGTTGTTGCCTCTCTTATGTAGATCTCATTAATTCATTATTTCATTTATCAACAATTATTGAATACCTAGCATATGTAGAGTACTATCCTAGGAATGTGAGAGGTACAAAGGAAATATTTTGTTTCATTTATGTTTCCTTTTTTTTTTTTAATGTGGTAGAGGGTTTTCCAAGAGAGCTACTAAAAACAGAACATGCTATAAGTTGGATATTAAGAAGCTAATAAGAAATAAAGAATAATTATCTAAATTCAAACTATGGAAATGCTAAGATGCTTATCATGCCTTTCAGCTAGTAATTCCATCTGTGATCAGAATACTGTCTTTTAGAATAAATGATACACAATAGACAAAATATACTTGGGAATTGTCCTAAACATCTTAAGTTGGCTAGAAAAGTGAAGGACAGGGCAAAATTGTGTATCTCTACCCTCTGAAGCCTAGTTGTACAAGCATTCTTAACATCAAATCATTAAAAATAAACATCTTGTATAGAGCACAGTGGACAGCCTATCCCCCAAATCTTCTCACTCAAGTCCTAAGTTAACAGACCCTCACAAAGCACAGTTGTCTATGGCTACAACATTAAGCTCCCCCTTAACTCGTGCTTAATTGCTAGAAGGTTCGTTTCTTCAGTTGCTTGTTCAAAGTCTAGGGTTCTCTCAGTCACAGAAATAGGCAGGAACCACAGCCTAGCATAGTCTCCCTTTCTTCTTTGTCCATTCTCCGCCTCAAGGTTGTTACATCAGAACAGCCGTTACTTCTCACTAGCTTACTTATTTAAACTGGAGGAAATTTATTTAAAAAAATAATTTAGCCAGGTGAAGTGGTACCACCTGTAATCCCCATATTTTAAAAGGAGGCTGAGATGAGAGGATTGCTTGAGGCTAGGAGATCAAGACCAGCCTAGGCAACATAGCAAGACCCTATCTCTACAGAAAAGTTTAAAAATTTAAAAAATTAACCTAGCATGGTGATGCATGCCTGTAGTCTTCGTTACTTGGAAGGCTGAAGCAGGAGGATCACTTGATCCCAGGGGTTTGAGAGCTATGATTGTGCCACTGCACTCCAGCCTGGGCAACAGAGTAAAACCTTGTCTCTTAAAAAAGAAAAAAGTGACTAGTGAATTTTTTTACCCATTATTATCTTTACTGATGTGATCTATAAAATGAAATGATTCTTTCCTGAAGGCTTTGCTTGAGGAGAAGCAAAAAGAAGAACATATAAAGAAGATGAAAGAAACAGTTTCTCAGATTTTACAAGATGCTGCCGTAAGAACCAGGAAAGAAGTAAGGGGTTTTAATTATATTTAAAAATCAAAATTTAAGTAACAACTAAAGACTAAATACCACTTAAATACATTAAAATTAAAATATTTGCCTGCATATTCATAAAGACCTATGTTGACAATGTGTGAAATTATTAACGTAAATGATAAAATAAAAACTAACTAAAGGTTCCTATCCTTTAAAATGAACTCCTATAGGATAGTGGGATGTACTGTATAGTCTTCTACTGGATAAAATAAAGATGTTCATTTCTTGCATACTTATATTTTTTCTATTCCTCCCCAGGTGGATTGCAGTTTTAAACTGGTTTTTTAAAGCTTCATCAGTTAAAAAAAAGAATAAAGTTAACATGTTTGCTTTCTCCCAAGCAGCTAAGTAGTAGAGTTTTCATTCCTAAAAAGCCACTGTATAACATTTCTTCCTGTAAAAAGTATTTCTTAGAAATCTATTACTTTGTCACTATCTGACTGAAATTCGGTAATTGCCAAAGATAAAATTTTTAATTTGAGGCAGAGTCCAAAGTAAAGCCTGGGATTTTTTATTCTTAATCTTATATATCCTTTCTGCAGGAACCCTGTCCTAGTCACGAGGGTGAGAGTACTTATAACCTTGGACCATAGCCTAAAATATTCTTGATGACATATTTTTAAAATATTAATAAATGTCATGTATTTTAATGATTAAACTATTTTATCAAAGTATTCATGGTATGAGCATTCCTCCGATTGTATTTTCTAATCCTAAAATAAATTCTTATTGATTTTAAGGTTGAGGGAGGTTGACATTTGCATAAAGCTTTAAATAATCTCAGTGTAATTTTTCAAGTGTTGTGATCTCTGTGTTCATTCCAAACATCTCTACAGAGTATTCACATGCCTCCCCAAATCAAGTTATCTTCCTATCTAAATACATAGTCCTACCAGGCATCCGAAGCTCAATGCGTATGAAACTGAGCTTTCTCTCGTACTCTCAAATCTTCCCTCCCTCGTGTGTTATTGTTGATTTCCTTGTACCCAGCTCTTAACAACTATTCACTCAAGAAATATTTATTGTGCTCGCTTCAGCAACACATATACTAGAATTGGAATGATACAGAGAAGATTAGCACGGCCCCTATGCAAGGATGAAATGCAAATTTGTGAAGCGTTCTGTATTAAAAGAAAAAAGAAACAAAAATTAAGAAGTATTTATTGAGCACTTTCTATGTGCCAAGCATTTTGCTGGGTCTCTGCCTTCTGTGAGTTCCATACTGTTGCCTGTTGCCAAGTTGTTTTTTTAAGTAAACTTTTTTTATTATTATTAAAAGTAATACATGTTCATTATAAAAAGAAATGGAAAATATATAAAAGTATATAAAAAAATTAAAATCACAAATCCAATACCCAGAGATAACCACTATTTTTAGCTTTGTCCTTTGAATTTTCATTTAATCCCAAAGTATCCATGGCATGTCCTTCAAATATGTAGAATTAACTTGTTCAATTGAGAATAACTCTACAGGTATCGATTTCTATTGACTAAAGTAAATATGATGCATAAATTGTCACATATTTCTGTTCTGGCTGTAAAATTGAACAAAAATATAATAATAGCTTATTTCTTTAAAATATGAACATAGCTTATTTCTCAGATATCTAGCAAATAAATAAAATGTGTGGAAAAAACATATTGTTTACTATGATTGTAAATTATGGCTAATGCCATCATTGGATTTTTCTATTTCTATTTCTTATTAATTTACCTTACTATTTGATTTATAAATATCCTTACTATTTATTAAATTATAGAAGAAAATGTTTATATAAAGAAAGTGAGGTTATGGTAAGAGAGGGATATGAGTACCTAGACAGACCATATCTAACACATATTAATTCTCAATAAATGCTACCTGTGATTATTACTGACCCATAAACAGAATAGAATGATCATTAATATAATTTTACATAGGAAAGGTCTGTATCAAATTATAACCTAAAATAGAGCTAAAATGAACCCACACATGTTTGGCAGGCCTTCAAAAAGGTAACTCATATTAACCAAATAAAGCACATGGCAGTGTTGTAAATGTTCTAAAGAATATTTTAGAAATAGTCCATTTCATAAGATACTAGAAAATTCCCAAAGACCTTTGGATCATAAAAGTTTACTGATGATATACCATTGGCATCAATGTTCTTCACAGTCCTCTTAAAAAAACATAAATAGTTACTAGTAAAAATTATTGTCATTGGAGCCATCTTGTTGAGATGTGACTCATTCTTCAAAATACATAAATTGTACTGTTTCCAAAGATATTTAAATGTTAATTCAAATAAGGATTTTCTTTAAAAGTTATTTAGTACTAGGATATTATTAATATGTGCATTATAAAAATGTTCTTGTATTTATAAAACAAAAGTGCCTTAAAAGTTATTAGTTACATTTTCAGCTTGTAATTCTGGTTTTCTCTCGACTTGCTTTATGGTAGCAGTTCTCAAAATGTTTAGCGAGTCCACAAGGTCACACCTACTTTTATAATTATAGTAAGGCATCGTTTGCATTTTTCACTCACATCTTCTCAGAAGTGTGCAGTGTTGTTTTCCATAGGCTGCATGAAATGCAACAACACAACAGGTTGAATACAGAAGCAGATATGAGAATCTAGCTGTCTTCTATTCAGCCAGACATTAGATTTGCAAAAGTGTAAAATAATGCTGCTCTTCTAAAAAATGTTTAGTTTTGTAGAATATACTTATTTCTCAAAAATATATTATTTATATTAACCAGTAATGATTTTTAAAAGGGATTAGTAAGTAAATGTTTTTAAATTTTATCAGTTTTCATTTCTATTGTGATAAAAATTGATAGAGAGAACTTATTATAAATAAAAGCTCTTTATTTTTATAATGTAAAAGGATCCTGAGAATAAAAAGTTGGACAACTCTCCCCTTAAATATATCATCCTATTTGCTCTCCTTCCACTCTCATGACAAATTCTTGGCTCTTTAATAAATTGTGTGCTTATTTATCTTTTATGCCCTAAAAGTAATGATTTTATTTTTATAAAAATTATTATCCTAAATATTTTTATAAGATAGTAATCATTTTATTCTACACCTAAATAGTGTCAAAATGTCTTAATTTACAGATCGCAAGCACAAAAAAGCAATATAATATACAGATTTCTCGATTATCAGAAGAACTTTCAGCCCTTCAAATGGTATGTCAGAAGACTATATTGATATTTTTGTCCAAATATTACTTATTTTAAAGGTTAAGATATATATTATTGGACATTCATTCATTCAAAAGATACTTGTTAAATCAGGACCTAAGCTCAGTGCTAGGAAAAAAGTGAAAATATAGATGGACATGTTTTCTGCTATCTTGTAGCTTATGGTCTAGCAGGAAAGATAGGTGGCATTTGTCACATTTTACTGTAATCACCTGTCTTTGACAGAGAACACACACAGTGCTCTTTGAAGCACCCCACTTCAACTACTACCATATTCTGGGTTCATCTTGGAGAGCAGGGCGAAAGAAAGAATGTATGTATGACAATGGGAAGGAAGAAACACAGGAAAGCTTCCCAAAAGAAATGAGTACTAAGGGACAAATAGGCAAAGAGGGGAGAGGAAAAGGGTACTTGTATGACTAGAGAGGGGATTAGAAATAGAACTATAACTTGAACATTTAATGTAATGAAACTTAATAACCTTGCTTGCAGGAAAATAAAAGTACAAGAATTTCTAAGTATTGATAAAATATTTACAATTTCACAAACTGTCATTTTTTCTGAATCCCCATATTACTTTTAATCTCTATTACAAAGTTTAGTAATGCATTATGTCTTGTAATAAATATTATGCATCAGTGTATGTTGAGCATATACATACACAATCATGAAAATCTTATTTCTCCAATTAGATAGTAAGCATCTCAAAGTAGAAGAATCTTATGCCTTCCTTTATTTTCCCCATTGCCGAGTACAGTGTTTTGCACAGAATAAATATTTATTAACCAAATGATATTTAATCACTTTGAAAGAAGGATCACATCTTTCCCACATTCTACAAACTTGGTAGTGTATATCATGGGACCTTTATAAATATGTATAAGTCCTGAATGTAGTAGAACAAATAACTGTTATTTTTTATTTGTTTATTTAATGTCACTTTTTTTAAAATGATGTAGGAACATTTAGTAAAATTAATGGGATGCAGTGTGGCAAATTAGTCAAATGTAATTGTTATATAGTTTTGCTTCCTTTTCTGTCACCCTATTATTTTGCTTTCATGGGCTGATTAGTTTTCAAAAGACTCATGTCTTTGTGGAAGAAGAAGAGTAACAGGGTCCTACCCTAGTCCAATATCATTTAATGGATTGTAAACTCTGCAAGGGCAAGAACATTTGTTCTATTTTCCCAAAGGAACAATGACTGGCTCAGACCTGCAGGGATTTTTCAAATAGTTGTTAGCTGTGTAACAACCAGACCTATATTAAATTCACTTTAGAGTAAAAAAATGACAATTTCAGTTTATTACAAAAAAGATTATGCTTTATATTAATATTAAAACAATTCTACTTCATAGCTAAGGGATTTTTCTAAAGATATGAAATATTATGTCATGTTGATGCTATAGGAAAAACTGTACTGTCTAACTGAAAAGTATTTGAAATATAAAATGTTAAAAATATATTCAAAGGAAAACATTCAGCTACTTTAAAAAGCAGATTTACTCAGAAAATCTAGGCTGCATTAATAACCTGATGCCTGCTCCTGTTTTCTATTATTAAGTAGCAATTTTACTATCTATATTATTACTCTGCTATCTAGTGATGCTATTACTTACATTATTAAGTCCAGGAAGGAATTTAAACATACTTTAACCCAAAATTAAGTTATGCATGCATAATAGAGAAAAATTTGTATTTTAGGTTAGTGTGCAGATTTTTTAATAGGTTAAGAAAAGGCCAGAACCCATGTATTCCAATCCACATACCTCCCTTTGGAGGCCAACACATACCTAACAGCCTTTGTTTTCTCTTGCAAAGTATAGTTTCTCTTGAGAATACTTGAGGTTTTATTCTGCCACAGAGCAGATTGCTGTTAATCTATAGCAAATAAAGAAGAAGATTAGTTATAAAATGCCTAAATTTATAGAAGTGAATGAAATGTTCATTATGGTCTTTTCTTTGATCCGCAAATTTTTGGATGTCTGTTTTTAAATTTCTAAATACATTGGGGATTTAGACTATCTTTTTATTGTTGATTTCTAATTTGGTTATATAGGGACCACAGATCATGGTCTATATGATATTAGTTCTTAATAATTGAGACTTCCTTTATAGGGTATGATTTTTGAAAATATGCCATGAGTACTTGAAAACATATCTATTATTTTGTCATATTTTCTCCCAAAGGTAGGCACGTTAGTGGTGATTAGCAAACATCTCTACAAACTTTTTAATAGTAATTTCTAATGTTTGCTTTAGTAGTATAGTGCATTTCTAATACAATTAATATGATAATTTTCTATAAAGTTTTCAGCTTTTCTATCTCATTTTATTAGCCCTGGTTAACCACATATTCTTTTAACCATCTTTATCTGTCAATGAAATGGTGGATTGGGTGGAGAGGGATATGTAGCATACTTGCCAGACTCAGAAGTGTGATTCAACTTTGTTATTAACATGTGTATTAAAAATCATCTGGGAGGAGTTATGAACATAGGTAAAATCCCAAATTTAGCACTATGAAAACTATCTTTTCATGGATAAGCAGCTTATTATATGAATATATGGAACATTAGGTGTGATGAGCATTTCTTATACACTAAGGGTTTAATAAAAGATATTTAAATTTGTCATCTGATTTAACATAGGGTTAAAGATCTTCATTATAATTAGAGATGATAAATTTTGGTGATAATTTATAAGCTTACTTTAAAATTTAAAAACATATTGAAATATACTTCTTGTATAAAATTATGAGAAAGATAATTGAATATCATTATTAGTTTACCATTAGCAAAGCAATTTCATCCAAAGTATGATTCACAATTAGTCAAAAATAACCATACCATTCCCCAAAATAAATATATAAATAAAAACAAATAATTGTTAAGAACCAATAATTATAATGATTATTTTGTTGTAGTATTATTAGCAAAATGTAAAATTTTGTTAGATAATTAATATGCTTGCTAAATTTACTGATTAAAACCTTTTGAGCAGAAATGTTTTGTGTTTATGCTAATAAAACATTTTTAGTATTTCCATTCGCTGTTTGTAAGTTTTGTAATGAAAAAATTAACTGTTCTAGAATTTATGCACACATGTGTGTTATAGGCCATAGGTTATCCCTCAGGGTTTTGTGCCACTATCCAGTTCTATGTTCCCTTTTCAAAATATTTGATAAGTGTATATGAAAATAAAAACTGTAGTGTGAGAAAAGGGTTCTGTGCATTTTTTTTTTTTCTCCCTGGAATCCTCTAACCTCTGTCTCCCACCTAGTCTGTTTAATTAGCACTCCTTGGTATCCTACAGCTGGAGGCAATTTCTGAAATCCTGGGATAGGTAGCTCTTTAAAGATTGAGTTTTATTTTGTTGGATTTTTTAATCAATATGACCTTACTGTGTTGATAAGGTAACTATAATATTCCTATTATGAAAAAATCATTTTATTTCTCCATTTTTCTTAAGATTTTACCAAATATACTTATTTACAATCTGACTTGAATTGATAGGAGTGTGCCGAAAAACAAGGCCAAATCGAACGAACCATTAAGGAAAAAAAAGCAGTGGAAGAAGAACTAGAAAAGGTAAAAAGAAAAAGCAAATATAACTACCTAAAACCCAACTGCTAATATTCAACATTACTGTCTGCTTCCATCACACTATTTACTAGCAACCTTTTTATTTATTAGTATTCTCCTGGTGAGTGTTTTTATTTTCTTGGAATATATTCAGAGTCTGCAATTAAATAGTGGTATTGTCTGGATACATTTCTTTCGCATAGTGGCCATATTCTTTGAACTTTATACTTAAAGGTATAAATTTTATAAAGTAGCTATATTCTGTGTGTAAATCTCATCTCAATAGTAAATCTCACTTTAATGTTCTTTTCTTTTTGAAGTTTATTATAGGCCATCTATAAATATAACAAGTATATATAACTAGGAAACTACAATGTTGCTTTTACCTTTTAAAAGTACAGATTTTTATTTCATAGATAGGAAAAATATTTACTCCAATGATATTTGAGAGAAAGTATTGAGAAAGTCTATAGTTTAAAATTCATTTCTTTTTATATTTTTTTCATTAGCAGTAAATATCCCACTCATTTAAAGTGCCTTGAGAAAAGAAAGGGAGATCAAATTTGATTGAGCACTTGCTGTGTTTTAGGTGCTGTATTAGAACTTTGATAGGTTAAGTAACTTGCCCAATGCTAAGAAATAGTAAATGGTAGAGTCAGAATTTGATTTTCAAAAAAGAGCCATAGAGCATAAAAATCATGTGCTATATCCATATTATCAGCATGGAAAAATGATGACGTCAAATAGTAAAAAGCAAAACATAATAGTTTGTGAAAAAAATGTATACATCTGTTCAAAGGACTTCTATGGCTACCACTGTCCTGCATGGTAGATCACTTCTGAGTTTGCATCTGCCATGTCAGATAGGTCCCTTTTAGATTGCCACATGCTATACATAAGGGTTTGAGATGAATTTTTTAACATCATATGGGATAGGTTAAGGAACAGGCTTATTGGAGAAATGTAAAACTTACAAAGGTAAAGACAACAGGGATAGAGAAGGCACAGCTCCCTGTTCTCTCACGTCCCAGAGACCGGTGTGTTGAGGTCAGAGTATTGCTGGGGCATCTGTATTCTAGTAGCAGAACATAGACAGCTGATATTCTACCTTTTTATAGAGCAGGAATGACAAAGCAATCCTGTTAGTGAGGAAGACATAGATTACTTGGCCAGGCAGTCTGGATTTAGAGGGTAGCTGTGTGTAGGGTTTATCTCAAAGTGTGAATTGCCTGAAGACCTTGGATCCCATGGGATGTTACAGCCCCTGTACTATGAAAAGAAGCCCAGTCACATAGGGAGCTGTGCTTAGGTACAATTACTCCTGATGAGGAAGAGGGAATACCCATTCCACTCAGATCATTGTACAGGTGATGCAGAGTGAGATTCTGGAGATTTCATAGAGTTCTACTCATTGCACCACATCATGTATCTTTATTTTTTAATATTAGAATAGAGAATTGTCTTGAAGGGTATTCATCAAAGAATCACCAGTGGTTATCTCTAATTTGACAGTTAGAATATGGTTTTTAACTTCAGCTGCTTTCCATTTTTATATTATTTGAATAGTTTACAATGAGCATGAATAATTTCAAAAACTAATCATTTTATATGTCTGTTTTTAGCATTTTATTTTGTAAATATGAGATAACCAAAATTAATTATTGGTATGTTTTAATATGTTATAGTGGGAACAGATGAACACATGATCATGGCTTTTATTTCTCATTACTGATTACAGTTTCTAAACTGTTTAATTTGTTAAGACAGTTCCTTCTTTAAGGTAACATACATATAAGCCTCTTCTGCAGATTTACCGTGAAGGCAGAGGAAATGAAAGTGATTACAGAAAATTGGAAGAAATGCACCAAAGATGCCTGGTTGCAGAGCGTTCAAAAGATGATCTTCAGCTAAGACTTAAGAGAGCAGAAAATAGAATAAAACAACTTGAAATAGAGTAAGTTTTCTTTTGGATTTTCCATGATAAAATTTTCAGAATTCACACAATTTTTGACAGATTCTCTACCTTTTTTTTTTTTTTTAAAGGACTCATGTTATATCTTATGTTTGGAAAAAAAAACTTTTTAGTACTAAATATAATTTTCTTCAAGATTATTTCTGGAAACTAATTTCTCTATGAATAAAAGATCTGACAGCAGTATACCATTTTATTTTAAATTTATCCTTTCAAATAGGATGTTTATGAGATTGTTTTTTATACTAACTATGTAGCTATTATAATAGCTTGTTTATAGCTATTGTTTTTATACTATTTAGACTTAGTATATTTCCTGTATTGAATATTCTAATGACCCATCATGCTTATTTATTACATTATTTATAAAAATGATAAGCTTATAATTCGGCATATGCATTCTGAATATTTTTCTCTTTTCCTCATTAACACAGTAAAATTAACTTATTTGCATTGCCTGAAATCTCAATCTTTATATGTTTAAAAGATATTTTTAAAACAAAGATAACTTTATTTCTTTAAAATATATTAATACCTATTATTTAATAAAGTTTTTTTCAAGAGGAGATACTACAGATTTGTTTCATAAATATATGTGTAATTTTCAATAATCTATCCAGATAATCTGTTCATGTGGTTACTTCTAAAGCATGAAAAAGAAGCTGGTTTATTCTAATACAAATTTTCTTATATATATTAAGGAAGTATCATAGATGAAGGCTTCTCCTAATACCATATATTCATAGAATTTGTTTCCAATGTGTATATCCATGTGTCTTCTAACGGAGGAGTATTGAATAAAAGCACCCTGCCTTTGTTTTAATTCATATGGTCTCTCTGCAGTAAGAGTTTTTCTGTGTACATTAAAAAGAGAAATCAGTAAAGTCTTCTCCATATTCCTTATATTCATAAAGTTTTTCTCTAGGAAAATTCTCACATATTTCCTAAAGGATGAGAACACAGAATAAGGTATGAATACTAGGTGAAAGACCTTCCCATGTTCCTTACATTGAAAAATCTTCTGTCCAGGATAAACTTTAAATGTTCAGTAAAGGATAAAGATTAGCCCATCTTCTTTAGATTTATAAGAGGTTCTTTCCAATGTGAGTTCTTTTCCTTTATTAAGGAAATGGGAATGACTAAAGGCTTCCATACGTTTTTGTTTGTTTGTTTGTTTGTTTTTTTTTGAGACAGAGTCTTACTTTGTTGCCCAGGCTAGAGTGCCGTGGCTTCAGCCTAGCTCACAGCAACCTCAAGCTCTTGGGCTCAAGCGATCCTTCTGCCTCAGCCTCCCAAGTAGCTGGGACTACAGGCATGCGCCACCATGCCCGGCTAATTTTTTCTATATATTTTTAGTTGGCCAATTAATTTCTTTCTATTTTTAGTAGAGACGGGGTCTCGCTCTTGGTCAGGCTGGTTTCGAACTCCTGACCTTGAGCTATCCACCCGCCAAAGTTCTTCTCTCCAATATGAATTCTTACATCTTCATTAATATGTGAGGAATTAGTGAAGGTTTTCCCACATTCTCTACATATATAGGGTTTTTCTGCAGTCTAATTTTTCATATGTGCTTTAAGTTATGCTTGATGAATGTTTTCTTATAGTTACTTCATTCAAAAGGTTTCTTTTGAGAGTGAGTTCTCCTGTCCACTTCTGGTTTCAGGAATGCTAGGAATGCTATGTTTCTTAGTCTCCTTTCATCTCTAGGTTTTAACCAGTAGTTTTCTTAAGGTATCAAACTATTAGTAGCATTTATATATTCCCTGTGACACCTATTGACCAGGGAATGTTCACAGTGGTTGATTATCTGGGATTGAAAAGATGGAAATTTTAAAAGCTGGGATAAAAATTAGCAGTATATTGATTGAAGCAACATTCATGTGTAGAGGTTGTCTCACCCAACGAGATGGGTATAGCTTAACATTCTGAAAACACAAAGTTTAAGTCTAAAGTGAAAAGAAATGGCTCAGAATAAAGAAAACAAAAGTCTATACTATAAAATGTACACAGACTTCTTGACTTCTACTACAGATCATTAAGTTTAAATATTCTGTTCATTTTTTTTTAATTAGTTCCTCAGAAGAGATATCACGTTCCCAAGAAATGATTCAGAAACTTCAAAATATTTTGGAGTCTGAGAGAAAGAACTGTGGATTTGTCAGTGAACAAAGGCTAAAACTTCAGCAAGAAAATGAACAGTTACAGAAAGAAACTGAGAATTTAAGAAAGATTGCTCTGGAGGCTCAAAAAACAGCCAAATTAAAGGTATTTTAAGAATAGAGTTAAATGTGTACTTATGAAAATCGAAGTATAGAGAATTTTTAGAGAGACCTAATAAAACATTTTTAAGGCCTTTTTTTTTTCACCTTTTCATCAGATAGCACTAAATCATAATTCATAGTGTTAACCAGTCATTTCTGTATTGTAGAACTTGGCAAGCATACTTGAAAATGATTGCCTTCACTATCCACACACACAAAAATTCTTTTCCAACCATGAAATACACTGATATTCCTGCCAAAGCAATTTAAGCAGCACTAGCAAAACTATAGATTAGATAACTATACAGACTGCCTTACTCTCTTCTCCCTCTATAATAGCCTCTCAAAAATTGAACTTCTCTAAAACTAACTATATAGAAGATATTATATCAGTATGCTCTAAGAACCATTCAGTTAGTCTGAAAATTCCATGCTATGAAGAAGGCCAGAGGCAAAAGTATCATCTAAAAAAAAATTCCATTGCTTACATTTTTTTCTTCCGTTTCCTCCTTCTTTAATGCTTACATGCTTTGATAATAGGAACATGATAACCATTTTAAGAATTTCAAGAAACAAAGGTATCCCCATAAACATCTTGCTTACCTTTTCTCATTCCATGAGACTTTTGTAAAAGGTAGCACTAACTCTTTAGGATAAATATCTACATCTTCCAGTTTCATAGTAAGGATGTGGAGCGGTAGTGTTTTATTTTGGTTTTTATTGCTGCAGGGACTCATAAGTCATATGCCAACCTAATTCATATCAACATATATTTATTAAATGCCTCCTATTGCAGATATCAAACATGTAGTTATTTATAAAAACTTGAACTCTGAAATGAAAAAGAGGTTTATATACAAAGACATTTGTATTGTATGCTTTAGACTGTAGAAAGCCTTTGAAGAACAAGGAGATGAACCATATTACCAGATACTAAGACTTGATATGAAGCTACAATAATTAAGACACTATGTTAATTGACATAAGAATAATCAGATTGATCAATGGCACGAAATAGAGTCCAGAAACAAGCCCATTTTTCATAATCACCTGATTTATAACAAAGGCACCGCTGTAATTCAATGGGGGAAGAATTATCTTCACAATAAATGATGTTAGATCAGTTGGATTCATATGTTAAAAATAAACCTCGATTCCTGTATCATACCATATATGCAAATTAATTTGAGCTGCCTTGTAGACCTAAATGTAAAATGTAAAACAGTGGTATTTCCAGGAGAAAATCTTCATGCCCTTAGATAGGAAAAGATTTCTTAAACAGAACGTAAAAAACACTAATTATAATGAAAAGATAGATGAATTGGAGTTTGTTAAAATTAAGATTTTATTTTAGTCATCAAAAGATACCATTAAGAAAGTGAAAAGTGAGAGAAAGTATTTATAATGCATACAAACAAAAAAAGGACCCATATCCAAGATATAAAAACTCTTACCAATTAATAAGAAAATTATTAGTAAGAAAAAAAAAGATACCCATCTCCAAAAATGGGCAAAAGATTAAAACTACAAGGTAACACTACACATTTACTGAATGACTAAAATTTTAAAGACTGACAATATCAAGTATTAATAAAGATATAAAACAACTGAAACTGTCATATGATACTAGTAGAAATATAAAGTAGTACAACCATCATTTAGCAGTATCTTTTTTTGAGCTTTTTATTTATTTATTTTATTTGTATAAATTTATGGGGTACAAGTGTAATTTTTTTACACTGATATATTGCATAGTGGTGAAGTCAGGGCTTTTAGTGTATCCATCACTAGAGTAACATACATGGTACCCATTAAGTAATTTTCCATCATCCTCCCCCTTCCCACCCCCCCCTTCTGAGTCTCCATTGTCTATATCATTCCACTCTTTTTCCATGTGTACACATTATTTAAGTTCCCACATATAAGTGAGAACAAGGCAGTATCTTTTAAAGCTGGACATACATATATCCGCTGCCTAATAATCCTGGATACATACCCAACAAATATGAGTATTTATATTCATCAAAATGTATACAAGAATATTCATAGAAGTTTTATTTTTTTTTTATTTTTTTTTTTT
>VBSM01000483.1:22042532-22185745 GCA_008086735.1 Cheirogaleus medius
AAAAAAAAAAAACACTGGAAACAACTCAATTGTCCACCAATATGAGATTATATAAATAAATTATAATATATTCACATAAAGGAATAGATGCGGCAATGAAAAATAATGAACTCTATCAGCAATAGTGGATAAGTCTCATAGACATAATACAAAGAAGCCAGACATAAAAAAGCTTAAATTTTATTATTCCACGATCTGAAAGTGAAGAATAGGCATAATTACCTATTAGAATGGGATCAGAGTGGTGCTCACTTTTTAGGTGGGTGAGTACTGACTAGACGGGCACATGAGGGAGCCTTGGGAGGTATCTAAATCTGGTGGTGACTCCTGGATGAGTTGCGCCCTTGTAAGAGACAGAAAGATAAATCTTGGCAGAAGACAGTGGATAGAAGCATAAATGAAACAAGAGTAGCTCTGAGTTTGATAGTTTGATGATTATGGAAGTTCGGTAATGGGCATAAAGGAATTCATTGTAATATTCTATTTTGTGTATGCTTGAAAGTTCCGATACTAAAACATTCCCGTAATGAAAAAAAAATAACAGTCAATGTACTTTGGTGAAATAATGTTATATCTTCATCTCATATTATAAACTTTATATCATAAATTTCATATGAATTAACAACTAACTTAAACTAGTAATGATAATAAAAACAGTAGGAATTGTAGATGAATATTTAACTGATAGATAGGGGGAAGAATTTTCTAAGCAAAACAAAAAATGGAAGAAATTGTTAACGAAAATACTGATAGATTTAAATATATAGTTTTTTAAATATTTAAAACCATTTTTAAATGTTTGAAAAAGAAATAATTGAGCATATAGTTTTAATAAATATGTCAAAAGACTAATAAGGCCATTCTTATATAAGGAGCTTATAAAAATATAAAACAAAAATATTTGTGACCCAGCAGAAAATTATGTGAGATGAACAGAATCCACAAACTAAGAAAAAAACCAATGGCCAATAAAGTTTAAACTCACTGTTAATTACCACTAAGTTATCAGTGTGAGTGAATGTGCAGCTGAAAGTATAAAGTGGCACATACTTAGAGTCTAAAGTTCAGTCATAAAATATTAAAATATTTCATAATTAAATAAGTTCATTGCAGCATTATTTATAAATTAGAAACAATATAAATATCTAGATGGAAAGAAACAATTAAATTATCCATCTATAAAATATTGTATTAAATTGTCATTAAAACTATATTTTCAAATAATTTATTATGCATTTATATTGCTATATCCTAAGTTTAAAATGTATATATATAACAAAAAATGTAATGATCTTTTATATATTAAAACAATTTAAAAAAAAATAAAAATTAAAAAAAAAAATAAAACAATTTAAAAATTCATAAATAAGAACAATTATGTAGAAGTTAGCAGTGGTTATCTCTGAATTGTAGAATTGCAAGGACCTTATATTTGTCCTTTTAATATTTTGTATTTTCCATAATTTTATAACATACATATGTTTTGGTGTTTTGGTTTTTATAATTGTAAGGGGGTGGAATCAATGAATTTTGTCTACCTGGTACTCCATTTGATCCATCTTTAACATTTCAGAATACTATTAACTGATGTTTTGGAGAAAAAAAGGATGATAGAAAGCTTATCTATCCTGTATATGTCCCCAAAGCATTGGTAATTAAGGGACAGAACCTCTTAAGTAGATAGCTTTAATTCTGTTTTATGGAAGAGGAAGGCTCTCAGATAAATTGCTGCTTTATAACTGATTATTTCTTTGACAACATAGGAATCTAGTGCTACACTTTGCTTCTTTTCTCCCTCTTGAAAAAGAGTATGATCCTCAGTAGATAAACTGAAAGAGGAGCCAAAAAAATAAAGACAGTGAGATATTAGGAGGTCAGTTGGCTGCAAACCTTAATAATTTATTATATAAAGTTTTTATTTGAGCTTAAAGCCACTGCATTCCTTTCAGCTCCAGCTTTCTCCTTTCTTAACTCTTCCTTTCTTTTTGCCAAGGCTGTCCATTTCTTAGTGGTCTAAATACCCTGGGTGCTGGGGACACTGAAAGCCCAGCTTCACTGCTATATAGTATATCCATGTAACAAAACTGCATTGTACTCCTAAATCTATTTAAATAAAATTAATTAATTAAATTTTAAAATGGAGCAGTTTTCAGCAATCCTACTATCTACTTGTGTGGGTGTTTCTCTGCAGAGGAAGAACACAAAGGAACAAGGGAGAGAGACCATATAACACTTTTTCTTACACAGCATTCTGAATTTTATCATTAATGAAATTTTTATAATAGGAGATCCAGTTGTTGTGGCCTTAGCCTTCCAATATCACCAGAGACGGGTCCAATTTAGCATTTGGAAGTGTATTGACTAAAGGCTCTAGGATTTAAAAGACTGAATTTTGACACCAAAAAGCCATCATTCATTCAATCTGCAAATGTTTTTTGATAACCTTACTATGTTCCAGATGCTAAATATGTGATGGTAAACAAAACAGATATAGTATGCCCCCTTAAAAATTATAATTTAGCTGGGCACAGTGGCTCACAACTGTAATCCTAGCACTTTGAGAGGCCAAGGCAGGAGGATCGCTTAAAGCCAGGAATTCGAGACCAGCCTGGGCAACAAAGTAAGACCCCCATCTCTAAAAAAAATTTTTAAACTTATCTGGGTGTGGTGGATGCCTTTAGTCCCAGCTACTCAGAAGGCTGAGGCAGGAGAAACACTTGAGCCCAGAAATTCGAAGTTGTGGTAGACTATAATCATGCCACTGTACTCCAGCCTGGCAATAGAACAGGACCCTCTCTTAAAAAAAAAACAAAAAAAAAAAAACTTATAACAGAGGGACCTGGCTTTGTCAAGATTGATGGTAAGAGAATTTCCGCATAGAAGCAATAATTGAGCCGAGTTCCAAAAGTTGAATAGAAAATAACTAAGATAAGCATAAGGGGAAATATTATTCCAGGGAAAAAGAAACAACATATGAAAAGAGCCTACGAATGAGAAGGCACTGTGGTGGGAAAAAAACAAAGAGAAGAAGATAGTGGCATAACACAAGCTTGTAGAAGTAGGCAGGGACCAGGTTATCATGATGGATCTTAGAGCAAGGCTTGTCAAACTATGAATTGATTTTCCAAATGGTAATAGGGAGTTAACTAGGCAGGCAAAGTTCTAAAAATGTATAGATACCTCAATCAGTTTTTTAATATGTGTATGAGAAAGAAACAGACACTGACAGAAGCTGGACTTTTTGTTTTCCACCTAAGATGTTAAAGCCGGCTTCTCCAGAGGAAGTGAAGATTGAGGCAGAAAAGGAGGAAGAGCAGGTTCAAATCTAAATTTGCAGAATCTAATAATCTAGAAATTATTAAGATAGCAGGGATCAAGGGCCTCAGAAGGCTTGCACAGCAGTAATACAATAGAAAGTTAATAAGCCCAAGGTTGTTTTTCCAGTGTCTGTATTTACAGTCTTATTTCTACTTGTTTACTATTTGAGAGAGCAAATTTAAGAGTTTTAGGAAGCATGTTCATTTAACAGGAGTGGAGAGGACAGAATGTTTGCAGTTTGCTCCTGTGATCCAAGGATTTTGTTGTTGTTGGGCTTTGTGTGGTGTTTTTTGAATTGGTAAATTTGTGTCTCTTATTCATTCTTTTCTGAGTTTGAAAGTAGCCATATTTAACAAATTACTAGATGACAAGCCAGCTGTGGCCATTTTTAAAGCACATTACTTTAAAATATCACAAATAGGTATTCTTTATAATAATATTTCTTTAGTGTAGCAAGATAAAGGTAGCCTGAGAGTACACCAAAGAAGTCAGATCATCTTGCAGCCTTTCCCTACTAGGATTTTTTATCCGAACCACAAAACACAGAAAATTATTTCTGTAACTATTTTCTCAATTGCCCCAAGGATGGCACTAGAATAGATAGTTCTATTCTAGATGCATGCAAAAGAAGGCTTATACATTGGATGCCTTAAAGCATTAAGGCTTAATTTTTTCCCTGAACCCCAGTCAAGAAAGCTTCTAAGGTATACAAAGAGCATTTACTTGTATGTTTATTCTGCATTAAAGTACTTTTACTATAATGACATAAATTCTTAGAAATATACTGAAGACATTTCCAAATGAGATCCTGAAAAATCATTATTTATATTGGCTTTTCTTCCTGAAAAAAAATATACATCATTCATTAATACTGCAACTAAAGTGTTAAAGGAATTCCTGTATAAAATTTTCTTTGACTTTATAAAAACCTTTGAAAGACAATTTGAAATTTAGTATATAAATCAAAAGTGAGTTGAGTGAAAACCTAGCTGTTACTAAGTGCATGAATGCCTTCCTTGGATTGTAGCAACAAATATAATAGCAGATAAAGAGAGCAGTTTTATTTTATTTTAAATAGTATACTTTTTTTCCTACTGGCATTTTTAAGGTGTTGAAAAAAGTGTTCCAAAAAGTTGTAGTTCACATAATTCTAGTTTCACTAAATGTATATTAATAATATAGGATAAATTTTCATTTGTGATGAAGACAAATTATAAACTTGATTTCTTCCATAGATTTCTCATCCAAACATTTCTATGCCTCAGACAACACAATGAGTAATTCCTTTTGTGTATATCATTGATCAGTACAGCACCTAAAATAACAGAAAAGAAAAAGATACTGTGTTTATTTTATTCCTTAGATCAGTACAATGGAACAGGAATTTTCAATAAAGGAACATGGGTATGAAGTTCAATTGAGAGAGATGGAAGACAGTAATCGAAATTCCACTGTTGAACTACGGCATCTCTTAACGACTCAACAGAAGGCAGCCAATAGGTGGAAAGAAGAAACAAAGAAACTTACTGAAAGTGCGGAAATTAGAATCAGTAATCTAAAGTAAGTCCACTATTAATTGTTTGACACATTTTACAGAAGAAATGATTTAACCTACAGTTTATGCCCTTGCCATAATATTTGATAAAAATGTTTAATTCTGAGCCTTATATTTTTATTCAGCAAATATTTATTGAACTATTATAAAATTATTAAGCATTATGAACCAAAACAGATACTGTATATTTTTGTAAATTTTATGCATATTCCATAAAACAAAATAATTTTTTTTGGACATGTCAATTTAGAAGCTTAGTACTGTTTGCATAGTGGTATATATAATGTTCTATAGTTGCAGGAGAATTCGTTTGTCTGGCAAAGCCTGAAATATTTGCCCTCTGGCCCTTTAAGAAAAACATTACTGATCCTTCCTCAGAAAGAACTTGAGATTTTGTACTGAAAGATGGTAATCACATTGGAGGGGTTTGAGCAAAGTGATGTGATCAGACTTAAATGTTCAACAGATGACTTTGCCGTATGAAGAATAGACTATAGTAAACCTTAAAATGCTCTTTAAAAAATCTATTTAAAAAAAAAGTATAGACTCTAGAAGGACAAAGGTAAAAGAAGGGAGAAGAAATAGTGGTTGCTTAGCCTATGTTTTAAAGAGTTGGAGATAATCAAAAAATGTTTGCTTTGAGCCATGTTAAATATGAGGTGCCCAAAAGACATTTAAGTCAGGATATCAACCAGTCAATGGTGTACGTAAGTTTGGCATTCAGGAGAAAGATTGCAACAGGAGCTATAAATTTGTGAATCATTGACATACATATGATTTGTGAATCATTGACATACATCATGGGATGAGAACATTTTGAAAAGGAGTATCGATAAAGAAATGAAGCTCTCTGAGGACTAGTTTCAAAATGTAAAGTTTAGAAAGAGGAAGATTCCACTGAAAGAGACTGAGAGAGCATATCCCAAAAAATAGGAATCAAGACAAAATGGTTTTGAAAAAATTCAGAAAGGGAATAAGCAGTAATGGGTGATATTTATTGAACACTTAATGCGTGCGTTGTTCTAGCAACTTACAAGTACTTAATCTTCACAACAGCCCTACAAAGTATATAACATTATAATTTTGTTTTACAGATAGGGAAACTGAGGTCAAGGGAGATTAACGTGTACAAGGTCACATAGCTAATGAAGTGACAGATCCTGGTTTCAAATTCATTTTGGGTAAAAATATGATCTTAACCATTATGTTTTATAAGAAGCTATTAATTGGTTGAATACAGTGAGAACTGAGAATAGACCTTTCAGTTTGGCACCATGCAGTGTTCTTTGTTAACTATAAGAGAAGTTTTGTTGGAATGCTGGAATGAAATGTATTTATTATAAATTCATTCTTTCATAAATTCATTATGAAAGAGAATTTCTATTTCCAGTTATTGTGAGCTCCAGTTATGGTGAGCTAGGCAATTTGGACCAACCCTCCACCACAACTAAAAATGTTAGATGAATTATAAAAAGGATCTACTAAGATCATTAGTGAACTAACAAAAAATAAATTATTACCAGTTTGGCTCTATCTCAGGAATGCAAAGTTGTTATAACATTAGAAAATCAATTTATATAATTTACCACATTAACTTATTAAAAGAGAAAAATCATAAGATCTTCTCAATAGATACAGAAAAAACATTTGATAAAATTTAATATTCATTCATGGATTTTTTTTCCCCAAAAATACCTCTTAGCAAACTAGGAAGAGAATTTCCTTAATTTGTAAAAGTATTTTTCTACAGCAAACATTATTCTTAATGGCAAAAAAATAATGTTAATAACATTCCTTTGAAGATTGAGAAGTTGACAAGGAAGTCCACTATTACTACTTCTATTAATCTTTGTACTGAACTCCTCATAAGTGCAATATGGCAAGAAAAAATAAAGAGTTGACAAACTGGAAAGGAAAAAGAAAACAGTCATCCTTAAGAGACAACATGGTTGAATATGTAAAATTCCAAAATAATTGGTAGACAATTATTAGGCGAATATACAAAAACCAATTGTATATCTACATACCAGCAACAAACATTTTAAAAATTAAACTTTAAAAGTAGTAAAATTTATAATTGCATCAAAAAACATCAAATACCTAGAAATAAATCTAACAAACAATATGTAAGGCTTCTCTTTGAAAATTATAAATAATATTAAGAATAATTAAGGAAGCGTAAGTAAATAGAGGGGTAGACCATGTTAATTGATTGGAATACCATTATAATTATGTCATTATCTACCCTATCTAACTATAGATTCAATGTCATATTCCAGTCAGAATCCCAGCACATGGAGCAATGTCTGAAATATATTAAGTAAAAAAACAAGTAGTATAACAGTATATTAAGTATTCTACCCTTTAAGAGTGAGGAGTGTGCGTGCACCCATGAGTTTGTACGTATATACATATATAAACAAACACATTCTATATATATATGTAAACACATTTCTGGTTTTAAAAATGAAGAGGTGAGCCAAAAAATAATTAAATTGGTAATCTATGAGAGGAGAGAGGAGATAGACTTTTTTTAATGACCTTTGTTTTATAGATTAATAAGCTTAACTTTGGAATAATCTAAATGCTTGTATCACTATTTTGCAAATTAAATCAAAATTTTAAAAAGGATACCTAAGAATCAAAAGTAAAATTAAATAAATTAACTTAATTATTTAGGAAGTTGACTACACAGATGAATTATTTCAAGTGATATTAAACATAGCAATTAGACTCTATATCCCTAGTGGGATAAATCCTAAGAATAAAAGGAAATGCAAAATATCATAAACTGTTTATAGTGGTCATATTGTTAGAAATAATATTGGTGGTGGTGTTCTGAAACTCATAATTATAGGATAAAGCAGTTGAGTAATTATATAAATGTCTTTAAGAACCAAAATTTTCATCATAAAAGAAAAGAAATTCAATTGAATAAACTTGTAATTCTAAATAGGAATTGGAAATATGAGTATATGAAGTCAAGATGTGCTTTACTCTTTAAAAACATGTGTATTTCCCAGCTTAGTCCTTTCAGTTGACAGTAAAAACAAGACCCCACATTCAGTTGCAATGAGGTTTCCCAAAAGAAACCAGGACTTCTTAGAGCTAAGTGATCTGGAAAAGGAAAGTGTAAGATGAGCCTAGAAAACGCTTTGTCATAGCAACTGAGGTCATGTCAAAAGGATCCACAGGCCAATTTGAGAAGGCTCCCACTGGCCCATGTGGGGGCAATTTGAACATCAAAAAGAATATCTGCAGTAAATTGAAACATATCAAATACATTTTAAACATCCATAACTTCAAAATGGTATTAAATAAAGAAAAAAGACTTTGGTCACCTTTGGAAGGTGATATGGAACCAATTCATTCTGAAAAAATATGAATAAAGGGAAAAATCAAGCATTTATTCTACCTTTCCTTTACTCACTATACTTTATCAAATGCCATTTGGTCTTTCACACCATAAGAGCCCTTATTACTTCACTAGTCAGAGAACCAATGTGGGGATTTTGCCAGTTGCTCGATGTATCTTTACCAATTATGCATCTCAGAACCAGGGAAATAACCACACGGTAAGATTATGGACATGTTTAGCCCACTGTGAGACTGCCCAAACCAAAACTCCATTAATGACCTGGCCTAAAAAAATCTCTTCTCTGGTTGGTGAACCACAGTGCAATTTCTGGGGCCTCCAGAAATTTGTCAGTTCAGCAACAATGTCTAATAATCCTGAAAATGTCTGGATTTCCTCTTCCCCATTGCATAGTCACCCTGCCAACTCTTCACAGGTCCCTTAGGCAAAGGCCAGGAGGAAGTATATATGGGTGTATAACAGGGTCCTTCTTCAAAGGGACCTGCTTCCACCCCATCTTCCTTCATTCAAGGGGCAAAACATGAGAGTTGGTTGAAGGACCGTAACTCTCGTAGTGATTCAAATCAGTCTGCAACTAAAAAGATCTAGAGCTTTTCTACTTCAGTAAATCAAGTAAGAATTTGTAGGCTGACCATCTGTTTCAGTTTGAGAAACACAGTGATCAGACTAGCAAAACCCAAACACCTCTGCAATTACCCACATTGTCTTTGAAATTTAATGCCACTACCTTGCCATTGCCATTGAGAATCCTATCACTTTCATTGAATTCAGGAATCCCAGTTCCATGGAAGCAGGTCCCACTGTTGTTTCTGTCCCACAGAGAATAGTCACTACAGAGCTCTCTGGGCTTGCAGTCTTGGTGAAGAGAATGTCCTCTGGATGCTTCTGGGGGACAGAGTTGAAGGATGGATGAGCTGGTTTTACATTTTAAAAATCCACTCTAACCTTCTGATCTCCCTAATCCTTTGGTAACTTCCTTTACTCCAGAAATTCTCAAATGGGGATGATTTTGCTCTCTTCCCCTCCCCCTAGTATCCCCAAATATTTGTCTCAATATCTGGAGACATTCAGGAATGATCCTAGCATCGTGTATATAGAGACCAGGCATGGTGTTAAACATCCTACAATGCACAGGACAGCCTCCCACTATAAAACATTTTCTAGCCCAAAATGTCAGTAGTGCCACGACTGGGAAACTCTGCTCTACACTATAAAAAGAAACTTCTGACATTTCAGTATAGGTCATTTTTAAGTACAGATTTCATTCAACTAACTAAGCAAACTTGAGACACTCAAGCTAACACGGTGATTCCAGAATATCTATTTTGTGAGCCCATATTGATAAATTTGGGCTAATCCAACATTTTATTCTTTCCACTATAGTCTAGCACCCATAGGATCCATTCTTACATACACTCCCAAGGTTTCTCTCCATATTTAAAATTGGCAAAATCATGTAATCATTTTGGTGTATTCTGCCTCTTCACAGATCATGTCTTGTAGTTCATCCTCTAGATCAAGATAGACTAGAGTCTGGCTGTAGGTTTAGAAGCATTGAGTGAGCATAGGGTAAATCCTAAGGAGAACCACCTACCCCTTGCAAGGCAATGTCCTTCCATTACAAATTCCTCAGGTAAGGGAGACTTACCTTCCCAAGTAGGATGGAAGGACTGTTTCTACTGGCAAAGAAAACATAGCAGAATTTAAGAATTCAAAGCCCCAGCTTCATTCTAGCCTCCTTTTTATACAGTAGATCTTGAACTTATTCCTCCAATATAACTGAAATTTTATATCCTATGACCAAAATCTCTCCACTCATCATCCACTCCCCCAAGCTGTGGTAACTACCATTTTTCCCTTTATTTCTATGAGTTTGACCTTTTTAGGTTCCACATATAAGTGAGATCATATGGTGTATTTGTCTTTCTGTGCCTGGCTTATTTCACTTAGCATACTGTCTTCCAGTTTCATCTATGTTGTCACAAATTGCAGAATTTCCAGCTTTTTAAAGGCTGAATAATATTCTGTTGTATATATATACCACATTATCTTTATCCATCCATTCATTGATGAACACTTAAGTTGATTTCATGTCTTGGCTACTGTGAATAATGTTGCAGTTAACATGGGAATGCAGATATCTCTTTGACATACTGACTTCATTTCCTTTAGATGTATACCCAGAAGTGTGATATTGCTGGATCATATGGTAGTTTCTATTTTTAATTTTTGGAGGAGCCTTCATATTGCTTTCCATAATGGCTGTACTAAGTTACATTCTCAACAGTGTATGGGGCTCCTTTTTCTCCACATCTTGGCCAACGCTTGTTATCTTTTGTCTTTTTGATAATAGCCATTCCAACAGGTGTGAGGCGATAGCTCATTAATTAGCATTTTTCTAATTATTAGTAATATTGAGCATTTTTCTTATGCCTGTTGGCCATTCGTATGTTTCCTTTTGAGGTATGTCTATTCAGATCCTTTGCCCATTTTTTAATCAGGTTACTTGTCTTCTTGCTATTGAATTGTTGAAGTTCCTTATATATTTTGGATATTAATCCTTTATCAGATATATGGTTTGCAAATATTTTCACCCATTCCATGTGTTGTCTCTTTACTCTGTTCTTTCCTTTGATAGGCAAAAGCTTTTTAGTTTGATATAATCTCATTTGTCTGTATTTGCTTTTGTTGGCTCTTATTTTGGGAATCTATCTAAAAAATCATTGCACAGACCAGTGTCATAGAATTCTTCCCCTATGTTTTCATCTAGTAGTTTTACAATTCTAGGTCTTATGTTTAAGTCTTTCATCCATTTTGAGTTGATTTTTGTCCCATCACCATCTATTGAACAGACTGTCCTTTCCCCATTGTGTGTTCTTGGCACCTTTGTTGAAAATCAGTTGTCCATAAATGGGTGAATTTATTTCTGTTTTTATGCTTTTACCATGCTGTTTTGATTACTATAGCTTTGTAGTATATTTTAAAGTCAGCTAGTATAATGGCTCCAGCTTTGTTTTTCTTTCTCAAGATTTATTTGGCTGGACAAGGTACAATGAGTGGCTCATGCCTGTAATCCTAGCACTCCAGGAGGCCAAGATGGGAGGATCACTTGAGGCCAAGAGTTGGAGACCAGCCTCGGCAATATAATGAGACCTTATCTCTAAAAAATTTAAAAATTAGCTGGGTGTGGTGGTATGCCCTGTAGTCCTAGCTACTGGGGAGGTTGAGGCAAGAGGATTTCTTGAGCCCAGGAATTTGAGGTTTCAGTAAGCCATGATCACACCACTGTACTCTAGCCTGGGTGATAGACACTGTGTCTCAAAAAATAAATAAATAAAATTTTTAAAAACCTAACAAATAAAAAAAGATTGGTTTGGCTGTTTGGGGTCTTTTGTGGTTCCATACAAATTTTAAGATTGTTTTTTCTATTTCTGTGAAAAATGTCATTGGAATTTTGATAGGGATTGCATTGAATCTAGATAACTTTGAGTATTGTGGACATTTTAACAATATTAATTCTTCCAGTCTATGAACATAGAATATCTTTCCAATTATTTGTGTCTTGTTCAATTTCTTTCATCAATTTTTTTATAGTTTTCAGTGTAGAGATCTTTCACCTTCTAGGTTAAATTTATTCCTAGTTATTTTATTTTTTCAGTAGCTATTGTAAATGGGATTATTTTCCTGATTTCATTTTCAGATAGATCAACAATCAGTGTATAGAGATGCTACTGATTTTTGTGTGTTGATTTTGTATCCTGCAACTTTGCTGAATTCATCTTTAGATTTTAAGTGATATAAATCTTAGATTTTATAAATACATATTTTAATATATTAATATAAGGTTAAATATATTTGACCAATAAACACCTTAATTTCTGTAATAAATGTCTTATAAACTGAATTTTTATAACTAAATCTTATTTTAAATGTTCTATGATGGTTCATCCTTTTAAAAAAAAAAACCTATAGATACTGTAAGAAAAAAATTTATTTCAGTTATGTCTTCAATTATAGACAAATCTATTGTTGTCATGAATTATTTCTCCTCCAAAACATAAACTGAGGCAGATATCTGGCATGAGTACAAAAGAAAGGTATTCCCACATGTGGCACATGTGAAAGATTAAAACAGAGAGTAGAGATGAGAAAGAAGACTTGAATTAATTTAAAAGAAGATAGAGAACTATATCAATGATAGTAAACCAGCTGGGCTATAATTGTAATAAAAAAAAGGATAAAACATTTTATTAGTGAAAATATACAGAGTAAATCTCAAAACATGAAACCCTAGTAGCTGTCATGATTTGGTACAATCACTAAACGATGATAGTACCCTCTATGATATTAACAAGGTGATACTAGATTGGAAAGTCATCTATCTTTTGGTAAAACTCTTTCTGAAGAGCTAAATCAAGGTAACAAAAAGTTTCCTTAATTACTCAAACCTATTTTTCAAATATTGAAAAATATAATGTATTTTAGGAATAAGCATAATGATCTGGCTTGAGAGTTTAAGGGAGGAAATAAGCTACAGAAAAAAAGATTCAAAGCTCAGCAGTAAGAATTGTGGAGGACCATATTTACTGGAACATAAATATATTTGTAACCAAAAATTAATATTAATAGTAAATGACATCTTTAATGATTTCTGGTATAAAATTCTGTAATCGCACATATTTATATAATGAAATATATCTGCATTTGTTGCTTTTAAGATGCACCAATTCCCACAGAGATTATTTTGATTTGATCTTCACTGTTCAAGACTTTCATTATTAGCATCATTGCTGAATTACTAATCTCTTTCTTCTGAAGCTCTGGATTTCACCCATTTGGGGTGGGAAAAAATTTATAATTTCTGCTTCCAAAAAAACTGCCTAGTGTCTGTCTGTCTGTCTCTCTCACTCCCCACCCCTCTCTCCCTCCCACCTTTCCCTTAAAGGGTTTTAAATGCCTACACCTGTATTTCAGGTGCAAATAATTTTTTCTTTCTCTATTCCTCTTCTTCCCTATGTTTTATCAAGCTGATTTTATCCAGCTGTTTCAGTAATTTTTCTTTTACTTTTTCTCTATCTTTATGTGCTCACATATAAAGCTTCAAAGGAACTAGGCCTTCTGATCTTCTTAAATTATTTTTATAAAAAAGATATTCATTCATATGCTATTAATTATCATCTCTCTGTTGAATTCTTCACCACACCCCCTACAGCTCTACATCTTACCTGATACTTGTACTAATTTTGTAACTGTCTATAGGACATGTATTGTATATCTTATTAGTATTCTAATTTCTACATTCCAAAACTTAATTTGCAATATTACATCTTCCAAATAGATTTCTACTTTGAACAGTCTTTTCTGTGTTATTGATACCACTGTTTCCTTAATTCCTAGATATAAAACGCTGTAGCCATCTTTGACTCATTCTTTGTCTTCATCCTCTTTCAACAACCAAATACCATTGATTCTTCTTTTGAAATGCCTTCTGTCTTTCAATTCCCAATTCTATGACTCTAGAACTGCATTAGTTATCTATTGCTGTGTAACAAATTACCCCAAAATTTAAAGTCTTAAAAACAATATTTATTATTTTTTAATTTCGTGAGTCAAGAATTTTGAGAGTAACTTATCTGGGTGACTCTGGCTCAAGGTATCTCATGAGGTCGCAATCAAAATGGCATCTGGAAAATTGTTGAGGGCTAGAGGGTCTGCTTCCCAGCTCACCCACATGATTGTTGACAAAAGACCTAACTTCCTGTTTATGTCCAGAAACCTCAGTTCCTTGCAACATGGCCTCTCCAAAGAGAAGCTTGATTATCCTCATGACATGGCAGCTATCTTGCCACAAAGCAAACAATCCTAGAGAGAGCACCTTTTGTAACCTAGTCTCCTAAGTTATCTATCATCACTTTCTCTTTTTTCTTTTTTTTTTAATTTAAATAAGGGGTATAAGTGGTTTTTCGTTACATAGCTGAATTGGATAGTGGAAAAGTCTAGGCTTTTAATATACCCACCACCCAAGTAGTGTACTTTCTACCCAGTAGGTAATTCTTTATCTCTCACCCTCCTTCCACCCTCTCGCTTCTGTGTCTCCAGTGTCCATCAAGTTACTCTTTATTATCATGCTTACCCCCATGCCCATTGCTTACCTCCCAGTTATAAGTGAGAACATGCAGTATTTGCTTTTTTATTCCTGGGTTACTTCACTTAAGATAATGGCTCCAGTTCCATCCAAGTTTCTGCAAAAGACATTTCATTCTTTTTGATAGCTGACTAGTATTCTATGGGGTGTGTGTGTGTGTGTATATATATATATATATATATCACATTTTCTTTATCCACTCATCCATTGGTGGTCACTTAGGTTGGTTCCTTATCTTTGTGATTGTGAACTGTGCTGTGATAAACATATGGGTGCAAGTGTCTTTTCTATAAAATGACTTATTTTCCTATGGGTAGCTACGCAGTAGTGGGATTACCAGATTGAATGGTAGATCTACTTTTAGTTCTTTGAGAAATCTACATACTGTTTTCCATAGAGGTTGTAGTAACTTACATTCCTACCAACAGGGTATAAACATTCCCTTTTCACCACATCTGCACCAGCATTTATTGTTTTTTGACTTTTTGATAATGGCCATTCTGACAGGGGTAAGGTGGTATCTCATTACAGTTTTAATTTACATTTCCCTAATGATTAGTGATGTTGACCACTTTTCATATGTTTTTTTAGCCATTTCTCTTCTTTTGAAAAATGTCTGTTCATGTCTTTTGCCCATTTTTTAATGGGGATATTTGTTTTTATCTTACTGATTTGAGTTCCTTATAGATTCTGGATATTAGGCCTTTGTCAAATATGTAGCTTATAATATTTACTCTCATTCCATAGGTTGTCTGTTTACTCTGTTGATTATATCTTCTGCTTTGTAGAAGCCTTTTAATTTAATTATCTCATTTATTTATTTTGGGTTTTGTTGCATTTGCTTTTGAGGTCTTACTCATAAATTCTTTACCTACACCAATGGTGAGGGCTTTTTCTAAGTTTTCTTCCAATATTTTTATGGTTTCAGGTCTTACATTTAAGGCTTTAATACATCTTGAGTTAATTTTTGTATATGGTGAGAGATAGGGAGCCAGTTTCATTCTTCTCCATGTGGCTAACCAATTTTCCCAGCATCATTTATTGGATAGGGTATCTTTCTCCTAATATATACTTTTTTCTGCTTTGTTGAAGATCAGTTGGTTGTAGATGTTTGGCTTTATTTCTGGGATCTCTATTCTGTTCCATTGATCTATGTGTCTACTTTTATACCAGTACCATGCTGTTTTTGTTACTATTACTTTGTAGTATAATTTGAAGTCAGGTAATATAATGCCTCCAGATTTGTTCTTTTAGCTTAAGATTACTTTTGCTATTTGTGCTTTTTTTGGCTCCATATGAATTTTAGGGGTTTTTTTAATTCTCTGAAAAATGGCATTGGTATTTTGATAGGAATTGCATTGAATCTACAGATTACTTCGGGCAGTATAGACATTTTCACAATATTGATTCATGAACATAGAATGCTTTTCCATTTGCTTGTGTCATCTGCAGTTTCTTTCATCAGTGTTGTGTAGTTCTCCTGATAGAGATCTTTCACCTCCTTGATTAAGTATATTCCAAGATTTTTTCTTGTCTCTTTATTTGTTTTTTGCAACTATTGTAAATGAGATTGAGTTGTTGATTTGATTCTCAGCTTGGTTGTTATTAGCATATAGAAATGCTACTGATTTGTATATGTGGATTTTGTTATATGAGACTTTGATGAATTCATTTATCAATTCTGGGAGTCTTTTGGAGGTGTCTGTAGGGTTTTCTAGGTATTTGATCATATCATCAGAAAACAGGTATAGTTTGACTTCTTCTCTTCCAATTTGGATGCCCTCTATTTCTTTCTCTAGCCTGATTGCTCGAGGTTACTGTGTTGAATAGAATTGGTGAAAGTGGGCACCCTTGTCTGATTCTAGTTCTTAGGGGGAATGCTTTCCACTTTTCTCTATTCAGTCTGATGTTGACTGTGGGTTTGTTATATATGGCTTTTACTGTTTTAATGTATGTTCCTTCTATGCCTAGTTTGTTAAGGGTTTTTATCATGAAGTGATGCTGGATTTATCAAATGCTTTTTCTGCATCTATTCAGATGATCATATGTTGTTGTTTTTTTTATGTGATGAATGAGATTTATTCATTTGCATATGTTGAACCATCCTTGCATACCTTGGATAGCACCCACTTGATCATGATGAATTATCTTTTTATTGTGCTATTGGATTTAGTTGACTAGCCTTTTATTTATTTCAGGATATTATGGGAGTACAAACATTTTGGTTATAAGTTATGACTTTGCCTCACCCAAGCCAGGGTTAGAGGTGTGCCCTTCTGCCATACAATGCTCACCACATCCATTAGTTGTGAGTTTACCCACCCCAGCCCCTAACACCCAATGAATATTACTACGTGTAAGCATTTACTAGCATTTTGTTGAGGATTTTTGAATCTATGTTCATGAGAGATACCGGTCTGAAGTTTTCTGGGTTTTTTGCTGTATCCTTTCCTGGCTTTGGTATCAGGGTAGTACTGGCTTTATGGAATGAGTTAGACAGGATTCTCTCCTTCTTGATGTTATGGAACAGTTTCAATAGAATGGGTTCCCATTCTTCTTTGTATAGTAAGTCTGGTAGAGTTTGGCTGTGAATCTATCTAGTCCTCAGCTTTTTTTTGTTGGGAGAATTTTTATTACAGGTTGAATCTTTCTACTTATTATTGGTCTGTTCAGGATTTGTATTTCTTCTTGATTGAAGCTTGGGTGGTAATATAGTGCCAAAAATTTATCCATTTCCTCTAGATTTTCTTGTTCACGTGCATAGATTTGTTCATAGTAGTCTCAGATGATCTTTTGTATTTCTGTGGTATCAGTTGTAATGTCTCCTTTTTCATTTCTGATTGAGATCATTTGAATTCTTTCTCTTCTATTTCTGGTTAAACTAGCTAGTGGTCTATCAATTTTTTTTTTTATCTTTTCAGAGAGCCAGCTTTTTGTTTTGTAGATCCTTTGTATTGTTTTTTAGTTTCCATATCATTTGATTATTTTCTGATTTTTGTTATTTATTTTCTTCTGCTTTCTTTGAGTTTGGTTTTTTCTTCTTTTTCTAGTTCCTTAAGATGTGACATTAGGTTGTTAATTTTTGATCTTTCTGTCTTTTGATGCAGGTATTTAAGTCTATGAATTTCCTTCTTTGCACTGCTTTTTGTGTATCCCAGAGATTTGGGGAGCTTGAGTCACATTGTCATTCAATTAAAAAATTTTTTTATTTCCATGTTGATTATATCATTGACTCAAAAATCATACAGCAGTAGGTTGTTTAATTTCCATGTATTTGTGTAGTTTTGAAAGTTCCTCTTGGAATTGATTTCTAGTTTTATTCCTCTGAGAAGATAGATGGTATGATTTTGATTTTTTAAAATTTGATAAAAACCTGTTTTATAGCCTAATATAGAGTCTATCTTAGAAAGTATCTCATGAGCTGATGAGAAGGTACACCTAAACATAGAAAGGAAAACAATAAAACCTCTTGACGAAAATCTTATGATACACAAAAATTTCTTACATAGGACACAAGAACAAATTATAAAAGAAAAAACTTGATAAAGTGGACTACATTATATTAAAAGCTTCTGCTTTTCAAAAGCCACCATTAAGAAAATGAAAACAAGACTGAGAAAAGATTTACAATTAGTATATATGACAAAGGACTTATATTCAGATTATTTTTAAAATATAAAACTCAATAATCACAGTTTGATAATTTACTAAAGGTAAACATATTTACCATATGAATATGCAATTTTACTCATATGTATTTACCCAAGAGAAGTGAAAACATACCCATGCAAAAAACTTGTATACTAATATTTATGGGTGTTTTATTTATAATAGGTGAAAATGAGAAACCAAGTGTTCATCAGCAGGTACATGGATAAACACTCAGCAATAAAAAGGAACAAACTACTAATGCATTCAATAACCTGTATTAATTTCAAAAATGAGATGAAAAAAAAAGCCAGACATAGATGAGTGCATAATGTATTATCACATTTGTATGAAATTCTGGAAAAGGCAATTCTAATTTATAATGACAAAACAGTTTGATGGATGCCTAAATCTGGGAATGGGGGCTGGGGCAGTGACTACAGAGGAGATGGGGCAACTTTTTAGAGTGATAGAATGTATCTTAGAGTTTATCTTAATTGTGATTGTCGTTACATGGGTATAAACATTTGTCAAATTTCACCAAACTCTATACTCAGAGTGGCTGTACTCTATTTTCCAGAATTCTATCCCAATAAGATTGATTTAAAAAACAAAACAAATACTGCCTTTGCATGATTCTCTCTGTCTCCCTTTCTCCTGGGATTCTGATTGAAGTCTGATTAGACTTTTACATTGCATTTCTTTTTCTCTCACCTTCTTCATTTTCCACCGTTTTCTTTCATTATACTGTAGATAGTTTCTTCTAATCTACCTGATATTTCATAAATTCTCTCTTTTATGTTCAATCAGCTACTGTACATGCCCAAGGGTTTTTATTTTGAGGTGTTTTTTTATGTCTAGAAGTTCTAATTAGTTCTTTTTAAGTCTGCTATTTTATAGTCTTATTATTTCCTGTCTCTTGCTGATATTTTCAAGTTTGTCATGGTTTTCTTTTTTTTTGAGACAGAGTCTCACTCTGTTGCCCAAGCTAGAGTGAGTGCCGTGGCATCAGCCTAGCTCACAGCAACCTCAAACTCCTGGGCTCAAGCAATTCTTCTGCCTCAGCCTCCCGAGTAGCTGGGACTACAGGCATGCGCCACCATGCCCGGCTAATTTTTTTCTATATATTTTTAGTTGGCCAATTAATTTATTTCTATTTTTAGTAGAGACGGGGTCTCACTCTTGATCAGGCTGGTTTTGAACTACTGACCTTGAGCGATCCGCCCGCCTCGGCCTCCCAGAGTGCTAGGATTACAGGCGTGAGCCACCACGCCCGGCCTGTCATGGTTTTCTTAAAGAATGGTAGATATTATTTCAGGGTATGTTTATGATAATTCCAGTATCTGCCATCGGACACGTGTGTGTCTGTTGGTTCCTATGTATGTTGTCTGGTTTCTCTATCTGCTTGTAGTAATTGCCTGTGAAAATTTTTGTTATGGGGCTTCCATGGAGAAACTTTGCCTTTGCCTCTTCCAGGTGCCTGAGAGCATTACTGGTTATAAGCACTTCAACCAAGGGTAGGGTTTATGGCCTACCCTAGGTATTTGTTCTTTGAGGTAAATCTGTGGTCTGAGGCCACAGGTTCTCAGGAATATTTTTTTCTTTTCTTCTCTTGCTTTACTTATGACCAAAGTAGCTTCTCTAGAGTCCTGTGACTTTGAGAGGAAGAGCATGGATTCAGATATGGTTCACCTTTACACTGGAGGGGGGACTCCTTTGGGATTCCCAGATCAGTGATGGATACCCCTTTCTAAATCCCAAGTGTGAGGTACTGTAAATGCCTTTCAGGGCAGAGGAAATACTGATGCTCCAGTATTCTACCTGCTTTTCTCATTATAAGCTTTGTCTCAGGACTTTTTTTTTTTGCTATATTTTCATCTGTTTAATGCTTTTAAAGAGTTGTGGTGGTATTTTTAATGGGTTGATTAATCTGAATAATTTAATGTGCCTTTACTAGATCCAAAGATATTCTCTTTAAAAATATCCCACCTCATTTACATAGCAATTGATATAGCTTAGTGAACACTCCACTGCCAATAATTTTGTGTCATACAGAGTTTGCATGTGTCTGAGGTTAATTACAGCATCCTGGCAGTTGAAATGGACTATGACTACAAAAGTCCTCAGAACTATTGCAGGGCATTAGCATCAGGGTCATTAAAACAAATGTTGCACTTACTATATTACATTTTACTTTTAATTAAGAAATATTAGCAGTTGATCTTAGCATTATTTCTTGACAAATAATGGGTATGTGGTATACCCTTGTGTTTTAACTGTATTACCCTGTATAAGATATGGTGAGGCCAGACTCAGATCAAGAGAGAGAAAATGGAAAGAGTTTTACAGTTTGTTGTACTCACAGTTCCCTGGACAAACACAACAAACTACATAGGACCGCTCAGGGGAAGAAGCACAAGGCAGAGGGACAAGGGGGACCAGTGAGCAAACACCTTTATTGTGGTTTCTGCAGGAAAGAACAGATGAGGCCAAGGCAAGCAGGTTTAGAACTGGCTCATTTGAATAATTTCTGTGGGCTCAATGGCATAGGAGCCGTTCCTGGTTGTCTGTTACCTGGCCCTGGGGTGATTAGGGCAGGTGTATAGTGACCCTAAGTGTGAAAGCCCAATAAGGGAAGTGCTTGGGGTTGTGTACTCAGCTGCTCCAGAAGAGAAACTGACTGGCCTCTAGCCAGGGTCTCAAAACTAAGTCAAAACAGCATTTAAAAACAACTGTATTGTATCTTGAAGGAATTTATAGGATAGGATCATAAACCTCGGCTATAAGGACACATTGCTCTAATGGACCAAAAGTGCCTAACCTTGATTTATTTGTATCACTGTGTTGAAATAGTAGATGAAAGCACCTGTTACCACTGGCTGAGATCATCTTGAAAAAATATACCATAATTTTTAACTATGCTTCTTTTTTAATGATGACTGTCCATGCTAAGGGTGTCTGGTAAAGATTTAGCATCCTGCTTTCTAGGATATTGCTTTTTCATCAGTTATTATGCTTTGATGATTAGAAACTGTAAATCTACTCAGAGAAAGCTTTTGTCACTTAGCTGATATCTTGTGTCAAGTTTAAGAGAAAGGCAGTGCCACCTCTTTGTGGGTCACATTACATTTGATTTTTCCAGAGTTCTCAGAGCAGCAAAAAAGTAGCAAATAAATCAGTTTGGTTGAATGTTATTTTTGCATTAAAAATAACATGTAGATTATTAAAATGATATATATTAACTCTGTAATAATAGCAGCTCATTAATATTTTATATACTTGCTTTAATGTGCTAATAAACTTAGCTGAAAATATTCAAATCTGCTCTGATTCAGGAGTATAGTACCCCTGTAAAAGTATTCAGCAAGATTATTAGCATCTTGGTTCTCCTCCTCTTCACTCAGAATTCCACCTTCCAATTTAAAGTGTCTGATAAAGTGTGACATGTCCCCAGTATTTGAGACCTCACTAAGAAACTTGAATTCCCATACCTATACCACTACCTTATAGTGAAACTTTTTTCTTGTCTTACATACTTTTGAAAATGCTATTGATTCCAAGAATTATTATGAAGACTATTGATAATAAAGGAATACATAGTCCAACACATAGGTACTAGGATTGATTGTGTGAAATAATTTTTAAAGATCAGTATTACTCATAATTAAGATAATATTTCCAGAGGAGAAAGTATTGTATAAAACAATGTGGCTGGGATTATATATCCAATCATGTTTGAACTCCTGCTCTAAAATCTAAATAAGTACACATTGAACTGTGCTTTTGTGTCCACAGGCACTAGTCTACTAGCAGTTATTGGCACATGTTAGTTGAATGGATATCTATATATGAACATAAATATTTATATAACAGTTTATTAGCATAGTGTTGGACATTTGATAAGTACTGTTTAAATGTATATAGGTGATTTATTTGAGAATTATTGAAGTGTGATTTTTTTTTTAAAGGAGTTTGCTAACCAGCAGTGCAAAACCAAAGAAGAATACTTTCAGCCTCAATTCTGGGATGTAATGCCAGCTTTATGAGCAAGCAGAGGACGTAGCCCCCTTATATGATTGACTTAAAGGAGTTTACTGGAATGAATACTATGTCAGAAAACCTCATCAATCCTGCTACTTGTTTTCACACCACCATACCTTAATTTACTTGAACAAATGAAAACGATTTATTTTTATGGGTTTTTTGGTGGTGTTTTAGCTAAAATTCAATTACTGTAGAAGAAGCCTTATAGATTCCAGTAACAGCAATCTCAAAGACAACTTCGGTATGGTCCATAAAATGACTAGAAGGGTAGATTCCTCCTCTCTCTCTACCTCCCTTCCTGCACCTCCACAGTCAGTCATCCAGGATGGTTGATCCTGCTTCCACAGTGTTTTCCAAATCCATTTGCCTCCATCCCCTTCATCTCCACTGCCCCTGCCTTAGTTCAGGTCACCATCATCTCTCACCTGGATTACTGCAACAGCTTTCTGATCTGGCCCTTACATGCGTGTCCAATCTCATTTCTCATCATTTTCCATTTGTTATTACTCTCCTCTACTTAAAATTTGGAGAAACTTCTGTTACCTTAAGGTCCCTTTATTATAATAAGAATAAGAGATTAATATTACTAGTTTTAAAGATCAAAATGATATCCAAATTATCTGGTGCTTTAGAAATAGCTGCTAATTAAAAAGCCAGCCAGTCACTTCTCTTTTTAAACTACAGAGCAATGGGGGGAGTGGGGGAAGCACAGATGCTGTAATAACTGCTTTGCCATTATCCAACAAGGAATCATACCTTTTAAAAAGACAATAGCAGTGAACAAAACAGGCAAAAACCCCTGCCCACACAGAGCTTTCATTATATGGGCAAGACAGTAAATAAAAGAAAAATAGAGAAATTAAATATAATAATAATTATATTTATTAATAATAATAACATGTGATAGATAATAAGTACTAAAGAAAAAATAAAGCAGAAAAAGGGAATAGACATTGTATATATTTTTGACAGAGCTTAATTTTAGAAAGGATCAACAGAGATAATCATCCTCTGCTCTCCTGCCCTTCCTTCCCTTCTTCCTTAGCCAAACATAGCTCCGGTTGAATCGAACTCATTATTATCTCTGTACCTTCACCCATTCAGCTCAAGGTAGCTGAAAAAAAAACATACAGCCATGCTGAGTGGTCTCACTTTAAATTCATAATCAAAAGAAGCCCTTAATGCTGCAAGGCAATCATTTTATATTCTACTCTTTGGTGACTACTTCATACCTTCTCTTTCTTCAAATCTATTGCAACTCCTCCCCATCACCACTTTCAGTTGATAACTACAATTCCTATTTCACTGAGAAAAGGGAATAGAATTTCTACAGTTTCCGTCACTGCATTTATGTTCTTCCATGCCTCTTTTCCCATCTACTCTGCTGTAATAATAAACTTTCCATGCTCCATTATAAGGCCAAACTCTTCATTTGTCCCTACAGTCCATTTCCATTTTGCTATAGTGCCTCCTCGTTGGATTGTCAATTAAATACAAAGAATCTTTTTTGTAAACAATTTTCCACAAAAATAGAATGCCTAACATAAGATGGTTAACTGCCCTAAGAGAGAAATAAATAGAAATAATCCATAGAATAAGCAATTTAAAACAAATTAACCAACCTTCTAAGGAACATTCATACTTGAATGAAAGCTTGATTTATAAATTTATTTGGACTTTCCACCAGTGCTGGTCAGATATGCTCAGCAAATCACATTAGGTAACAAAGACCTGCCTGGCTTAAATAGTCAAGATAACTGTTATCTTGACTCTAGCTGTATACTTGAATCCAGTACTAGGACTTTTGCTGTCTTTTTATTCTATTTCAAAGTTTAGCTCCTTTTCTGCCCAGCCTTAAAAACCAAGTCTTGGTAAAGACCTTCCAAACCCTAAATAAGTTAAAACTACCAAATTTCTAGTAATTTAGTGATTTTTTTTACCTCTTAGATAAAAGGAAAAAAGGAAATAGAATATTTCCTTCAAAATCAAGAGAATAATACCATCACTTGACATCAAATGTAGGTAAGATTATTATTTTTCTTATATTATTCAGTTTTTTAAAAATAGCTGTTAACATTGATAAAGAAGTGAACACACATATTCCTGCCATCAGTTGTATTACATTCTAGTTGGGGAGTCAAACTAGAAAGATCTATACTAATGGAGGTTTACTCTAGTGCAAAGGTTTTAGCAATTTAATCTTTATTTTTAGTGAATTAATTCTTTCTTTTATTGTGAATTTGAATTTATGTCAAACTCAATTTGTGTGTCATTGCTAAAGACTTACATTGTTCTCAAAGCTTATTAAGTAATGTGTCAGAATTGTTATGAACTTTCGACTCATCCATTCAGCACAAATAACCGAAGGCATTATATTCATTTCATTTCCAGTTTATATAAAATTCTAGAGGATGTGTTTGTCTTCCCAAAATAGGCTCTGTCTTTTATGCATAACTCTTAATTTGACAGCCTTTTAGATATTGAAGAACATAAGATTCAGAATCACGTATTTATCAACAGCCTTAAAAAAGAAACTATTGAAAGATCAGTTTTAAAGACTTAAAAATTTTCTCCTAAATATGAGTACTGACTTAAGCTTTTAGTATAGAATTCAATTTGGGTATATAAAAAACTAAAACATTAGATTCAAATCCAAGCTCTGCCCCACAAATATGTCATTATGTATGAATCACTTTATTTTTCCAGGCCTCAATTTTATCATCTATAAAAATAAAAACTACATTAAGTTGCTAGGGTTATTTACAAAATAGTATCAATATTAAAGCATCTCATAAACCATAGAGCATCATGCAAATGCTTTATTTAGTATTAGAAATAGTCTATACCGATTTTTTTTAGCTTTTCAATTGCCTTCCTGTCCCTATTGCTAGTTCTTGATTGTCCTTGAGATATTTTCAACATTCTTTTCAATTCTTATCATAATCTCCTTTCAAGTTTAAATGGATATTATTGTCACTGCTTTTTCTTCTGCCATTCTAGTTTGTTGTAACACAGTTTTTAATAAATCCACAATAACTACCTAGGGAAAGAATCCTCCTTTGAACCCTCTTATTAAAGACAGGAGAAAAAGAACCAAATTTCTCCAGCCATGACTTCTCCTGCTTTTGTGACAATTTGGTCTTTGTTCCATGGATTAGAGTGCTGTTTTTATTATATTTTAAAAGGCCCATATTCTTTGACATTTGGGGTAGGTTGAATAGGTTGGGGAGGAGTACTTAAAGTAAATTGGTTATCAAAAATAAAATAAGTTACATTTTTATATGCTTTGAAAACTTTAGATTTAGTCATTTCTTTAAACATCTTTTTTAAAATAATTATATTTAAGTTAAATATTTCTTGGTTATATGATAATTTTTACAAAGCATTGTAATCTCACAAAGTTTCATTGTATGTATTTAGGATTTTACATAGGAAAAATCTGGTTTTTGTAGGATATATACAGTTAGCCTTTTCCTGATATGCTTATGTTGGTTGTCTAAACCAGTGGTCCCCAACCTTTTTGGCACCAGGGACCTTTTTCATGGAAGACAATTTTTTCACGGACCAGGGAGGCAGGGGATAGTTTTGGTATGATTCAAGTACATTACATTGATTGTGAGATAATGAATCTTAAGATTTGAGCTATGATATTTAAAAAGCTCCTGTCGTTTAAAGATCAGGAGAAAGCATTCTATACAGAGAGAACAACTAGTTCAAAGACTCCAAGGCATACTTGGTATGTTTGAAGTATAAGAAATAGCATCCAAAATGAAGGCAATAGTGGTATAAGAGGAGGGCAGATTTAGGTGCAGTGTATTATGTTAAGCAATGCCAGCCGCCACAGCAAACAAACTGAAATCTTAGGGACTAAACACAACAAAGGTTTATTTCTTGTTCATGTTGCCTATCTAAGGAAGTTGGGCAAGAAGGCTGTGCTATTGGAGTTCCCACCATCCTGAGTACATGATTTTGCAAAATCACAGAAACAGGGAGAGGGATGGAAGAGGAACATGGACTCTTAACTAACTCAGCTTTGAAGTGATATATATCACTAACTTTTACCTGCATTGGCCAGAACTGCATGGGAGTCTGGGAAATGTATGGCACACTTAGAATGTTTAATGAATACTATTTTCTCTGCTGCAGACAAGGACCTGGTCTTACACAGTTTTATTAACCAGGTAAAGAGTTTTAAGTAGGAAAGAAAGCCATTGAACAGTTTTAAAAGGAGGAGTCACCTGATCTGATTTTTTGTTTTTAATTAAAGATTATTCTGGCCACTGTGTGGAGAACAGAAGTGAGTCAAAAAGCTGAGGAACAACTTAGAAGGCTATCGCAAGAGTCTAGTTATGGTTAAGGTGATGGCTTAGACTAAGAGAGAGAAAAATGGATTAGTTGGGAGTCTTTTTTTTTTTTTTAATTTAGAGGTAATAAAAGGTGCTGTGGGAAGGAAAAAATAGGAGTCAAAGATGATTCTGGGACTAGTTTCACATGTTCTTTCTTTCTATAGATGTCTTCTCCAAATCTCCACCTGGAAAAATTTTCTTCCTTTCAGACCCCACTCAAATATCATTTTTTCTATAAGGTATTCTTCATTCCCCTGACAGATTGATTCTTTTCTTTTCCTGCACTCCCATACCATTCTCCCCATTCCTTTTCTTGGCACTTACTGAATTGTAATATAACTGTCATTTATGTCTGTCTTTTCCAAAAGATCATGAGGTAACATCTTACGTGGCAAATTCAATGAGATTAAAATAACCCATTCAATTAAATTGTATTGAATAAATGAATGAACAAATGAGTATGTAATATATAATATTTGCTTCTCTTGTCCAAAACAAACTCTTTCTAGATATTTATATATGGTGAATCACACAGCATTTGAGCCTAAAGAGTTCTCTTTATTCTCTCAAACATTATAATTCCTTGGCTGTATATCTGTAATGTTTGCCTGCTGTAACTATTTTTTTTAAGGTTTTTTTTATTTATTTATTTTTAATTAACAGGATGAGAAGCAGCTGCAGGTACCAGCAGATTACAAAATGCATAATTACTAAAAGTAACTGAAGCATATTAAAGTATAATTTAACAGAAAAAAAAAAACATCTGGCACATGCTAATTTGTCATAAGAGAGTTTTGAAGAAAGCGCTTGCTGCAGCTGGCAGACCCATCATTTCCCTGAAGTGAATAGTATACCTTTTGTTTTTAATTCTCTCAGATAATGTAGAATAGAACCTTATACAATTTAATCTTCAGTCATCACTAAAGGATTTGATATGTTGAGGAAGTTTACCCTTATGCTATATCAACCAAAATCTACATGGCTTATCCTTATCTTAAACTGTAACTCAGTAATAACAGAATGATCTGAGCAATTATAGTAATTATGCCTAAGATATCGGCCCAAATTTAAACCGCTTATCCTATACATTAAGCAAGCATAATTTCTCTCATTTGTTTTATTTAAAGTGTTTGTGGCATTTTCAAAGAGATGGATACTTTATAGGGAAAACCTTGCTCTTGCACATTTCCATACCATTTCAGTTAGTGTATGTGTCAGTGATATTCAGAATTAAAGTACGATTAATGTGGAAATTCTTTCAATATGGATTAGGATATCCGTTTCTATGATAGAGACAAACACAAAAGGACTAATTATTATAAAACATCTTCTAATGCAGAGCTTTTTGAAATAATCTATATTCCAGCTCTACTGAGCATTTTCACAGGTGCCTCAAACTCAATATACTCAAAATCGAGCCCATTATTTCACCCCTTGCCCAAGTTTTTATTTCATATTATATTCCCTATTTCACGATTGGTAATATCATGGATATTGGATGCTCAAGCAGAACTCTGTGTATCATTCTGAACTCTCCTTCTCCTCACATTCCCTAAACACAGTGCTGCTAATTCTACCTCCTAAATATCTCTTAAATCTGTCCATTTCTCTCCAACCGCTATAATTCAGGCTATCAGCATCACTCCCTAATTTGACTACAGTCAAATTATTTCCTTACTATTTTTCCTACTATAATCAGGAAGATTTTCTGATGTTCAAATCTAATCATGTCACTTCTCTTCTTAAAATACTTCACCTCCCCAGTGTATTCAGGATAAGTCTTAATTTCCTATGATGACATAGAAGACTTCTTTGTGATCTGTATTTCGTTGCATTGCCAGCTCGTTCTTCTCTCACCCTCACCCCCACCCCCACCTCCTAGTAACACTCTGTATCCCATTCATACTGAAATTCTTTCTGTTTCCTAAATTTATTAGCCTTTCTTATTTCCTGGCCTTCACACATGGATTTAATTGTCTGTAACACTCTTCCTTCCCTTGCCTTTGTCCATCTAACTTCTATTTATCTTTCATATATCAGCTTAAAAGCCTACTTCCTCTGAAGAAACTGCTCTAATCCAAATTCCCCATATGTGTTCCCATAACACCATGAGCTTTTTATAGCATTTATTATACTACCTATATTTTAGGCCCAGTAGCTCTCCAGTATTTCTTATAGTTCCTAAGTTTCACTATGTCAGTGACTGGATTTTGTTCCCCCTTATCTCCCCAGCACGCAGCATAGTAGTGGCATGTAACAGGCACTCATTTCAGTATTTATTGAATGAATGAACTTTGTAATGCAAACTTACTCTAAGATAAGCACTTAACATTAGATGTGAGGAAATTTCAAAGTTACTTTGTAACTTTGAGTTCATTCTTCAAATAATTTTAAAATAAGCATCCTATGAATGGTCTTTATAAATAAAGCTTTAGAACACGTTGCTTGTCCTAGCAGGAGTCTCCCAAATTCATTATACCACTTGATGGCTACTTTGAAAATATAATTGTAGAATTGTCTCATTAGTTCTAATATGAGAGCAAGTAGTTAGCAAAAACTTTGAGAAAGCAAGATATAGGATATTAGAAACGTTATTGTTGAGTGGACTATTCAGCTGATTCTAAACATGCCTGGGCTAAAAACTACCTTGTATTTGCCAGGCACTGTTTTAAGCCTTGTGAATGTGGCTTCTCATAAGGAACTTTCATGCTAATGAGAGACAAATAAGAATGTAAACCAACAAATAAACAAGATAATTTTAGATGTTTCAAGCTGTGTGAAGGTAATAAATAGGGTACTGATAGAGACAGTAACTGGGACAGGAGTAGGAATGAGAAAGGCTAAACTATTTTGGAAAAAGTAGTCTGAAAAGGTACTATTTAAACTGTGGCCTGAAATATGAGAAGAAATCAGCTGTACAAAAAAAGTTAGGAAAATATTTCAGGCAGATGGAAAGATAGCAAGTACAAAGGTCCAGTGTTAAGGAGGGAGTAAACCTGTGTGATTCAGTATGGTGAGTGAGGAGAGAGAATGCTATAGGGTTGAAGAGATAGCTAGGCATCACGAGTAGGCTATTTTAAGTGAGATATTTTTACTAACTTTAAGTAAAATATTTAAGTAAGACTATTTTAAATTAAAAGTCCAAAGTGCAGCAGTGGGAAATCATTGGAGGATTTTTAAACATTGTTAGATTTTAAAAGACCACTTTACTGTGTTGAAAATAGACTAAGAGAGGGGGCAAAAAATGGAATCAGAGAGAGCAGATATTACAATATTACAGTATTCCAGGAAATAGATGACAGTGGCTTGGAATAGGGTGTTTCAGTGGAGATGGAAAGAAGTGGGAAGTTTTGAACTACATTATGGAGGTAGGGCAAAACTTACTGATAAATTGAACATAAGGGTTGAGGAAAAAGGAGGAGTCACCGATGATGCCTAAGCCTTTGGCTAGAGCAGCTGAGTAGGTGGCGATGCTATTTTCTAGGAAGGAGGGAATTTGGGAAGGAATAGATAGGAAGTAGTTTCCATTTTGGACAGGTAACATTTGAGATGCTTATTAGTTTTCCTAGTAGGCATGTCAAGTAGGTCATTGAAGTGAAGAGCTCAGAGAAAGTTCAGGCTAAAGATACATATTTCTAAGGCTATGTTTACAGTCATGGACTAAATAAAGATTATTTAGGGGGAAAGTGCAAATAGGGAAAGCAAGAACCTGGTATGATGATGCTAATATACCTAAAGATGGCGTTTCTGCTTTAACCTGTGGTATTTTCAGTTAACTGAATGAGAAAAAAATTCAAAACTTTGGAATGAATTTCCTTTTTTAGTATTAAGGTCTTTTGAAGCCATACAAAAAGTTGAGATCACAATCTTCACATTTACTATTTGCCACATATTAGTATTAAATATTTATATTTTTGTTCAGAAAATCTTCACCTTGTAGAACTTGATATGATGATATTACAGATGTGCCTTACTCACATCTCTTGTCATTGATTGGACTTAAGATGAGAAGCCGTATGACTTAGTTGAGAAGACATTTTGATGAAAAGTCCGGTATGCCCCATTTTTTTCATTCCATCACTGCCTGACCTTAGGAGCATTAAATAACTTCTCTGAGTCTCAGTTCATTTACTTATGAGGTGAAAATAATAACTACTTTGCAGCCTTGAAATAAAGATAAGGTACAGTGGTAAAGTTAAGGTATGGTAGAGACCCTCTTGGCTGATGTCCACCTAGTCATCTAATGACATTGATCAGTGAACTAAATTCTGTGCAAAGCATGCTGACCAATGCCCAAGGCATTCTGTGTGCCCCTGCCTAATTGACTACACTCTAGTATCATTGTCTCTCACTCACTTAACAAGTGTCAGTGTGTGTGTTCCCAAAGCAAATTATGGCAGTTGTGCTTGTTTTGAAAATATGTAATTAAACATTAAGTAGCCTAGTAATGCATGAATACAAAAAGAGAAAGTTACTATTTCTTTTCTTTTTTTTTTTTTTAGAGACAGGGTCTCTCTCTGTCAACCAGACTAAAGTACAGTAGTGTCATTATAGCTCACTTCAACCCCAAACCCCTGGCCTCAAGCAATCCTCCTGCCTCAGCCTCCCAAGTAGTTGGAACCACAGGTGCACACCACCACACCTGGCAAAAATTTTTTCTGTTTTTTGTAGAAACGGGGTCTCACTCCTGCTCAGGCTGGTCTTGAACTCCCCACCTCAAGCGATTCTCCCACGTCAGCCCCCCAAAGTGCCAGGATTTTCTTTTCAAACCAAATTGAATGTTTTTCGATGATTTGCTACCGAATTAGGTATGGGCAAGCCAACTCTAAAAGAATAAAACAAATACTATAAAAATCTAGAATAATTTTTCACTTGGATTGTTTACCAAGTACCTTCTAAATTCTTGTGCCACATTAATAAAACCAAAAGTAGAAATAATTGTAGGAGATGCATTATGGATTTGGTTAGTATAAGAAAGACACCAAACATTGAAACACTCTAATCAGTGTGCCCATTCTTTAAAAAACAAAAAAATTTTTTTGGATATTCCAGGTGAAAAGTCCAGACATAATTATCCTTCCTTAGGTCTTAGACCTCTTAGAAAATCTGATGAAATATATGGACCCTAAAAGGAGGGGTCCATATATTCTTCTTCTTAAAAGAAGAAAAGGTAAAGAAACATACAAGATACTGTATATAGTTTCAAGGTGTTTGTGTACATACCTGAAGCCTGTCTCTGGACCAGAGATTAGGAACCCTTGCCTTAGGTTCTCACCCTTCTTACCTGTTGCCACCCTAAATTGAAGAACCACTAATTTAAAGCCTGAGAAAATAAAAAAAGTAAACTATAGTCCAGACAAGGGATAATTTCTATAGATGATTGAATAATCCTGACAACCCACAAATGGTCTAATTTGATGACATCTCAATGTTGATTATAATATCTTGTTTACTAAAGTATTTAATGTTTTAATAGATATAAATTGTCTTATTTAGAAATTATCTAGTAAAATTTTACTTATATAGAAATTATATTATGCAATTATATTTTTATTTTCTAGGCTTGACTAAGACTTTCTATCACATAAATATGAATTATATAAGCGAACTAGAAATGTGTGGGACACTGATGAGCTAAGCAATTCCCAGTGATACTCTAAAGGATTTCTCATTCTTCTATACATACTTTAAAATTAGTGGAAGATAATAATTAAAACTTATAATACATTAATATAATATGAAATTGGGTACTGTTTTATTTAAATTATTAGCATAAAATACTCTTTAAGTACCATAGTGGCATACAGAAACTGAAAATGTCATCTACATCTGTGTCTTCTGGCAGGCTACACTTAAATCATCCCTGATAGGTAAGAATGTTTCTGGTTTAAAAGAGAATGCTTGTGGTTTTAAATCTTTTCTCTAGTTCCAGAGAAGAGATTATATACCGTGTTTCCCCAAAAATAAGACCTACCCATAAAATAAGCCCTAGCAGGATTTCTAAGCATTTGCGCAATATAAGCCCTACCCCGAAAATAAGGCCTAGTGATGGGCGTGGCTACGCAGCGTATCTGCACAACCCAGGCATTTCCTGGCGGAGCAGTAAAGAAGACCAGCAGCCCTTCTCATCTGTGCCATCGTGACAGCTACTATCCCAGAGGTGACCGGAAAGGTGCAGGCAGCTCTACTAACAAGGTCAGCTCCCCCTGTCAGGTCCGGCCATCCTGTGTGTGCTGCAAGCTGAGGCTTTGAGGGGAAAATAACACATTCCCTGAACATAAGCCCTAGGATGTCTTCTTGAGGAAAAATAAATAAAAGACCCTGTCTTATTTTCGGGGAAACACGGTATCTTTACTTGGCATGTATTTCAACTGTGAAACTTTCTGGAAAGTCTTATTAAATGTTTAACCTAAATCATTCATGGTACAGGGAACTCTCAATTATTTTCTCTAATGAGGGGAAAATTTCTCATAGATAATATAAAGTTGGATCATCCTCCTGGGTCTTCCTTTATCCCTGCAATGAAATATCCTGACAGACAAATAAGCAGTTGCAAAGTACTGACAAACAGGCTCTAGGAAGGTCTCAGGGGATAGAGTTGGTGAAATCACTTTTCTCTTCACTCTTTAATGCCTTCTAAAATGTCATTCAGAAGATAACTCTAAGATTGAAGGAAATGCTTAAATGAAAAATAAAGTTTTCTTGGCCACTTCAAATCTTTTGTGGAAAGGTAGACTATAAATAGGTCTAAATGAATGAAAATAATCTTTTTCTAAAATATATTTTTCTGATAGATTCCTTAGTAAATGTTTATTGAGTAAGTAAAGAATAAACTTTTCCAACTGCTAGGTTTTCCATAGAAATTTAGCTGTAAATCAGCAAATACAGTCATCATCTGCACAACAACATTTTGGTCAATGATTCCACATACACAGTGGACCCATAAGATTATAATGGAGCTCAAAAATTCCTATGTGATGTCATTCCATGGTGATGCCATCACCATGTCTTAACACAATGCATTATTCACATGTTTGTGGTGATACTGGTGTAAACAAGACTACATGCCAGTTGTATAAAAATATGGCACATGCAGTTATGTATAGTACATAATACTTGATAATAAACAACTGTTACTGGTTTATGAATTTACTATCCTATACTTTCTATTTTTTATATTTTAGAGTGTACTACTTATTGAAAAAAAAAAAGTTAACTATGAAACAGCCTTAGACAGATCCTTCAGGAAGTATTCCAGAAGACATTGTTATCATAGGAGATGACAGCTCCATTCATGTTATTGTCCCTGAAGACCTTCCAGTGGGACAAGATGTGGAGGTTGAAGATAGTGATATCGATAATTCTGATCTTTTGTAGGCCTAAGCTAACGTGTGTGCTTATGTCTTAGTTTTTAACAAAAAAATTTAAAAAGAAAAAAAAGAATAAAAAATTATAAAAATGAAAAAAGTTATAAATTAGCAGAGCGTGGTGGTGCATGCCTGTAGTCCCAGCTTCTCCAGACACCAAGGCAGAAGGATCACTTGAGCCCAGGAGTTTGAGACTACAGTAAGCTATGATCACATCACTACACTCCAGCCTGGGTGACAGAGTGAGAACTCGTCTCTAATTAATTAATTAATTAATAGAAAAAAGCTTACAGAATAAGGATATAAAGAAGGAAAATATTTTTGTACAACTGTATGTTTGTTTTAAGCTAAGTGTTATTAAAAAGTCAAAAGTTTTTAAAAATTAAAAATTTGATAAAGTAAAAAAGTTACAGTAAGCTAAAGTTAATTTGTTATTGAAGAAAGAAAATTTTTTTATAAATTTGGATATAGCCTAAGTGTACAGTGTTTATAAAGTCTGTAGCGGTGTACAGTAACGTCCTAGGCCTTCACATTCGCTCACTGACTCACTCAGAGCCACTTCCAGCATAACTGTAAGCTCCATTCATGGTAAGTGCCTTATACAGGTGTGCCATTTTTTATATTTTATACCGTATTTTTACTGTACCTTTTCTATGTTTAGATATGTTTAAATACACAAATACTTACCATTGTGTTACAGTTGCCTATAGTATTCAGTACAGTAATATGCTGTACCCGTGTGTAGCCTAGGAACAATAGGCTATGTCATATAGCCTAGGTGTGTAGTAGGGTACACCATCTAGGCTTGTGTAAGTACACTCTGTGATGTTCACACACAACAAAATCCCCTAACATTGCATTTCTCGGAACGTATCTCTGTCGTTAAGTGATGCATGACTGTATTTGTTGAATCCTTATGTGTAAAGCACTGTGGTAGAAACTGTGGAAACTGAAAATAATCCCCCTTTTAAAAGTTTCCATTCTACTTAGGGAAATCATGTATGTGTACTGCTTATATGTATACACACATACATAAGCCACTAATTAGCCTTTTAATACAGGATTAATAAATATACATAAAATAAATATCATAAAGGTTTGATGTGGGAAGAGAACCATGTGATTAAAATGAACTGGAAAGAAGCATAGAAAGAAATGGGACAAGGGTGAAGTCTTAAAGAATGGGCAGGATTTTAATGGGAAATCTAAAAAGGAAAGAAGGTACAAAAAATAATATAAACATGAGTTTGAAGGTGGTACATAATATGTTTTCGAGACAGTGAGAGCCCAACTGAAGTGTAAGGTTCCTATTAGAGATAAGATTGGAAAGATAAATTACACAAAATTTTGGAGGGTTTTGAATCCTCCTGCTGTTTTTTCCAATAGCAGAGAACCACTGAAGGTTATTGCTCAAGGAAGCAAATTATTAATGCGGTGTTTTAGAAAGAGAAATTTGCTAGTGACATATGGGTTAGAGAGAGGAAAACCAGTGTATTGGTTGAATACTTCCATATGTACTGTGCTTGAGTGTTTTATACATTTTTTTCATTTGATATTGAGAAGCCCAAACAACTGGTTATAGCAGTAAATTTAAGAATTAAGTTCTAAGAACTTGAGTTATGATAGTAACACTGAGTAGGAGTGAAAAATAGATATAAGAAACATTTCAAATGGAGAATCTGTTTAGGGGCAAATGAAATGTTGCATTTAAGACAAAGTGAGAAATAGGAGTTGACTTTAAGGTTTTTAACCTAGACATCTAGGGCAGAGATGTCAATATAAAAATTGAGCAGAAGGATGAGAAGCAGGTTTTTGAGATAATACAAAAAGTTTGATATTAAACATGTTAACTTTATTTTTAAACTTTTTGTTTGGCTTTATTTATTTTATTTCAGAATATTACAGGAGTACAAACACTGGTTACATATATTGCCTTTGCACCACCTAAGTCAGAGCTATGAGCGTGCCCATCCCCCAGACAGTGCACTCCGTACCCATAAGGTGTGAATTTACCCATCCCCTCCTGCCATCTGCCCTACACCCTATGAGTGTTACTTCCATATGTGCACATAAGTGTTGATCAATTAGTACCAATTTAATTGTGAGTACATGTGGTGCTTGTTTTTCCATTCTTGTGATTCTTCACTTAGAAGAATGGGCGCCAGCTCCATTTGGGATAGTACAAGGGGTATTAGTTTATCACTTTTTATGGTTAAGTGTAGTACTCCATGGTATACATATACCAAATTTCATTAATCCATTCAGGTGTTGATGGATACTTAGGTTGGATACTTGGATACTACATCTTTGAAATTGTGAATTGTGCTGCTATGAACATCAGAATGCAGATGTCTTTTTTTATAGAATGTCTTTTTTTCCTTTGGGTAAAAACCAAGTAGTGGGATTGCTGGATGGTAGTTCTACTCTGAGTTCTTTGAGGTATCTCCATATTACTTTCCATAGAGGTTGTACTAGTTTGCAGTCCCACCAGCAGTGTAAGAGTGTTCCCATGTCTCCACATCCACGCCAACATTTCTTGTTTTGGGACTTTTTGATAAAAGCCATTCTCACTGGAGTTAAGTGACATCTCATTGTGGTTTTGATTTGCATTTCCCTGACAATTAGAGGTGTTGAGCATTTTTCATATGTTTTTTGGCCAATAGTCTGTCTTCTTTTGAAAAGTTTCTGTTCATGTCCTTTGCCCACTTTTTAATGGGGTTGTTTGATTTTTTCTTGTTGGTTTTCCTGAGTTCTAAATAGATTCTAGTTATCAGCCCTTTATCAGATATGTAGCATGCAAATATTTTCTCCCATTCTGTAGGTCATCTATTCACTCTGATGATAGTTTCCTTGGCTGTGCAGAAGCTTTTTAATTTGATCAGGTCCCATTTATTTATTTTTGTTCATGCTGTGATTGCCTTTGGGGCCTTCTTCATAAATTCTATGCCTAGGCCAATGTCTGTAAGAGTTTTTCCAACATTTTCTTCTAGAATTCTTATGGTTTCATGCCTTAGGTTTAAGACTGTTGTCCATCGTGAGTTGATTTTTGTGAGAGGTGAGAGGTGTGGATCCTGTTTCAGTCTTCTACATGTGGCTATCCAATTTTCCCAGCACCGTTTATTGAATAAAGTTCTATTCGCCAGTGTATGTTTTTGTCTGCTTTGTAGACGTGTAAGTTTAAATATAAGACTGGACTTTTAGGGAAGAAGTAAGAAGTAATGATTTAACTTGCTAGGTTTACAAGTACGTATGTAAATATTTATATTCCTAGAATGCCTCTCACATACATCCCTCCTACCCCCACTCACTTATTGGTTTAGCAAACATTTAGCAGTTGCCTGCCATGTTGCAGTACAGGGAAGTGGTTAAGAGCACAGACTTTGGAACCAGAGGACCAAGTTTTTGAATCCTGACTCTACCACTGACAAGATATTTGACCCTAGGCAAGTTACTTTACTTTATTTTTAAATTTCTCTGTCTTTTAATTTTCTCAAATCTAAAAATAGAGATTTCATGGGGTAGTTGTGAAAATTAAATACAAGTTAATTTATGAAAGTACCTGGCACATAATAAGCAAACACTATGAAGTATTTGCTGTTAAAACCACCATCATCATCATCTTCACTGTTGCCAAGCTCTGTTGAGGTTATAGATTATAACGAGATTATAATACAAAGATGAATAACAAAGTTGCTTACCATCCAGTGGGGATAATAGAGCTTGATATGCAAAGTGATATATACTTACATAGATTAAAAGTTACTTAAAGTATATTTTCATGGCCGGGCGCGGTGGCTCACGCCTGTAATCCTAGCACTCTGGGAGGCCGAGGCGGGTGGATAGCTCAAGGTCAGGAGTTCGAAACCAGCCTGACCAAGAGCGAGACCCCGTCTCTAAAAAAAAAAAAAAAAAAAAAAAAAAAAAAAAAAGTATATTTTCATTTAATGATTTGTGTCTTTGTGATTTTAAATCTTGTGGAAAATCATTACTATCCATCATTCAGATAATTGTCTTGGGTAAGAGAAGAGTTTAGGCATCAAATTACACAATAGGTGTTTTCCTGAAAATGTTTTGTGTAAACTGAAGGTTGGCTAACTTCATAAACATGCTCATTATCTCATCATAATCTCACAGATTATTTTTCATCAGCACTAATATGCATAATTTTTACCTTTAATTACATTTGCCCCAAAGACTGGCCACTTTAGTCATTTTGGCCTTCTTTGTTTTGTTTTTTCTTGTTTTCAAGAGAAGTAATTTTAAGCTCTACAGTATACTTTAAGCACAAAAATTTATTCTCTATTATCATTACCACCAAAATAAAACTAAGATAAAGCATTTGGGTTTGTTTGTCATGGAATTAATGACAGATACTCAAACTCCTCATGGTCAGTGAATGGGTATTGATAAAGCTACTGAGTTAGAATAACCAGTCTCCTTCTTAGTCTGTAAATTCTGTGATGGCAACAGCTATGTTTATCATCATGTGCTTTGTACCCAGCCCATACTGAGCATCCAGTAATTATTTGTGTAATTGAGTGGTAGAAACATTACTTTTTGTTCTGTCCTATATATTTATAACAAATTACTTGCTCTTTTAACAACTATCCACTCAAATATAGGACACTTGAGAGGCTTACCAAGTTTTTCGGTTGTTTGTGTTAGCTCATTTGAAAAAAATTGAAGCTGATGTTATTTTGGAAGTGTTAATCTATTGATTGATGTAAGAAACACAAAGAAGTTCAAAGGATAAAAGCCAATACTGAATCAACTATTTTAATACTCAGAAATTGATTTGATCTTTTCTCTGATTTAAGTTATTTTAAGACTACAGTGTATCTACTCTTAACCTGAGACTCTTGAAGTGATCTTTCGCCAAAGGCAATATAATGCCTATATGTTGAACAACAACAACAACAAAAAAGACAGTTTTGTGCATAAGATAATTTCAGCTAATGAAGCATAAAAGATATGAATGAGTAAAATATAGTACATACACAACCAAAACATAAATAACAGTCCTAAATATACTATATTGAAATGATGTTGGCATGATTAAATATTACCTTAAATTTCCAAGAGTTGAGCTCCCCTAAGAAGCACTGTATATAAATCTTAAAAATGCACACTGTAGCTAGGAAGCAGGGGAGCATTTGAGATTTTGTAGTAACAAACACTGTATAATGCTTAACATGAATATACTTTGATTTTAATGCCTAATAGTTTCTAAAGATAATATTAAAAATAATTTTCTACCTTTAAAATATATGTGTTTTTATTTTTTTATTGTGGTAAAACATACATTAAATTTACCATTTTAATTGTGATAAATTGTGATTTTTTAAATTGTAATAAAAATTTTTAATTGTGACAAAATTTACTATCTTAATTATTTTTAAGTGTACAGTTCAATAGTGCCAAGTATATACACAGTTATAATCAACATCCAGAATATATGTATATTTATAAAGAAACAAATGAGTTCTTCGAGATATGGTCTATTAATAAGTAACTTTATTTTGCACATCAAGATGATATTTTTGTTCAAAACATGAACATGTATCTTGCTAATAAAGATTCCATTTTAGATTTTGAATAATTATATTAATGGATTTTTTTTTTGTTCGGGGGCTTTCTTGTTTAATAGGAGTGAGCTGAGTCGACAGAAACTTCATACCCAAGAGCTGCTTTCTCAGCTGGAAATGGCAAATGAAAAGGTAGTTGAGGTAAGATAATGACTCCCCTGGGAAGTACTTTCTGCTGCAGCTTATGCACATGTTATAGAATTTTACCTGAGCCAAATCCAAATTAATTCTCTACTTGGAAATAATCATACAGAAATCATCCATAACCCTAAAAGTCCACACACAACATAATATGAATAAAAGCTTTGAAAGTTAGTGATTCATTGTATGTAAATGATAAAAGTTAGAGCTTTTATCTTTCAGTTTACCAGTATAACTTGTACAGTGATTCAGAGAATATATTAAATATTATATTAGGATCCTCTTTATTCTTATACATCTTTAAGATTATCTTTTTAACCCATTCCTCTCATTTTGTTTTAGTCCATCACAGAAGACACATAGAAAATACGTTTGCCTACTGAAATGTGTTAAAATATATTTAGGTTGATGCCTTAGTACTAAATGTAGCAAAGTTCATCATGTTTTTTCTTTGAGGCTTTGAAAAAGTAAATAATTTTTTAATTATGTTTGGGTTTTCAAGATATCTAGTTCTTCATTTGATGCTCTAACTTCAGGTGTGTTTTTTGGAATTTCATTAATAGAATATACGGTCTACTGTCTCGTTGTAGTCTACTTTAGCAGCCATAGTGAAATCATTACTTTTAAGCATCATGGCATTATAAATTGATATGAGCCATTTGGAAAACAATTAAGGAATAGCCATTAACACACTCTTTAATGTAGCTCCCATGTTCAGAAGTCTGTTCTAAGGAAATTATTTAAAATATGAAAAAATTTAAAGGATGATATTCAGCACAGTAATGGAAGATCAAAAGCAACCAAAACGATCAGTTGAAAATGAACAGTTGCATATATTATGATTTACTCAATTGGAACTGTTCCTTAACCATTATAGTATTTATGATAGCAGTATAGAAAAATGTGTATTATATGTAGTCTGATTATAATATTAATATGAAAATGATTATTATAGATGATGAGATTTTTCTCCCAAGTTTTCTCTAACATATTGTGTGCCTCTTAAAATTTAAGACAAGGTATTTAAACATCTTGGTAAATTGGAACACCAGTATAGTTCTCTTCATAAAATTTAATTTTGCTTTTTGGCATCACAAGAAATACAATAAGCTCATTTTAGCAGAGTATTGTTATTTCAATATTTTATATTACAGTATTAGCTGTGACATCCACTCTTATCACTTGTATGTTAGGACATGGGAACTGCAGATATCATCTGGCTCTTCATGAAAAGTGTATTTTTCTAGCTATTTCTGATTAGGCTTATATTATTCTCTCAATTCAGATAAGTGCCAGAAAAACTGTATAATAATTCTAGTTTGAAAAAATATTTTTTCAGATACACTATAACCAGGCTAGTAAGTATGGAGAAAGCTAATGTGATTTTTAATTGATAGATTATTTGAGCTTGTCTGCATGACAGTGTGTTGTGACAGCTTTGTATTTATGATGCCTGTATAGTTCCTGCCATAACAAAGTATTACAAACTGGGTGACTTAAACAACAGAAAATTATTGTTCGCACAGTTCTAGAAGATAAAAATCCAAAATCAAGATGTTGGCATTGTTGGTTCCCAACCCTACTAAAGCTGTGGTTGTAAGACCCCAGCAGTCTTATGTTTTCACAAATTCTCCAGGTGATTCTGAAGCAGTGATCTAGCATCTCAAGCTTAACAGATCAAAAACTGAAAGTCTTGTTCTTAACTTCTGATTCAATTTGGTTTTGGATTTGTTAATTCATTTTCTTTGGTGGCATGTAGAAAAAAAGACCCAATTTAATAAGAATATAAAACCAGCTTTATACTTTGAAGCTTATAACCTGAAAAATATAAATTTGGAAATAATATTATCTTTGTATTTTATAAGTGGTAAATTGATGTCCAGATTTTTCATTGATTATTCTACAAAACGTCTCCATCTCATATATGGATTTCTAACTTGTTTGTTTTATATTTCTCCTTAATAGAATGAAAAGTTAATTCTAGAGCATCAAGAAAAAGCCAACAGACTTCAAAGGCGTCTAAGTCAGGCTGAAGAGAGAGCTGCTTCGGCTTCCCAGCAGGTAGGGAGCATCCTCATTATCCCAAGATAATAAACAGTCTGAGTACTTTAAAGCTAAAAAGTTTCTTGGAAGTTCTGAGAATTAGTAGTTTTGTTTTTACTTGATTTATATATTTAAAATGAGTCCCTTTAATATTTGAGGTTGAAAAAGTAAACTTTAGGAACAAAAACAAACATCAGTATCCTTCAGTTGACACCTACCTCTAGAACTGCACTGTCCGCTAAGGTAGCCCCTAGCCACAGCCAGCTGTTTAAATTTAAATTAAATAAAATTTAAAATTGAGATCTTCAGTCACATTAGCCAGATTTCAAGTGCTCAATAGCCATATGTAGGCCGGGTATGGTGGCTCACGCCTGTAATCCTAGCACTCTGGGAGGCCAAGGCGGGACGATCACTTGAGGTCAGGAGTTTGAGACCAGCCTGAGCAAGAGTGAGACCCGTCTCCACTAAAAACAGAAAAATTAGCCGGTGGTGGTGGTGGTGGTGTGCACCTGTAATCCCAGCTACTCAGGAAGCGGAGACAGGAGAATCTCTTGAGCCCAGGAGTTTGAGGTTACTGTGATCTAGGCTGACGCCACGGCACTCTAGCCCAGGTGACAGAGCAAGACTGTCTCAAAAAAAAATAGCCATGTGTAGCTATGGCTATATATTGGACAGTGTAGATATGGAACATTGGACAACACTGCTCTGGAATTATATTCTGTCTAAAACTAGACAGAAGGCCAAGTGCAGTGGCCCACACCTATAACCCAAGCTACTCCGGAAGCTCAGGCAGGAGGATCACTTCAAGAGTTTGAAGCTGCAGTGAGCTGTGATTGAGCCACTGCACTCCAGCCTAGGCAATAGAGTGAGACTCTGCCTTTATAAATAAATGAATTAATGAAGGAAGAAGGGAAAGAGAGAGAGAAAGAAAGGAAAGAAAGAAAAGGAAGAAAGAAAGAAATTCCCTGACAAGTTTGAAAGTAGATAACATTGCTTCGAATGTAATATTTCAAATTGCTCTGCCTTTCTTTTTATTTTAGGTTTAGGTAGGAAAAAAAAGTACTTGGCTTACAGATTAATTTTATTTAATGTATATTTTTATATGACCAAGTAAATCTAAAATACAATATAAAAGTTGTCCAATGGAAAAAAGAATAGAAAATGCAGACCGTCAATGAAATACTAAGGAGTGATTTCTCATAATGCATACACATCATATAAATGAGATGGGCTATTTGTTCTAAAGTAGGAGCAATAGTCCCTCCTATAAGGAATAAAATGAGACCAGTCCAGTGATTAGAAAGATAGGCTAGGAACAAATGGATCTACAGATAGATAGATAAGGCAGGCAGATGACAAAAACAAATCAAGTTACTACATTATTAACTACATTTGGTTACAAATGTACTATTTTAATCTAAGTTAATATTATTCTTAGCTACTACAGCATTTTATACATAGTAAAGCAGCTGAATTGAGTTTATGTTCATCATATTTATAGATTTTTTTTAATCTACTTCTGGTATGAGCACAGCATGATGCAGAAAATTCAATAATAATTTGTCTTTCTATTTCTCTCCCTCTTGAAAGTAATTATAGCCTTGTCAAATAATTTTAATTTCCTCTGAAATTATTAATTAATGCATTAAATAATTAATTATTCAAGAATTCATTCACTTAGATTATAAGGTAACAGGAGTAAAGGTGCACTGGGCAGTATCTTGAGAGTATGTGTTTTGGTGTCAGTCAAATCACCAGGTGCCATTCACTCGTCATGTGACTTTGGGCAATTTTAACTTTTCTAAGCCTCTGTTTCCTCATGTTTAATGTAGGATAATAATACCTCCCTCATACAGTTATTGAAGGGTAAAAAGAATTAACACATGTAAAGCATTTGCCATAGTGGTAAGTAGATATTTAGGTGGATATATAAGAAATTAAATTTCTATATCTTAATCCTTAAAGCTTCACAATTATCTTTTTTAAGGGATATGGTAAAGAAATACCTACTTAAAATCAACTACCTTGATTTTATAGTTAAAAGGGTACAATTATGGGACCGTAGTTATATAATCCAATTGGCGTCTAGTTTAGTTCCTCCCCACCCCAAGAGAATTAAAACTAAACAGTCCAACACTGATGTTTCTTCTGTTATTTAAACTCTCCAATGACAAAAATTCCACCACTTTTTAGGAGCCTTTTTTTTTAGGTTTTGTCTATAACCACTTCACAAAACTGTAACAAATTTTTCCTTATGCTTTTCTCCTTCTATTCTGTTCTTATTTGAATATGGAAAGTAATCATTCAGCATTCTCCCCTCACAGAAAAAGGAATTTCTTCTCTGGAGTTAATATTTTTTTCTATTTTAAATGAGTCCAAGTGATAAACTTTCTTTACAAGACATATTCTCAATATTTTTCATCTTTATCTTTGTTCCCTTCTCTGAATCTTTTCTACTTTCCCCACTTTTCTATAAAAACTGGAAACTCCTATTAGAAATAATATCCTACTAAGGCATAATTAACAAAATGAAAGGAATTTAAAAATTATTATTGTCTCTAACACATCATACCATAGTGCAGCCCAGCATCATGCCACTGGTTCAATACAAGACGTGTATTGTGCTGATTCAGTCATGCTCTAAATGTGCTGCTCTGATTAACTTTGTCTATTCGTTATTCATCCATTCTAAGTGTATCACTCTAGTCTAAACTGTTGAATGCCATACTGTGTTCTTTTGACAGTATGACAATTTTTTAAATCAGCGTGGTAAAGCCTTTCTATTCAAGAACACAAAACCCAGAAGCCATTTAAAAATTTAATAAATGTGACCACATACAGTTGCAAATTTCTGCATCAGAAAAAGTCATAAAGTCAATGACAAACAGAGAAAAATATTTGTAACACATATGACAAAAGACTGATACCCTAAACACATATAATGGGTGCCTAAGTAAAAAATAAATAAAACACTGCTATAGTCCAGTAGACAAATGGATAAAGGACATTTATAGGAAAGGAAAGACAGATGGCTTTTAAACATTTTTTAAAATGCTCATCCTCACCCTCACCCATAATACAAAAACAAATTTAAACTTATAATCACATATTTTTCACCTATCAGATCATGAAGTTTGGTAATGCATTGTGCTGGGACTTTTGCACATCATTGGTGTAAGTGCATGTTGGTACAGTCTCTTTGAGGCACAATTTGACAGTATCTTTAAAAAATTATAAATGTACATAACCTTTTACCTATGGTTGCACTTGGAAAAGTCTTTGCCAGGAAGCAAGCATGTAAAAATACTAATTGCAGCATTGTCTCTAATTGTAAAAGGTTAAAAACCATCCAGATAACCACCAATAGCAGACCAGTTAAATTATGGACTATCCATTCAGGGGAATAGTTTGCAGCTGTTAAGAGGAATAAAGTAAATCTAATATAGAGTTATTTCTAAAATAAATCATTTAGGAGGAAAAAGAAAAGATAAAGAATGTGCATAGTACTTTATCATTTTTAAATAAAAAAGGAGTGAAGAAATATATACATATATTCTCATTTAGAATATTTCTAGAAATATACTTTAAAATTGGAAATAGTGACTGCTTCTGGAGAGAGGGCTATGGAATGAAAGACAGCAATGGGAAGGAGGCTTCCTTTTATGCTGTATACTGTTTCGTACTGTTAGATCTTTTTTACCATGTGTATATGTTGTCAATTCCAATTAATATTTAGTGTATATGTTGTCAATTCCAGTTAATATTTAAAGATTATTTTTCTATTAGACTTTTCTTACTAGCCCTGCATTGTGCTGGCTCACACTTAGTTTGTGTTTTAGATACTTTTCTGATTAACTTTTATCTAGATGTTTTTTATCTATCTATGAAATATGTTTTAGAATTCTAAGTATATCACTCTGAGGTATGGAACGTCATATTTGACCTGCATTTCTCTGATGGAATAGACATTTTAAAGTCTCAAGAGTAAAGTAGAAATGAATATAAAAATATACAAGACCCCTTCCAATAAGATTATTTTCAATAATTGTAGGTTGCGATGCATTGTACTTTGTATTAATCTAAGATTTTCCACAGAAAAAGTAACTACTTACTGATTGTTTATTTTAATTGCAGCTCAGTGTGATTACAATGCAAAGAAGAAAAGCAGCCTCCATGATGAATCTGGAAAATATTTAAAAATATTCATAGTTCACTCACAGACCTTTAGAGTTGGGGAAGCAGTTGGACTAGAGGTGTATTGAAATGATAAAACCTGCAGAGAATGGTTAAGGCTTGTGTCATTTTGCATAAGCATTTACCATTCTGTTTTGAGGGTTATTGGAGAACAAAACAGTGACAGCTTCCTGTATGTAAAGAAAATATAATCCTCTATTGAGCTTCACTGGAGAATAAAGCCAGCTGAGAAGAACTCATTGCCTTCATCAACGTGTCTTTTTTTAATTCCTCTTTTTTCTCCTTTGGAAGAACATAATAATTTTCAAACTATGCTAATCTCTTTTTCATAAAAAGGAGTTTTAAAGAAAATTCTAGAATTTAATATTTCAAGTTCCAAGATTCGAGAATTTTACATCAGTTGTTACTCCTAACTCATTTTAAAAGTTTCTAAGTATCCATTTTATGAACTCATGAATGCAATAAATTATGCACTTTCTAAAATGATGCTGTCATGTATTTTAATGTATTAATTGTAGTGATTCATTTTTAACTTACACAGTTTTTAGTATTTATAGAACTTGATATATAAGAATTTGAGAGGATTTTTAAAATATATTACTCAAAAGAGTACTAAAATGAGATCTTGGATTCTGAGAATGCGTGGATTTGAACTATTATAGTCCTATTGATCTTAATAGATCCATGTGGTTACTCTTTGTTCCTGGTTTGAACTTGGTGTACCCTGTTTTCTGGTGATTAGAGCAGATAGGTTTGATCTGGATAACCAGTTAGGAGACTGTTACAGTTGTCCAGATAAAAGATAATGAGTAGGAGTTAAAGGCAACATGAAAACATTTGTGTGTAGATATTCAACCATCAGTAGGACGTTTAGGACTGGTGCTAAGAAATTGGGATAGTCATGGGAGTCTTTGGCATGGAGCTGAGAACTGAAGCCATGGAAGTATAGGAGCTTGCCTTGGGGCCTTATGTACTGTGGCCAGCTGCCTCTTCAGTCTCTTCCTGTACCATTCTCTCCCTCTATTTCTTATGCTCTAACCTTGAGGGCCGCCTTTTACATCCATCAATATGTCATCCTCCCTCCCAACACAAGGTATCTGCATATACTTTTCCATTTATACATTCTTCAGATCTCTGCTCAAACATCACTTTCTCAAAGGAGGCTTCCCTGAGAGTTAGGTTAGGTCCCCTTGTTATATTGCTCTTAATAGTGTGCTATAATTTTCCTTCATAGCACTTATCAAAATTTGTAATAAACTCTTTTGAATTTTTTTCTTAATGTTTTCTCCTCCCCAAAAGACTACAGGCTCCCTGAGAACAGGATCATATCTACTCTCATTCATCATTGGGTCCTTAACACCCAATATAGTTCCTGGCATGTAGAAGGTAGTCAATAACTGTTCATTCAAAAACTGAGTGTTTAAGGACATGACCTTAGGAATGTCTTTATTTGTTGAATGAGCTCAGAAACAGGAGTCATTATAGGAGATAGAATAGGAGCAATGAGAAGGCTGTAGCAAAGAGAATCCAGTATGATAAAACATCCAAGGAAGGGGCAAATGGTTGTTAGTGTCAAATGCAATGACCATTTCTTAAAGAATTTTTCATTTGATTCTTTAAAGTAAATTCTCTCCCATCCCATTCACAGAATAATTTCCACATGGTAAGAGTTAAGTTCATATGCATGTTTATAGAATATAAAATTTTTTTTTAATTTTAGAGACAATGTTATAATTCTGACAAAAATACGAGACTGTAGAAGAAAATACTTCAGAACCTAACATCCTAGAGAAGTAGAATATAAGTATTATTATCTTTTTTCAAAAAGAAAATCTAACCTTCCAGATTCATTTCTTCAAGGTAAAATCTCTGAACATAGACACTCTCTTCAAACTTTGGCCACAGGCAACTACTCTTTACATTCTAATACTAATAACCCCTCTTTCCAGTTGGATCTCCTTCTTGACTACTTAGATATTCTCCAAGAGAAGAATAGGCTACCAGAATGCAGATAATATGCCTTTCTGTATTTGAACAGAATCTGAACAGAATTAAGGTATGTTTAGCAACAGAACTAAACATTATGGTTATTTTTCTTTAAAAAAAGTTTGTTAGTTAATAATTTCTAATGTGCAAATGTAGTGGAGTTTTTAACATTTCTCATATTGGTCAGTCTTGTCTTCATTTACAGACAGTATCATTTATTCTGTGAACTGTGTTTTAGGAGACCAGAGAAATGAGAGGAAGGAAATTATATAAATCTGAAGTTAAGGACAACACAGCTAGTTCATTTTATTTATTCATGTTTCTTTATTGTGTCTCCCTGAAGAAGAAAGGAGATATGATTACCTCCTTTTCCCTTTGTATAAAGATATGCAAATTGGGGCAGGCAACAATCTTCTAATTTCTCCTCTGGTGTGAGAACTACACCCTAAATATGGGAGAACATGAGCAAGAATTCAGTCATTTGTTTAGTCAACAAATATTGAATATTTCATAGCTACACAGTCTTGCCAAATCTACTCTCAGACAAATCAACAAAGAGTGAAAAAACACTCTAAACGTTTTACTATAAATTCTGTTCTTTAACCATAATGTTTTATCATTTTTTCCAAAATAAATCTGTAATGAGCTTTTTTGTAAAAATTTATATAAAAAATAATTAAATTTATCTAGTTTACCTAAAAATGTATATATATAGAGATATGTACATAAAGACAGATACTGCAAAACCCTGAGGTTACACATAAAATCTGTCTCTTACCATCTTTTAAAACAAAAAAATGTATAGCTTTTGTGACAATAATTAATGCTCTTAGTATTTATATAAGGTAGAAAAATAAATATATATATATGCTTAGATGACAAAAGTCATAGAATAGAAAGGTATCTTCAAAGTAATTTTGACAACACTTGCACCCTCTAGCCCAAGAATTCACCACAAAACATTCACATGTCCCACATTCCCATAGGCACTCCCAATGTGTCCACTATAACCCTGTTTTTGTCTTTTTCACTGAGAAAGTATATTGGAATGTAAGCAAATGAGAAGAGTATAAGAGATAACTTTGTTTTGTTTTTGAGACAGGGTCTCACTCTATCACACCAGGCTGTGGTGCAGGAGTGCGGTGGTGCAATCATAGCTCACTGCAGCCTCAAACTCCTGTCCTGGAGCAATCCTCCTCCCTCAGCCTCCCAAAGCACTGGGATTACAGGTGTGAGCCACTGCGCCTGGCCCATAAAAGATAACTTTGAATCTGATCTAGTTTATTTCATTTTAAATACACATTCTTAAAGTACAGCACTTGTTTCTAGTAACGAATTACTTTTGATATCATGCACAGCTATTGAAATTCACTGGGGGCAGCTCACTTTCCCTTAAGATGGCCCAATCCTCTTTCCAACAGCTTTGACCATTAGAAAGCTCTTCATTACATTGTACTGAAATGTGCCTTCCTGCCTTAGTTCTACCTTGTGCAACAGAGTAAGTCTAAACCATCTTCCACATGGCAGTTCTTCAGCCTTTTGAGAATAATCATCCTGTGTTGAGTAAACATCTCCATTTTCTCAGAGGACTTGGCTGTCAATCTTTGTGCCAAGCAGGCACTGGTATCTGAATGCACTCCAATTTGCATATGTCTTTCTTCACTAATTCAGTCAATAAATATTGATGGAGCACCTATGTTACTACAGGTATGCTTAGGATATAGATCAGCCTTATTCCCAAATAAAGCATTATATTCAAAGTTCTTATTTCCCTTGTTCTAGACCATGACTGAGAGGGCCTGAGACAGGGTAAGTGATGCTTGTCTGACTATGAGGGAGACAACTTGTTAGATCTCTGGGGGATAGATATGGCTTTAAACTATGAACCCATTCCATATCCCCCAACCCAAGAAGATTCTGACATACTCTCTTAGGAAAGCCTGCTTTGAGCATCACTATAGTTAGTGATTCATGTAAATGTATTATACATATGTAATATTTCTCAGTGTTGAGGATAAGAAAAAAATTAGAATTACTGTTCTGGAGTCTACATTTCCATTAACGCAGCTTAAAATTATGTTAGCTTTTTCTTGGGGGCAAGTTAAATCACACTGTTGGATTGAGCATATTTTTGACTAAAATCCCAAGTCTTTTTCAAAGGTTTTGTTGCTAAGCCAAATCTTTGCCCCAGAAGTGGGACTGGTCATTTGTCCCTATTAAATCTCATTACATTATTATGACCTGCTGAGGTCATTTTAACTCCTCATTCTGTCATCTAGTTTGTTAGCTCTAAGGATAGGGGCCTTGCCAGTTGCATTTTGTTTTACTGTTATATTTCTTGCACCCCAGACAATTTTTGATTCACAATGAATGCCATCTACAGATTTGATAAACTTGCCACACATATTTTCATGTGTGTCATTGAAACAATGAGGAAAACCAGACAGATCCAGTCTCTCAGAGCATATGAACCACCAACTCTCTTAATGGGAGATCAAGAATCAGCAGGGCACAGTGGCTCACACCTGTAATCCTAGCACTCTGGGAGGCCAAGGCCAGATGATTGCTTGAGGTCAGGAGTTAGAGACTAGTCTCTACTAAAAAAATCGAAAAATTAGCTGAGCGTAGTGGCATGCACCTGTAATTCCAGCTACTTGGGAGGCTGAGACAGGAGAATGGCTTGAGCCCAGGAGTTTGAGGTTGCTGTGAGCTAGGCTGACACCACAGCACTCTAGCCCAGGTGACAGAGCAAGACTCTGTCTCAAAAAATAATAATAATCGTCAGATATGGTCATTCAACTTGTTTTTCATCTGTCCCATATTGCTGCTTATACACTATCATAAGAACGTCAAGAAAGACCCAGCCATCTGCCTAGCAAAAGTTCACGGATGCCATGCTAATCATATTTCCCAGCTGTAATCAAGCAATCCTGTCCAAGAAGAAAATTAAGTCTTCTTAGTAAATCCGTGTAACATCCTAGTAATCACTGCATGTTTCTTTTATGTTTATTAAAGCCCTTCAATTCCTTTGATAAGGCATCATGGAAATTTTCATTCAATATTTTCATTCTATGGCAGCACAGTCCTTTTTTCAAAGAATAAAAAAGCCATCAAAGCATAATATAATGTATAAAAAAAACCTGTTAACATTTAGATCTGCGAAGATTAAAAATGAGACTAGCATCTCCTTTCATATAAACTACTCTAGGGGATAAAAGAAAACAAGGGAAGTTATAATCACATTTCTACAAATAAACCAAAAGAATCCATTGGAGAATCTTTTCTCTGGATCTGTGATAAATGTGCTGCTCTGTATTAATAACGTCTATTTATTGAACATCTACCATGTGCTTGGCATTGTACTAGCATTTTGCATTTATTATATAATCCAACAGCCCTTCTAAAGATATGAGGTATAGTAAAAGAAATCATTTGCCTGAGATCGCATAGCTGGCAAGTACTGCTGGGTTTCAAACTAGGAATTCCTTCTGTTATGCAAAATTGCATCTTTAGAGTTTGCAAAATGTGTGATTTTGACATGTCTCCCATTTGCCAACAATGATTCAGCAGTAGCCTTTATAGGTTCTCCAAGTGCCCTGGGATGTAATTCATCTGGGTCAGGAGGCTCCAGCTCACCGTAAAAAGCTAGATGCTCTTGTATAAGTTCTTCACACATCCTAGACTTCAAGTGACTTTTACCAGTGTCTATGCTGCCTTTTTAAGTTCAAGGATCAAAATTCTTGATGGATGCAGAATTCTGTTATACTTCCACTTTTTCATTTTGTCAACCTTAAAGCAAGTCTGAGCTATGAGCGTTTTTTGTTTTGTTTTTTCCTTCTTTTTCCCTTTTTGACTCTGACAACCCAAAAATTCCTTCTGGTTGTCAAATTATTTATATATATGTAGGAAGCATCCTAGAAAAAGCATCTTCATATCTAGTAGGATTTGGTAATTTTTCCAAACCTAGAAAAAAAATGGCCATAGCCTAAATATATGTCAAGTAACTTTAGTGGAAAATATGGATCTAAGCGAAGGAAGTTACAGTAATTAGTTGACAACCTCCTTTGAAGGTTTCCAGATTTCTTTAATGAATGATGACAATTTCACCAATTTTAATCTACAAAAAAACCCATAAATATATGTTCAATTTTGTTCATTAATTATAAAGTGGCTAATATATTTTCTGATTTATTTTGTCAAAATAAGCATGGTATTTTAAAGCATGGTTTTTGAAAGGTATTTATTTAAGCCAAGATTATTGGCTTTATTTTATAGGAATTCATTGAACTAAAGTTCACATGTATAGTCTTCAAAAACACATGTATTACTTTACATCAACTATTTTTATATTCTGAAAGGCAGGAAAGCCTAGAGGGCTCACTCCCAGATGGGCTGGGCTTGACTCCCAGGTCTACCATCTATTACTGACCTTGAGCAAATTACTTCTCCCTGCCTCAGCTTTCTCATCTGCAAATGGCAGAAAATAGTGCCTACTTCACGTTATAAGGATTAAACTAATTAATATAAAATACAGACCAGTGCCTGCCACTTGATAAGCCCTTTGTAATTATCGGCAAAAGTCAGGAGGTTCCCTTAAAGGCTATGTGTAATGGCAACATCAGTTTTTATTTCAGAAGATATCGCTATGGAGATAGCGTTGGCAAGGTCGCAGCCAATTGGGGTAAGGAGGAATTAATGTCAACAAGACTTGAGTCAAGGAAACCAGATAAGAGGCAGCTGCAGTAATCCAGGCAAGAAATGAAGAGGCCTGAATTATATGGCAAGTGGTAGTGGGATCAGAAGTGAAAAATATTGGGGCAATATTAGGTATAATACACAGATCCAGACCTTGATCACTATTTGGCTGTGAGAGTTGAAGAAAGGATTCACAATGGACTCCCAGTTTTCAGGCTGGGATGGCATTCTCTAAAATAGGACATAGAAAAAGAATGAGTTTCAAAATCTCAAGTACCTGTATACATCCAAGAGAAAATGCCCTATTGGGGATTTTCTATTAGAATAGAATAGAATGCCCTATTCTAATAGCAGTCTATTAGAACTCAGAAAAAGCTGGATTCAGAGATACCAAACTGAGTGGCATAGAGAACAGTTCAAGTCAAGGAAGTAGATAACATATTAGATTTGCTTTTATCCTCTTTCAATGACCAGGCAATCAGAGCTCTTCTATTTTACCTCAGACTAGAAAACATCATCTAATGCAGTTCTGAGCATTAAAGGGAAATCATATTGAAGATTTCAACCTTGAAGTTAATTGCAAAGTTTGTTGCAGATGGCTAATGTTTCAAAGGTAGAAACCGTTTTCTAAGTGATTTGAATGAAAACATGAACATAAGTCCCTGGTGCCACATTTCCCATCACAGATTGCAGAATTGCCAATGATAGGCCTTTCCTTTGGTTCCTGGGGACTTAATTTCCTGAGGGAACTATTATGGCTATTCAACTTGAAGACCCTGTAGGAAGAATCACAGTTATTTCTCTCTGGGGTCTTACTCTGAGCAAGCAATATGGAAGTAAATAGTCACTAAGGAGAAACAAGGAGAAATAAACAAGCTTTTAGCAAAATGTATGAACAATTCATGTTAAAAAAAAAAAACTGGTCAAATTTTTTACAAAAATTACAAATTAGACCGAGACAGCTACCCTGTTGTGGCTCCTAATCATTATGAGAATGTGTAATCCATACCAGTTTTACTGTTCCCAACATGAAGAGAAAGAAAGGTACATTTCAGTATATGCTAACTTCTGCATGTAGTGTTTATATAAAAGACTGTTTCAGACCAGAACTCAAAACTAGAAATTAGAACTAGGGTATAGCCCCAGTTCTGCCAATGTGTAATGTGGTGATCTTAGACAAGTTGTCTTTGTAGAAAGCAGATAATCTCTCCTCTTTGCCCTAGTATTCCAGAGTTCTGTGATCAAAAGAAAGCATTTAATGAAACTGCTCTTTGAGAAATTATTTTTTAAAGTGCCTTATAAATAAAACCTTCTCGCCATTCAGGAATAACATTTTTTGCCTCAGAAGGCTCGTCAGTTAATGTTGCAAGTATCAGTGTTGTTCCTAGTAACAAAATAGCCTACCATTTACTAAATGCCTAACACACGCTCTGTATGAGATGCTCTTATAAATTTGCTTTAAATATACAACAACCCCAGCAAGACACTAAGATATGACCCTCTTTTCACAGATGGGAAAACTGAGGCTCATAAAAGTAAAGTGACTTGGCCATGTCTAGTGGCTGGTAAACTATAGTTCAGCCTTTAAACACAGGTCTCTCTGACGCTAACATCTACATTGCTTCAACAATGAAATGTTTTCAGATCCAAAGTTGTTTTCTGCAAAGAACTCCAGGTGGGGAAACTAAAATCAAACCATTATCACTTTTCAGTCTATGAGAGCTGAGCCAGAAAGCAGCCCCAGATCTGTGCTCCTCCCAATCTTGTCATGTTCTCTGTAGTTCTCATTCCTGATCTAAACTATGAGACTGTAAAATTCAGGACTAAATCATACACACCTTTAAATATCTAGCAAAAGTAGATTTCAAAGACACTTAAAATGTACTGCAAAATGTACAGCATTTATTCACATACAGACAAAAAGGCACAATTCTACTAAATAGTTAACAAAAAAATACAGCTGTCCTCAACTAGTTTTATAAATACTTTCAAAAAGGGGGTAGAAATAAATACAGGATTGGGCCATGTAATATAAAATAGTCATCTCTACATATACTTTAATTTCTGATTTTTAACTCTTCATGCACCTTTTTTTCGATTTTAGCTGAATGGACACCAAGCTAGGCACATAGTGAAAAATCCTCTGTACAAGGTTACAAATGTAATGACAAGTTTGTCCATTTCAAAATAATTAAGATTTATACACAACACATAAAACCCTTCATTTAGATTTTGTGTTTATAACCTAACAAATGACATTCCAGGCAACTTTACAAAAGTTTAACTAGCCTACATTTTGACATAATACATTGATCATAATCAAAGATATTTCTTGGTCAGGATGCACAAGGAAAGATAAAGCTTAAAAACAAAACAAAAAAAAAAGCAAATGGTTCCATACTAATAGAATGCAAGTGGGTAGATTGGGCTGGTTGCTGCTTATGGCCACCTCATACAGAGTTCCCAGCATGACATGAAACTAACTTACAAAGCTATCATTATACTGTCAGAGAAACCGTGCTCTATACCATTTGCATTTTGAAGCAGGAATAAAAAGTGTGGGCTTTTTATTTTTTTGTGTGTTTTGTTTTTGTGTAGGTTTTTTATTTTTATTTTTTTTTTGTTTTTGTTTTGTTTTGTTTTTTGGTTCAGCATAACTTGGAACATTTGAAAGCTTTTCAACCTAAATGTGGGGAAAAAATAGGTAAGGCATTATTTTTGCACAAAACTAGCATTCCTAATAGTGCAAATGAATCTGATACCTCTTAAAATGGTGAGAGGTCATACACTTACTAGATTAATTTAGATTTTCTTTCTATGGCTTGACAAATTACCCCTCTATAAATTCTACTCTCACCCAGAGCTGTTGCTGTAGTCAAAAGATAACTGTAGAGTCCAACCTTCTCCTGTATCCAGCAAAAGGCTTTTGCTCATATGCAAAAAAAAAAAAATCTAATTTTTAAATTATGCTACAAGTGAATGTACAACTTGGATTCATAAGAACCTTCTATTATCTGTAGCAACAAGCTGATCTGGACAGCAGTCTTTCAAAATGAGCCCAATAGCTCAAAAATAGTCAATCTAAAAACCTGGGTCATTCTTTCCCCTCCCCTGAATTAGCTACTAAAATGTACTCGAAAAGTTAAGACTTGGTTTGAAAATGTCATACATACAATGGGGATGCATCAGATCTACTATTTGATCATCTGATAAAACTTGCATAGCAAGATGGAATTCAATAAGCCTTTTTTTGTTGTTGACAATCATCTGGAAGACTTGAAAATTAACTACAGAACTCAAAGCATTATTTATTAAGGATCATAATGTCCCTGCCACATGGAAACAGATGTGTAAATCAATCAAGAATCTTAATACTGATACTAACAAACTAAGGAATAATTTGGGGGAAGTTGGGCTTGTTCCAAATGCCCATAATTCTAAATCTCATTGCTATTTAAACTTTCCTTCTCTTAAGTTTGATTCACAACCACATTGAATTCCAAAGAAAATTAACAAGACCTTAACACTATCCACTGTCTTAATACATACGCACTACAGTGAGTGCAAAAACAGAACATTGTACTCAAATTTAATGCTAAATTTATTATTGCTGATAACTTACTAGTTATTGCCATTTGCAATTAGACAGTCCAAGTTACGAATTAGAGTTTAGAACTCTGAATCCAGAAAACCTATTCAAGGGTACACTTCAATCCTTTTCCTGTATAACCTTGGTCAATAGTAAGAGCTTATCACAATTTATTGCCTCTCTATTGTTTTTAAAATATAACCTATTTTGCTTTTTTTTTCCCTTTTTTTCTTTTTCCTTTTTTTTTTTTTTTCTTTTTTTTCTTTTTTCCTTTTTCTTAAGGAATCCACTCATGTTGGAAGCCCGGATTCCCCGACATATGCACTAGTGGTTGGCTCTGGGAAGTATGAGTCACCAGAGTCTGGAAGTTCAGTGCTTGAACTTGAATAGCCATTGTACTGTTGGAAGCCACATGGCCAGGTATTGGCAATGGCCAGGGAAATCCCAAGCTGGCCCAAGAGCCAGTGGTTAGGGAATAGGAAGGTCAAGAGGACTGGTCAAATTTGTACCTCAACTGCCCTTTCTTAGCTAGAACTTTCCTAAAGGCTTCACTCTTCCCCAGTCCTATATCCACAACCCACTCACAGGCTTCAGGCAGCAGGACCTTGCTACATTTACCCTACGTCTCCACACTGCAGCAGCCCTACCCTGTCCCCTCAGCTCTTCCAGTAGTGACCTTTTCTAAAATGCTCTCTTCCCCTACTGTTGTATTTACACACGAATTCCCTAGTGTTACTGAAGCTTCAGAGCTGCTGCCTGTATACTATAATGCAACAAAAACAGCCTTGTGGGCCAAAATAGAAATATGATTTCAAGATCTACCATAGACCTAGAAAATAAGCTTTACGGGCTATAAATTGTATTGAGGGTTTCTCAAGAACCATATCTGATTCCGTATATTCAGGGAACCATGAGTTTGTGCTTTGGGAAGAATACAGAAGGCAGTAAAAACTCATGAGGCTTATTTAAGCCTTGCCTTCTTTAATACTTATTTAATTTTTCATTCTTATTTTAGTGTTTAGTTCAGGTTCTAGTCTTAGCAGTGTCTTACGGTTACAGTCTACTCTTCTGTTTCCTCAACAAGTTGCAAATAACACAAACTTTTCACAACAATGATTTATAAACGACTCTGGAAAAGAAATTCAAGCTGAATTGCAAGTAAATGTGTTTGTGTAGCTCAGGAGTAATGGGTTTCTGCTTGTCCCCCACATCAGAGCTCTCCTCTAGCACAGCCAGTGACGAGCCCACAGGGCTGCTCACGCCACCTCTGTGTCATCAAGAGGCCAAGATGCTTCTCCTGATGATGTCTGTCCTCCTGCTGATAGTGCTGCTGGCATGTATACACTTTTTTTCTGATGCCTCACTCTCTGAGTCACTCATTTCCACGTCAGGGACATACCCGTCATTCTCATTGTCGGATTTTAATTTGCTTTTTGCCCTTTCCTTGGCTGGAACTCGGCCTAGGCCCAAATATGGGTAGTCTGAGTGCTGGTGGCAGGCCCCTTCATGGGCCTCTCCCTGCTGCTGCCGTTCCCCCTTCTTTGGAATCCGGAATCCTCCCCAGTTTTTCACTGGGCTGGCAGGTGTTGTAGGCACTTTGACTGCAGTCTGATTATAGTTTACTTTGATTAGGGAGCCATTGCACTTGGGCACTAACTCCTTCCTTGTGCCAGGGGCTGACTGCCCCACTCCAGGGGAGGTGGCAGCTCTTGTGTTGTCCAGATGCCTCTGGGACATGTCTGTAGACCTGAGAGGCTTGTGACTCTGTTTAAAAGGTTTGTCCTTTAAGTCTCCTTTAATGAGATCACAATGAAAACGATTGTCTCTTCTTTTCCCATGGTCTGGCATCACCACACCGTTTTTCTGTTGTGCTGATATGAGACGTGCTTCTGCAAAGGTCTTTTCCAAACTCAGAAAGCTCTCTGGGACCACCATCCCCTCCCTTCTGCCACACAGGTCTGGCTGCTTTAGCAGGGCTTTGCCTTCACTCCCACAGCTGTTCTGCAATGGATCTCGCTTATGGGGCTTTTTCAGTGAATGAACCAAGGAAGTGCCCATTTGTTTCCTGAAGAACGCAGAATGCCACTTCAAGTCCTCTATCTTCGGGGCATCAGGGCCCACAGAAGGACTGTTAAACAAAAGCATGTTTTCCAGTGAGGAGGAGGAGCAGGAAGAAGAAGGCACACCTATGAACAGAAAACCGCAAATAAGAAAAATTAGAGCAGAACCAAATTGAAAAGAATAAAATTCTAGACCCTTAGTATGGCCCAATTTATGCAAACTTTCCAAACAGTACAATAAACACCTAATTTGTGAAAATTTGATTTTTATAGTAAAGATATGACCTGCCTTGAGAATCTGCATTCAATCTGCATACTCAATATGCTACGTTTTCTAAAACAGCTAAAAGTTCACACAGTTTTTCATAGAACAGTATCTTTTCGAGGAATACATTTCCCTTCAAACAAAATAACTGATGTGATTTTCAAAGTGGATGTATGCAGAATCTGTCAGGCGGTTGATGGCTGCCTCTTCCCCCTCTGCCTGGTTATACAGCAGCCACTGCACCAGGTACCACCACTGCCCCGTCCCCTGCCGCCCATGTGGGATGGAGCCCCCAGAAGGCAGGGACTGGGGCTTCTAAGTTTCTTTTTCCAAAGTGTCTATAACCTTGCAGGGCTATTATAAGGACAAATACATGTAAATATGTGAAATGAATAAAGGAAAGTGTTTAAAATCGTTCTTGACATGTACTCAAAAAAAGTTCACTGTTATTATTAAATGCAAATCTATTTGTAGGATTCAACTGAATTGTCATCCAATTTGAGGATAAGTTAAATTGGTGTTTTTCAAACTTTTTAATGCAAATTATGGTAAGACTAAATTTCACGGCATAGCAAAAGTTCACATTTCATGAAATAATATCAACCCTCATCACTCTGACATTTTTTATTATATATTGTTTTCAAAGCTGGTCGTGACCCACTGAATTCATCTCACAACCCACTAATGAACTGTAACCTCCCGTGTGGAAAACACTGGGTGAATCCATAACACATTAGAGTTCATCAGAAGGACCAACCATATTTCTGCAAGAGGCTCAAATGCATCTACAAAGAGCAGTTCCCATGTTTTCCGTCTCCCATAAGGTATGAACCACCAGGAAAACAAGGTTCAGTCCCCTGAGTATGAGAGAGGAGCCCATCTGAAAACTTAGTACCTATCAGACGTGGACACTGCAAGCAAAGGAAACATTGCTAGCCAGCAACTTTCAACACAGACCTGTCATGACCAGGGAGGGTTTTTTATAATCTGCTAGTTTGGAAGTACCTGACTTTTCAATCAGTAGAATCAACCTTCACGCCACACTTAATATATTTCTTTTACTGGATCACCTATCATGGGAAAACAGATAAGGAGGGACTGACATGTTCTGAATTCTGATTTCTATCTACTTGACTTGGAATCTGTGTCTCTGAAGAGCCCCCAACTCATGACCTTCCATATGCTTATGCTTCTACGGAGGACACTCTCATTCAGCAGAATGTCTCTACCCGCTCTCAGAATCACACAGAGTTTAAACCATGGACCCTAATGACATATATAAATCATGGCCATCTGCTTTGTTTCACTTGGAATCACCTATCTTACAAGGCAGGAGACTGACTTGAGGCATGACAACTGATAAGTTTAGAACTGGAAAAAGAAAAAGCATCATAAAGATTTTCAACTGCATTCCCTACAGCATCCCACAGGAAGATTAATGTTGTTTTCAACTAATCATACCTAGTAATGGTTCTTAGAAAGAAGGGAGGATTTGTTTTCCTTTTCTGGAATAGCAGTAACACTTCTGAATGCATATCTACATTACAGCTGTGTTAACACAAAACACCTCCCAACCTTGTTAAGAATCTCATTCATTCACCCATGCAAAAACTGCAGCCGAGAAATGCAAAAAGCTGCCTACAATATCCATGAAAAATGATGCCCGTGAAATCAGATGAAAATGCTCTTTGCAGCTTATTTTTATAGGTAATCACTCATTATAAAAGGACTTAACAAGAGTCATAGAAAGCCCTCCAATGGCACAACTCCACAGGTACGATTTGCATTAATGATCCCAGGCAACATCAGCTCGGCATCTGCTGGCCAGAGGCCGGGTGATTTGCACCAGGCAGCCTTCCATGGGGATTGTTTATACAAGGACACAAAGGTGTGTGATAAAATAGACCCTGATTATTTGTATTGGAGTAGGAATAATGAAAAGATGGAAGTTCACTTTAAAACAAAGAATCTGAATCAAACTACTTTTACATATGATACCCTAACTAGAAAATTTTATTTTAAAAGTATTACAACTAAACTCCAAGCTCCAGCTAATGACATATACTTGATACATCTGGAAAATATTTAATCTTATATTTCGTCTTGGTAAGAAAATATCTAGAATAATGTCAGTAAGTTAATGCCATTAAAACTATGTAACACATCATTAAAATCTCCCTACCGGTAAGCCTTTTTGTATTTGTTCATCTGACCAAGTTCCTGTAGTCACATATGTCTGGCTAGTTATAGACAAAGCAGAATTTGGATTCCACAAAACAGGTTATCTAACAATTTCTTTAACGTTTCATAATAATCTAGATACAGTGACAAAAAGCCACCATCACAGAAAAGTAAGAATAAATTGACTATCACTCTACAATGCAAGCCCCGAGAATGTTGCTGCTGTAACTTCAAAGGGCAGTGGAAGGCAAGAGAGAGACACTCACTGTCTTGCAGTGAAGTCCTGCCCAAGACCCACCCAGTTCCATGAGTTCTGTGATTCTGCCTGATCCAAGCTCCACAGATCTTCCTCTCTGAAATCCTTATACTACGTACTCTCTGGGGCTTATGATCACAGGATGTTGGTGCTAAAAGGGACTTTGGAGGTCATGATTATAGACCAAACCTCTTTTTACAGATCAAATGAAGCCCAAGAGGTTAAACAACTTGCCCAACTTTGCCCTTGATCTCCAAGTAACTGATGTGTTCTCCAGAGTGGAGGAAGTATGTATTTTAGAATTGCCTCTATGCCTAGCCTAGAGTAATGCAAAATAGAAGGTACTAAATAAATACTTGGTGCTCAATCTCATAAATATTAAAAATCCCATCTACACCAAAAAAAGCCCATTATGAACATTATCTAAAAATGGACAAGCGTCTTAAGTACACAGTCTTAAGATGTATTTACCAGATGTTACAGGTAGATCCAAAGGTTAAATAATCTGTGTAGGTATCCCCATGATACATTTACCAAGTGCTCTGTAATATATAAGTCACTGGTTTCACTTGAGTCTTACAATTCCAAAAGGTAGCTTGAAATATCATCCCCATTTTACGTGAGAAGACACTGGGGAACTCAGAATTAAGACTTGCTTGTATTTGCCCAGTAAGTAGAGGATACAGGATTCAACTCATGAATTTGAGGCCAAATCCATAGCTTTCCCCTAAATCATGTTTCAAATAACTAAAGATTTTCTTTAAATATGAAAGTCTGTGCTTCTTAAATTCTTCCATGGGATAAAGAAAATGAAAGAAATTAATTTTTTTTTTCCCTTAACAGTGTTAAGGCTTACAAACCCCTGCCCTGTATTTTGACCTACCAGGGCTTAAGGCATACCTGAAACTCTTTCTTGCTCCAAGAGCTTAGTGTAAAGATTGAATATCTGTTCCTGGACTTTGCACACAGATCGTTTAATCTTTTCCCTGCGGGTCACCATGTAAGTGAGGTTCCGAACCTAGAATGTAGAGAATAAAGATTCTAAGTAAGCAATACATTATGACAGTACTTTGGTGCTTTTTAATTTTCTTTACCTGAGAGAAATTGGTCCTACTAGGGCCTTGACAGACATGTGAAATCAAAATGTACTTTACACAATTATCCAATCTCTAATCTCCTTTTGGGCAGATAGCAAGTATTCCACAAATACCCCTCAGTGTAGTCAACAGCAACACAGAAAAAAAGGGTTAGATCTCAGGAGGAACATCTACAGGACTTGTGCAAAAGCCCTGCCACCTCCACCACACCTAGCCGTTCCAGCAAAGAGAAGGCCACTGGTGCCCAAGCCAAGACTTGCTCCCTCTTGTCAGAGGACTTTGTTTACCACCCATCAGTATCTTCTTCCCAGTAATTCTATTGCCAATGGCTTTAGAGCAGTTCAGAAGCCACTTTTGCTGCACTTTATCAAGCATCTTCGGAAGGTTGAACTGGCTAAGCACCAGGGCTCAGAAATGAGCCCTGCAGAGGGTCCACTAGAAGACCAAATGGTCACCAAGAACCCAAGTAAACTTCTATGTCAACTGGACACTGAATTCTGAAATGCCTGGAGCAAGCAGGTAGCTTACGTGTTCCTATGAAGTATCTAATACCTAGGAAACTTCCTTCCCGCTTCGCCAATGATTTGCTAGGTTGACATCTCCAATCCAGCTCTCTGCATCACTACTTGAAAAACTGATATTGCCCTGCTCCTGATGCATTTGTAACTGGAAAGACCCAAGTGCTAAGAGCTCCACTTGCTATCTGCTTCAGATCACAAGTACACGTTCAGTAACCCATACTGAGTAATCAACACTTAGATGCATTCCCCACTTTTAAAGCTGCCTGTCACCTCTTAATACAAAAACAAAATTTAAAGAATTAGTCACTACACCCCCTTAATCCTTTCCTCCTCAAATCTTCTATTGGTAAACCTGCCTAGATTACACAGGCCTGAAAGCACAACATACCAGATATACAATTAAACCTTTCTTCAGGAAGATGTGGACAAGACCACCTAAATAATCTCAGTGGCAGGAGAGGGAAGTGACCACATCTTCCCCTCAGCTCCTACAGTCAAGGCCCTGCCTACACTCTCCTTAAACTCATGTCTTCCTAGGAGCAATCCCTTCCCCGGCCACCTTACTTTATTATTTTTTTTTTTTCCATAAACTCAACCAAGTGCTATCGCCTTACTTTTAATGGAAAGAGTTCAAAGGTCACCAGTCTTTTCTGGGACAATGAGGACAGCAACTAGAGTCAATAAGCCTTGCCAGGACACAAAATTTTGTACTCTGGCTTAAGTACAGACACTTCCCCTAAGGTCTCCAGTCCTTTCTGAATCCTAACAACTCCAGCTGTGTTCAAGGCTCTCATTTGCAAGAGGATAGGAGGCTTTATTGAGAGAAACAGGACATGGGCTGACTGGCTTTTGCATTTGCATCAAGGCATAATCTCCTTGTCTGAAGCAGGAAAATGATCCTAACCAACTGAGGGTCTCCCTCTTTTTCTACATCAATTAGTAATATAAGGATATACTAATACTTCTTGTTTTAAAAGAAACATATTTTAAAATTAAAGAATTGAGAAGAAAAGCACTCTCCCTGTCTCAGCATAAATATGTTATTGTCACTCAGCCTGGGTAAGGCAGTCCCTTCTCTGACAGTTGCCCACCCATCCCCAAGCCAGGAAGTGGGTGTCCTTTAGAGAAATCCTGACCGACATGGGAACAGAGGTGGCTCACAGACCACTCTCTTTGATACATACCGCCCCACCCAAGGGGCCAGACCTACATCCTTGTCACAGATTTAAACCTTCTGGAAAACACAGAAGAGTTTTTACATTAAGACAAGGAATCTGACTTCTGGAAATAGGAAACGGAAACAAATTCTCTGACATCCTAGGAGTAGACAGGTTCCTCTCATATTCAAGGTCAGATGTATAGCAGATACTTATTAATATATCTCTTATTTGAGGTTATCCATGAAAATGGAAAATAGTTAAGCCAGGGAGCCTGAACATTATTCAAGCCTAATTTGGGTAGCTTTGACCACTTCCCCCGGGAAAGGCTTCACCATGGCTGCCAAGTGGAAAAATCCCACTTCTAATCTCCATATCTGGTGAGAAGTACCTAAATATAAATCCAAAAAGCGAAGGCCATGATTTTCAATTGGAACTTACCAGCCCCTGACTAACCACACTTTAGAGTAGTGACACCCTAAACCTGACCTCTGTATGCACGAAGTCCTTACAGGACATTAATCAGCAACCTGTGTGTAGAGTTGAACTGACATTCTACTATCCTCAAAACACATCCTGTTTGTCCCATCCTGTACACTGGTCAACCAAACTTCTCCTCTGCTTTTCTTCTTCCAATTTCCAGTGAGGAGGCACCCAAAAACAGCTCCTAGTGCATTCTCACACCACCTCACACACTAGGATCACTTTCCCCTACATTGGTGGTTCCCAAACAGAAATAGAGTGCTGGCCCCACCTCCTGGCGGAGGGGCCCAAGAATTTGCATTTCTACCAAGTTTCCAGATGATGTTGAAGCTGGTCAGGGACCACACCCTGAGCACTACTGCCCCAAGAATGGTTTTAATAGGTTTTCTTCAATCCTAAACACTGTTTGCAATACTAAAGCTAAACATGCCTTTTGTTCAGGGAAAAACTGTAGTCTCTATCAGATTTTCAAAGATGACCATTCCACCAAGTGATGAGGAGGACTGTCCCCCAGGGCTTGGCTACTTTCCAAACCACTAGCCAGAGTGAAAGGTAGCATGTCTTTATGTGGACAAGCAATCATTTGCTGAACTCACGTTTACTGCATCCTTTAAAAGACAGTATTTAGGGGAAAGGAATCACACCAGAGAGTGAGTCTTGGGAACTTGGTATCCTCCCACATCAGCAACCATGTCTTCTCAAAGTTGTGGGCTCCCAAGTTGAAAATCTTTCCTGTCACCTAACTTTCAGATGCAGAACTGGTACCCAGGTGTGCAATGCCCCAAGGTGTATAATTGCAGGAAAGAGCAATTACCATAATCATTCTGAGTTGTCTGCATTTTTAATGAAGGCCACTCACTTGTCAGTTTAGCAATGACCTATGCCTCCTTTATAGTCACATGAATTAAATAATTTTTGAGTATCTACTATGAACTGATATTGTGTGAGTTAAACAGAACACTGACTTACTTGAGAAAACAAGATAGCAGTAATTTTTGATGTTCTTATTATTATCCCTGCCCTGATGAGCCCTTGGCCTGATATACTTATTGTTTTAATTACAAAGAACTGTGCAACTCTCTGGGATATGGCAAAGCTTTCAATGTTTTAAGGCCTCCACCATTGAAGGCATCATGACAAATTTGGGGAAAACACATTTTTCATTATAATAAACCCATTTTAAACTGAGACTAAATTCCCTAACATCTCTTAGACTTTTTAAAAAGTAAATGTAAGTAATGCCACACACACACACAAATCCTGATTTATTCCCTGTTTCTCATACATCATCGGCATTGTTCTACTTCAACAGCGACAGTGATGACTCCAAAAAAAAATGTTTGGAATTTAATTGCAAGTGCATGTTAATCTGAGTAACTTAAGTACAGAAAAGAGTTAGTACACCACAAGCATTTTCTACACTTTTATTTTGTGGTGATTGTGAGACAAAAAAACACAGTCCAAACATTAGACTTCTCGTCCTCCCCTCCCAAGGACTATCTGACTCCACAGCTCATGCACCCCAATTACAACGGTTGTCGGGCTGGGATAATGGATTCTCACCAGGATTCCAGTTTATCCTTTCGAATCCCTTCTCATTCCTTAACAAAAATGCCACACACACATGTGGTTAAGGCGAGGTCTTCTTTACACTCACCACCAGGGGGCATGTGGGAGCACAAAGCCTCACAAACCTGCTCCCAGCTCCTGCCTCTCCTCGCCCTGAATCAGCCACCTTCCCAGGAATCCCAACCTGGTCTGGCGCTCAGTCACTGTATTAAAAGGGTCTCTAAAGAGCACTTAAAAATACTTTCACTTCTACACCATCTCCAGCAGGGCTGTGCAGGTCTCTGTGGATCTGGTTCAGTACTTCCCGTTTATCCCTATTCTTTGCCTCCACTCCCATTTCACATCACCTATGAGTCAGACGCTCTCCAAAGCAGGTGAGTCACTCCCCACTAATAAGCAAGGTGCTTGAGGGAGACGTGTTAACTGTTTCAGGCCACTTGGGTGCCTTTCAGTGCAGACTGCTTCAGGCCAGAAAGCCTCAGTTCCTTATCTTACACACTAATGAATTTAATCAGTGGGCAACAGACAGGGGAGTTGACACAGAAGGTGCTCTAGCAGCATCCCCAATTAGCAAGCCTCGGTCAGAAACCACCTACAGGGAGCAGGGGGCCCTGGGGGAAGGTGGCCCACTCCTAATTATTCCAGTAGCAGGAAGGGAGGTCCACACTGGGACCCCAAAGGTAACGGAGGGCGGGGGAGGCACGAAGCAGCAAACAGCTGAAGTGCCAGCAGCTGAGGCTCCAGCAGCCCCCATGTTCGGCAATCCAGTAGTGTGGCGAACAGTGCATCTGTAGTGTGCTTAGTAGGACCAGGGCTCCTCACACAGATCGGATGCCCCTGTGCACCAGGAATCCCGCCCCACGCCCGCAGACACACCACAGAGACACGATGGACGAATGGACGGACGGACACACACACACACACACGTATTATATACACAGCCTCAGTGATGACTTAGCACCTCACTGCCAGGAGTGTCTTCTGTAACCTATGTGCGTGTGTGGAGTTCATGCACACACAGCACCCACAGCCTGCTCTGCTCCGTGACAGTACTGGGAATGCCCCTGTGAATTAGCCAAAATCAAAGGTGGGCCAGTGAGAGGCAGTGCTTAGCTCTCCCCAGTGAGCCCGTCACCAGCACCTAATGTTTCCCCAGACTGAACAAGAGATTTTCCTATCTCTGCGCCCCCAGCCCCCACCATAAATTAAATCCATTCTGGTTTCCTAAATTGGTTGTGAATAATTCTGAGTCAACTCCTTGGTAATTTTCCTGGGGTTCAGGAAAATTCTAGCACTATAATGAAGGAGGGGAAAAAGACACACCCCATTTGATCTTGCAGAACAGTAAAGATTAATGGGAAAGTGTTTTTTAAAAAAAAAAATCACAAAGAAGCTCCCCACTCAGTGGCAGTCTTGCACATATGTACAATGAGTTTACCAGCCCATAAATATATTTAACCAACACAACCTCATGCTGCGGTGTGTACAAGGGTCTGAGAGTAAATGACTGGCTATCATTTCTTGCTCTGGGCGAGCATTTGCCTCTTTGCATCTTCTTCTCTAAGTCACTATAAGGTGTCAGTGTCAATCATTACCCTCTCCAGGTCCTGCCGCAGGTGTGTGAACAGCTGCAGCCTCCTAAACAAGACATCCTGCTCCCGCTTGGCTAGATTGTCCTCTTCGTCTTTCTTTGGGGTGATCAGGGGCTTGTTGAAGTTGACCTTCCTCTTCAACTTCCAGTACTGGTACAGGAAATCCACTACTTCCTCGGGCAGCCGCAGGGCCCTGGCAACATCCAGCAGGTTGACGAAGGTGTAGAACTCGTCCTCCAGCTGTTGCAGCTTCTGCTTACGGACACTCACCCGGTGGGCCTCCTCCCGATTCTGCTCAAGGCTGGCAAAGGGCTCCAGCGGATTCCGGGGGGAACACTCAGGGGCCCCATTCTCCTGTGTGCCCCCCTCACTGAGGCTCTCCTCCGGTTTCCTGTGTGAGCTGTGCTTCGGGCAGTAGGACTTGAACTTAACTTCATCGTTCTCCGCCAGGATGGTCTTCATCTCCAGGCCCTGGTCAAAAGCACAAGTCACGTGGAAGGCTGTGCGGCAGTTCTTCACCGAGCACTGGCAAGAAATGCAGAGAACAAGAGAAAGGATCATTATGGACCAACCACCACCAACGGAAGCCCCTCAGTGCTGGGCATCCCTGCGTAGCCACTCACAAGGACCAGCCACACTTCAAGCGTGTGCTGTGACAGAAAAGTGTTATTACATGGATGAACCCTGGCAGATCAAGTCATGTTTTAAATGAGGCAAGGCTTGGGTCCAAGGGCACTCTTTAGAAGAAAGGAAAGGTTTTATCAACCAAACCCTAATTTCATAGGAAAATAAAGGTATCCAAATCCCCTCTTAAAGCAGACATGGTTATACAAATGACACATGTAGATGAAGGTAGCTTGGCACTCAAAAGAACTTGTACTCAATGTGCAGAGTTTACACTGAGATATTAATATGGTTTTTCCTATTGATGAGCTCTTTTAGTGTAAAGCTTAAATAAGAATCTCCTGAGAAAGAACGATTCCTAGTCATGGCTTTAAAAGGAACATAAAGCCTTGTCTGACCCCAGCCAGGAAGAGTCCCAATACAAGTGGGAAAATAAACTGAGCACTTGCACTTCCTTAAAGCAGCGCCAGGTCATGGCTGAAGAAACTAAATAAAAGCCCCAAGGGACAGGAGACAAGGAGAATCCAGCACAGGAGGATGGGGAAAGGTCTCCACACCAGGGAGGAAGCGCTGCTGGATACACGGAGAGGGCTTCGAGCCCCGGTGCACACCACGCCTGGCAACTGCAGGGGGTGGCAGAACCCTGAGCGGCCGCTCCTGTGGGTCACCAGGCATCATCAAGCTGTGCAGAACACCTCCTGTCTCTGTTGCCTAAACAAGGGCTACAATTTAGTGCCTTTGATCCAGACGGCAAGCCTCTGGCCTTGCAGGAGAGCAAAGTGATTAACTTCTCCCCGTCTGATCTTGCTGAGCAAATCCCTGGAAGGAGGTTCCTCCTGGTGACTGAAGCCAGTCCCTTAAAAGCAACACTGTATTGTGTGAGGCCAAGTGATCCCTGGGGCATGCCAGGGCTACAGAGAGGAGCAGAATCCAGTGGCTCCAGGCCAACTGAAAAACTTAATTAAACTCATTCGACTGACCCTGAAGCACATAATCACGGATGGCAGAGTCTAGAGTTGGGGCTTTTCCCCCTAATCACTTCAGTATTTAAGAGGCGACTCGCTGCCAGCCATGCTTTCTTCCATTACTATAAAAGTCTTTTACTCAGAAGTATAGAAAATCCAGCTCCCTTCAACATTCCCCCATTACAAACACCTAAACCACATGAACTGACATAAATCTGTAATTTTATCTATAAATAACCTCAATTCCAAGAAATGTGTGAAATCAGCTTTGGTGGCAGAACACACACACACACACACACACCTGGCCACTGTCATGAAAAGACAAAGTGTCCTCCCTCGTAGTACACAGCCAAGTGGGAAGTAAAAGTGGGAACAGATGACTGAGACACTATCTGTGTTTGGCTTAAACTACACTTAACCCAAGCGCTCCAACCTTAAAGAGAAATGAGCTGCAGCAGAATATTTATACAGGACTTTGTAAAGACGCCAAATGGCCTTCCTCTGGGTTTTCCCATTCAGGTTGACTCAGCAAACAGATGTTACAGAAATGTAAACCAGAGCCTTCACAGCTGCAGACATTTCAGAGAGGAATTCTTTTAATAAAATCAATCCATTCTGTAAAGATATGAAAAATCATCAGCTTCGTTGGCCTCTTCTTCAAACTAATGTTCTGGGAAAAAGAGGTCAACGGCAACAAAAAGGTCATTATGTTGTCTGCCCTTCAGAGGGGGAACAAAGATCCCATTTGCCCACCTCTTTGAAACGTCAGTGTTGGGCCAGGACTGGCATGCTCAGGGACAGGCGCACAGTCTAAGCTCGGGACATCAGGTAGTGCGGTCTGCCACAGCCGCTTCCCGCCGCCACACGTGCACACACCCGCTCTCACGCCTTCCTGTTTCCCCGCCATTCTCCTTCCCCAATCCAACTCTCGGGTCATGTTTCAATTTTAAACATATTCTATTCACATATAAAAAAAAAAAATCTTCACTATTTTCAAGGTCCCCAGCCAAATCCTACCAGCTGTCTCATGCCCCACCCTCTGAATATGTCTATTACATCTTAGCTTCTCGAACACCAGTAGAAGTGATAAAGAAGTAAAGTAGAACCACTTGCCTTGTAAAAAATGAAAAGTTTTTAAAACCACTAATCAGTGGGTACCTTACCAAAAGAAGTATTTATCAGCCAAAATATAAACTGATTGTGCCAAATGAGGTCATTGCTCTAAAACCCATGGCTGGCAGTTGAACCAAGCTTGCGGAATTTGTGTCTATGCGAGCCATTGTGTTTTCTGCACTGAACGAGAAGCCGTTCCACAACAGTGCCTCTGCTCCAGAATTCAACAAGAAAACCGAGGAAGAGCCTGTGGACTGTGCTGGTACATCCCAGAGGAAGAGATGGGCTGGACCTTTAGGGCCAACACCAGCTACACACAGCATTTCAGGCCCCTCAAATCATGACTGTCTAAATGTCAATAATGTGAGGACCAGAAATTAACTTCTCAGGCAGAGTTTTAGATAAGATGAATAAAAATAGCATGCACGCCATCTACTTTCCCTCCTTAACCTACCTACCTCGTGACTTTCTACACTCACCTGTATCTGGACATACAAATGCAGGCAGCATTTTTACATATAGGTCCTCCCTGTCTCTGTCACACACACACACACACACACACACAGTGCCGAAAAGAATCAGATACCCGGGTTGTGTTTGGACCAGATAACAACTTATGAAAGTACAGTGCAGCACCTCATGGACGCCCCTCTACCCAGTGCTCCAAGAAGGAGTCTCTGTTTCTCCAACTGCAAAAGCGCCAGCATGCCCAGCTGATCACAAACAGGTGTGTGCACACCTGGGCAACCAGCAGTCTCTGGAGGCAGCCACAGGGTCTGCAGCTACATGTGTCACAGCAGGTGGAAGGGTGGCCACCTCTAAAGTGCCAAGGAGTGTCTAAGACCTGGTTCTTCCCAAGAGATGCCTGCCTGTGGGAAGAAGCTGTGACGCCAGGCGTAGGGCAGAAAGGGAGAAACTGGAGACAAATGGGAACCGCCTCACTGCTCAGGTTGACTTCTGAACCACCCTGTGATTATTAAGGCTCAGGTTCTGGTTACACTGGGTGACAATCAGCCAACTAAAGGCGTCTGTGCTGCTGGAGTCATCTGTCAGAACCTCGCCGTGCTTGCTGGACTCTAGTCCCCTCTCCAAACCCTCAGACAGTTCACAGCACCCTCCCTCATCTTGCTCCCTGCAACACAGGAAAGGACAATGAACCATTCTTACAAAGCCAATTACCTGTATGGAGGCCCCAAACTTCTCATTGCAGAGGCTACACACCAGCGCCCACCGACTGCTGGGGATATGGGACACCTTTGTGATGGGCTCCATCTTCTCAGGGCTGCCAATGCTCACCTACAGATCAAAAATAGCAAGAAGGGGTGGGGTAGGCTATCAGAGGCTGAACATGGACATTAGAAACTTAAAGATCCATTACTTTCCTGTGTCTCTCCTACCAGACAAGGGGTAAGGGGCACTTGCCCTCCTAGGACAAGCAAACCCCTACTTTAAAAACATCAGGACAGCCCCAGGCCCCTAGCTCTCAGCCAGTGGCAGCAGAGCCCAGAGCCCAGTCCCCATGTGACACGGACACACCTGCTTGTAAAAAACACTCAGATAAACTCATACGTATCAGGACAATGCAATCTACTAGACCTCTGGCCCACAAGGCATTGGTCAAGACTAAAAATCCATCTTAAATATATTTAAGTAAGTTGTCAGCAATGGGGTCAGTAAATATATGCTGTTTTTAATCTCACTGAAGAAAACCATTTTCTTCAGAAAACATGACTACATTCAAAGTAGAAAACTACCAAGATACATAAGGTAGCGTCTCTATATTCAGCCTGGTTCACTGAACTGTATCCTGTTAATACCAAACCATGAGATCCGGTGCTACCAAGACCCAAATCACGAAACCTCAGTTCAAAATCATCCACAGATAATTTTCCTCAGGAGGAAAATGTGCCAAAATCACATACCAAAAAAATGCTGAAATTTGAATCACAAATGATATTCTTATAGTGAGCCATGCAAATTAAATTAGTCAAGGTCTGGGACTTGATATAAATTAGACCAGACCTGAAATTAAAAAGGTTGAGGCAGAATAAGAATTTAAATTAAAAAATCCCAAAAGTGCGACCTAGAGCAGTGGTTTTTCAACCATGGTGCCGCCGCACACACGGCTTGCCAAGCACAGGATTTACAGCCACACCCAGGCCGCAGCTGGTCAGCGCTGCTGATCGCTCCCGGGAGCGGGTGTCAGCAGCGGAAGTCTGCCGTAATGGGCAGGGGAGGCAAAGTCTGAGCCCCACCAACCTACAGACCAACTCACTGGTGCTTCCAGTTAACACTTCCACAAATTTACCATCCTGTCATGATGCCACAAGGTAACAGTGTGCTTGAGATTCAGTTTAAGGAGGAAAAAAAAAAGGTAGCAATGAAAAGGTGTCTCTTTACTCATCAGCTACAATGCTGCCTCTTTATGAATGGCTCCCCCCACCCACCCACCCAATCCCAGTTAAAAGCCAGGACCCTGTGAGCTAAGGTGCTATTAAGAACCATGCTTACCTCAGGGATCCACAGGGCACAGCTGACGTGGACCCACTTGGTTCCGCTGCGGGTGGGCTTCATAGCTCCACCCTTCTTGGGACACAGCAAACATTTTGGCTGAACCCCCAAGGCACATGTCCGGCACAGCCAACTGCCCTCTGGTACCTTGAGGATTCCGTAACAGGCCTGTAATGCCACAACACATCCCCAAGGAAAAGACAGAAAGAGAAAAGATTGATTTTTTCCCATTATATCTATTAATCTTAAAACACCTAGAAAAATTTTAACAGAATCACCACCAAAATGGAGATATTCTCACATCTACCTAGCTCTGACCCTGTGCCCTCAGGGAAAATGCCAGGCAGCCTCCAGCTGCACTTAGGAAGTGTGTGAGCTCTGCAGACACAATACGTATTCATTAGCTGAGGGTGGTCCTGGAAACTGGAGGACAGAAAGGTTTACAAAACTCTGCTTCACTGTGTTGCTGCAGAAACCCATCTATGCCAAGTTCCAACACTCTACAGGCTTAGGAGGAGGAAGCTGTTTCTTTCTGCTTTACGGATGGAGGTGGGACACAAAGTGTGGAGAAAAAACACAACGCAGTTGAGAGTGTCCCAAAACTCCTACGAAACGGCAGTGGAAACAGGAAACAAACTAAGGAGCACTCTCGTTCCCTACGCTAAGCAAACTCTACTAACTAGATCCCAACACTCTCCCGAGCGAACACAAGACGCAGAAAAAGGAGACATTCTAGACAAAGAGAATGTAGTCTCTTTAGCTGATATTTACAACAAAGTCCCTTTTGCACAAGATGGCAAAATTACAAAAGACAGCATAAACTGCAGAAATCAAGGCTTTCACTACTAAAGTAAGACAGTTCAAAGAGATAAGGCAAATGTTAAGTGGAGTAAAGAAACAAAACCATGATGATACCACAGACATATTCAGAGAGCCCTTTAAAAACCAAACTGTTCAGAACTTTATCCTTAAATGAACTGGAAGCCAGGAAGTCGAGAGTCACAGTTACATAGCTCTAATTCTCCAGACAGAAAAAACACAGCCGCTATGCAATCTGAATACCCAGGACGCAAAAAGGAAACCACAAGGATGAGAGCTGAGCAAAATAAAGTAACACTAAGAGTGGCGCCCAGGAGCGTTGTGTCAGTTGCCACGAATAAGCCACTGTCAACACAGACTTACTAGAAAAAAAAATTTCTTTTTAATGGAGCTAAATGACACTATGAAGATTTCAAACACTAAAGGTCTACAGGCATATCAGGCATTCTAGAGTCACATTTGAAGACAGAATTTTTTAATGAAAAAGTAGGTCTAAGCTAATTTAAAAGATTAAATAAAGTATGCCTTAAAGACAAGCCATGAAGGATTTCTCAAAAGAAAAACAAAGTAATGGTAAGAGGAAAAAAAAGACAACGTGGCACAACAGAAAGAAAAGAAGAAGGGGAAGGGGGTATCGACAGCCCAAGTTCCAGTTCCAACTCTGCCACTGACCCATTATGAGACCCTGCACAGCCCTGCCCTGACATCTACTAGCTCATCTATAAAACAGGAGGTTTGACCAGGTTTCAAGCAGAACCATTTTGTTCATAACAATTTTTATAGGAAAAAAAAGGAAGTAAGAAGAATGATAGGAAAAGACTGAGAAGTCATCCAAGTAAACACTAGAATCACCAGCAACAAAAAAGCAACAATGGTAGCCACACTGCTCATGATCACAGAACAAAACCACAAGAATTCTCTGCTATCCCAAGAAAACTTAACGAGACCATGTGAAAATCCAGAGCTACAAGACTGGCTATAAAGAAAGAGTCTCAAGTCTCCTTGTCAAGATGAGCTAGGACAAGGCCACAGCTGTTGAGGTCCTCAGATAGAGGGAAAGCCCAGAGGACAACTCATACACCAAACTTGATTCTTCTACCCAAGAGGTCACCAGGCATCTAGTCTACATAAGCCCTCCTTTAAGTTCATTTTAAATCTCAGCATCAATAGGTGTATTCAAAGGAAGTATCCCAAGATAGCCTCTTAAATCATAAGAATATATGTGGGCACCTGTGCCCAGACAAATCAAATTACTTCATTACTGCACTAAAAAATTTTAAAAACTGTTAAGAAGCACTGATATCATCATGAACTTTTTTTTTTTTTGAGACAGTCTCACTCTGTCGCCCTGGGTGGAGTGCAGTGTGGCGTCATTGTAGCTCACTGCAACCTCAAACGCCTGAGCTCAAGCGATCCCGCCTCAGCCTCCCAGAGTGATAGGATTACAGGTATGAGCCACCACACCCGACCCTTGTCATAAACTTTTAAAATTACCCAGTGCCCATCCTCACTGAAGTCCAAAGATTTACCTCTCTGTGGATGGTAGCAAGTAACCACCAAAATCCTCTTGCCATCGGGGAGGATAGGAAAAAACCTTCAAGAAAAGGGGCTACTTTCCTCTCCATTCATAGCTCAGTTTATACACTTAACCCATGCTAGCAATGGTATGGGTTCAATTGTGTCTTCTAAAAGATATGTTGAAGTCCTAACCCTAGAAAGAGTCCTTACAGATGTAATCAGTTAAGAGGAGATCACAAAAGAGTAGGGTGGGCTCCTAATCCAATGTGACTGGTGTCCTTCTAAGAAGATGGTCGTGTGAAGACAGAGACAGACAGGGAGAACGCCCTGTGGTGACAAAGGCAGCTGCAAGCCAAGGCATGCCACATTGCCAGCACATCACCATGAGCTAAGAAAGGATTCCCCTACATGCTTCAGAGGAAGCAGAGCCCTGCTGACACCTTGATTTTGGACTTCTAGCCTCCAGAACGCAAGACGAGGCATTTCTGTTGTTGTAAGCCACTCAGCTTGTTGTAATTTGTTTGTTATGTAGGGTAGCCCTAGGAAACTAACATAGCAAACTAATCACCTTTTCAACAGTTTATTTTTTTCAGTGTTCTTAATACCTAAACTCAGGTGTTGTAGCAGGACAGAGGGGGCTCATATATTCTTTTTAAGTATCCATTACCTCTTTTTAATTATCCATTCACCCCTATGGATAAGAATAAAACACTGTATGAAAAAAGAGGATTTCCAAAGAAGATATTAGTGTTCTGGCTACAAAAACAGCAGAGCATACTTCGAAGATTGTAAGAACCTACCGAGGTGGGGGGAGGGGGGGGAGTAGGCTATACAGATAACAAAAGTGATCCATGTAACCAAAAACATTTGTACCCCTATAATATTTTGAAATTTTAAAAAAAGTCTATAGGGCACTTTTCTTTAAATCGTGTAGAAAAATGGACCCCATCTGGGCTCCGGGTGGCATGCTCCCTCTGGCAGGTGGGATGGAATCCCAAATGGCTTCTTCCTGGCCTCACTGCTCCACGTACCTGGTGCACACAGATGTTGCATTTGTCACAGAACACCATCTCATTGCCGTCCTCGCCGTCAGGTGACTGGCAGACATCACAGACAACATCTTCATCATATTCAATGCCCAGTCCTTCTTCAGTCTCTATAGCATGATTCATGTTGTCGTAGCAGCGCTGTTCAAATTCCTCCAGGACCCTTTCCATGGTATATTCATCCAGTTCAGGCATTCCTGAAGGAAAAAAATACCATAAAACCCATTTTAATGAATCCATGTTAATAAACATTAGATAAAACAGTATGAGTTTATTTATACTTATAGATAACTACAATGAATAAATTATATTATTAAAAAATCCATCCCTGCGTGCCCCCGAATTTTCCACTGAATGCTGCTCAGACCCTTCCAGGGAATGATCTTTAAATTAAAAGTTTTCCACACAGCAGTTTGCTCCAGGAACTGAACATATAGCATACCAAGTAGAAAAACAAAAGGAAATTCCCAAAAGGATTCAGGGATATTAAATACATATACCATTAAATAAGTCATTTCATTATAGTTATTACACTTAACAACTAACATGTAAGTGACTTCAAAACCATGACCACATATTATGGTTTGGGTAGTTTTTAAAAACTTGCCTTTCTTGTTGCTTTTAAAAATGGTTCTCTGGAAACAGATTTCACTGCAAGCACTAAACGTTTTTAAATGGTTTATCCCTCTCCTCACCCTCTGAATTGTACTAAGTTGAAAGGCATAGTTAATCAGATGCCTAAAAGACTGAACCACAGGCAGTGTCTAAGCAAAGAAGACAGTTAACTGTGAATCAAATGAAATGTATTCTTATGCAAGAGTGATCAAAAATAAATTTCAAGTGGTTATATAGCTACAGCTAGTGTTAGGATAAGATTTTTATTTTCTTCTATTTGTGGACATTTTCCAAACTTCCTGCAATGAAAATACATGTACAGAGAGGAAAATACAAATTATAAAAAATAGTCAAATGCGATATTTAAGTGGCAAAAAACAATGGAAGTGTCATTTGAGCCTACAATAATGTATATGAATTATTATAAATTTTTAAACTATCCAATTAACTTCCCAAGTTTTTAAAAATGTGGTTAAATAATAATTGTGCTACTCATCAGACTGTGATGGAGAACACATTAGAGCTGACACTTGGTAAGTCCTAAACACATATTCAAAAGGGCCATGCTATTTAATTATGAGATGGCTTCCCAGGGCCAGGTACTTTCATCCCTATTCCTCCAGTTTAAAAAACACCATTGGCTTTGAAAATATAATACTATGCCCTATAATTAATTTTTACCATAAAAAAGACCAATAACAACTAAGATCAACATCTTTAAGCATGTGTTTAATTTATGTTACACAACTACATAACTTATCCTGCCAAATGTATTCAGCAATATCTTTAAGGCTGATGAACAGCCCAGTTCTTACTATTTAAACCGTTCACAAAAGTCCCAAGAGTCTTTGGGCCAAGTCCTCTGTCTTAATGTAGAACACCTAGAGTCAGTCATGTGTATTACACTGGTCTTTATAAAGCTGCTTACAAAGCAGAACTTTATCATCTATGAAGCTAACATATAGTATTCAGTTCCAAGAGATCTCTGAGAACTCCTGAACAGATTCTGTGTAAACAACCTCCTAGCCTGCTAATGTTCAGACCATTAATACCTAAAGCAAGGACCAAAAGGAAGGAAATCTACTTTGTCTATCAAAATACCTGAGTAACCAAAGTAGAAAGTAACAACATGCCTGGCTCAGTCTACACTAATGTTCCCACCATTCAACAGGCTGGTAGGCTAACGACAACAACTATATGTCAGTCCCTGTGCCAAGCTCCACAAACACAAGAGAAAACAGTCTTTGCCTTCCAAGGCTTTGAAATCTACCACTCACGTAATTATTTACTATTTGTACTACACTGCAAACAAACAGCCCTTGCCACCACTTCCTCACCCTGCACCCACAGCACAAATGCTAATTAATCCTCAGTCTTCCACACTGAGCCAGCCTTGACCTCACCGTCCGGCTCATCACGACCCCCAAGGCACCGGTAGCCATCAGAATCAGCGTGAGACGTGAGGCCTAGAAGCCACTCCCGTCTCTACATGCACTAAAATCAGCAACTCGCAGCAAAGAGACCACGCTGGGCTGTCTGCTCACCTAGGGGAGTCTTCGCTGAAGGAAGGCCAGGACAGAGACAAGCAGGTGAGAGGGAAAAGCAGGCCAGGTTTGAAGCAGGACTTAAAAAGAAAATCACTGAAGTGGAAACACAAGTGATATGCTTGGAAAACAGTGAGGGTGGCTGGAGTGGGGTTCACTTTGAGAAGCAGCAGGCACAGCTAAGGAAGAAGGAATCTGAATGGCGTCACAAGAAAGAAACCGCCCAGCAGGAATCTATGGACCAGACCCTTCTGCCTCTTAACTTCCCTGGGCCCCAGTCCCTCAAGGAAAGTGAGTGCGTGGGGATTAGACCGGAGCAGGGATGGGAATCACAGCGCCTGAGCCACGAGGAGCCCTGCTTCCACTCTGAACCCCCTTCGCCACATCTGCCGCAGCTGGACAAGCTTCTCTGCAGAAGCCCATGATTCTGTGACAAACGGAAGCTATGACGGAGCTGGCTTCACCGGACGACGACGAGCTTTTACTACTCACCCACACACCTAAAATACTTCTCTATTCATCATTGCTACAAAAATATTAATAATACGACACAGTCTCTTACCCATCTCCTTAAATTCCTCATTCGTCAGCTCCAGCCATGCAGCATCCATGTCATTGAGGTCATAGCGACACACGCTGTCGGCCAGCGTCCGAATATCGACATAGCCCAACTCTGAAGGCTCAGAGCCTGACGAGACGATGTACTTCTTGGGCCTAATGAACATGAGGGATTTCTCTTCAGACACGACCCTGGTTAATAAGAAAACAAGGCAGCCAGGTTACCCTTTCTGCTACACAGCAGGAAGCTTGTCAGAAGGCCCCAAGTACGGCTTCCTCCTCCACCCTCAGAAGCCTAGGACATCACTAGGTTCATAAAAAACATAGGCTTAAAGCCTGACTGTCACTGCTAATAAAACCCCAACCAGAAGTAGTTAAAGCTCCCAAAATGGAAATAGATTCTAGTGAAAACACTCTAGAAGTCTTCAAAATCAGCGTCCCAGGACACCACAGTGCCCTGCCACCATGTATGGCTGTGGTCGCTCTGGCCTGCTGCCAGCACCAGAAAACACTGACCCCCTAAGTTTCAAGGGTTAGTCATTGAATCACTTTCCATTAACCAGCAGGCCTGCCCATCACAGCTGGCGGCAGTTACAGCCAACATCTACCGCCGGGTTCTCAAGAACATTCGAGGAGACAGCCATGCATGCCACACAGCCACCCAAGCAGCGCATGCACAGCAGAATGCGGGGGCCAATGGAGGCACCAGGCAACTCAGCTCACAAAAAAAGAGGAAAAAGAGAGAAAATTAGGCCTTAGCCACTACTAAAAAAATGTAAGAATCAGAGTCCTAGCCAAGTAGGGGACTCTCCCAATATAAACCAATGATCCCAGGAACAGAAGCACAACTTTCCTTTTCTTATAGTGTCATACCTGGAGAAGTGCTTTCCACCTCAGCCCACTCAAAATAAAGGATTGCACATGAGAAGAGCAATCACTCCCAACTTGGAACCAAGGCCCTCTTCCTAATCAGAGGCCTCAGAGGTCCACAAAGTCCCTTCACATCTCTGTGTGTCAGCAGGCTGCATTCATAGCAACAGGCTGCCCAAAGAGTCTGTCAGCGTATTATATTTTCATATCCCTTATAAGAGTGATTTTATCTACTGGAAACTGAGATGTGTAAACTGAAAAGATTTATTTCTCCTACTTAACCAAAAGCAGGAATCCAACTGAAAACTTCCACAAGCTGTGTTAATGCTCACTTATTTTGTCCTGAGCTCCCAAATGAAACTGAACCATTCACAGCAAGGAACTCGTGGGCTGGGACTGCCAATGCTGATGTGCGCAGCGCTGCATGTCAGTTACAGACTCTGAGGCACATGCGCTGCGTCTGTCCTGCAGAGCCCAGCGAACACTTGCCAAGGCCAGGACGCAGCCTACGGAGGCCATTTTCGCACTCCGGGCTGTTCATCCAAGCCCACAGATCAACGAAGGACTGTAATAAGATAGGGACATTTGTCACCACTGGATAGACTCCTCAGTGATCCCAAATGACAGCAGTCAAATTCAATCATTTCAAATGCCTGAAGAGACACAAAGTGGGTGGGCCAAGAGACAAATTCCACCTATACGCAGCACGGAGGAAGAGGCCACCTCGAAAAGCAGGAAGCTGACTGCTGGTGTGGCAGGGAAAGCAGGTGCTAGCTAAGCACAGAGGGCACTCGGTCCTCTCTGCCCAACAGGACACTCCAGGTCAAACAGAGCTGGATGGTAAGGAAAAGAATAAACAGGTTGCAACCTGATTCTGAGGAGTTAGCAGGGACTCAACCTGGCAGGCCTCCTCACACCTGTACTCCAGAGGTGGAGTCAACCACTGCGGGGCAGAGGAGCCACCCACCCTTGTGGCTAGTTCCCAATAAGGCCATACCCTAGTTCCCAATAAGGCCACACTCTTTTCTCCACTGGAGCTGCTCTCCAGAGTGAATGAACACAGAGTAGAGTAGAGGAGAGGAGCAAGCAGCCATGTGAACATCCAAATTTCCCTCCCCTAGCCAGTCACTTCCCAGAAGTGTCTTTCTCTCCTAAGAGAGCAGCACCTCCCCAAGATGGCTGTAATGTTAAGTTTGGAGGACCCTGGCCCTCAAAATCACTACCCTTCGTGCCTGAAGTGTGTTGCTACCACATTTCTATTTAAGGCCTCATGTTATTTTACTGCTAACTCCGGAACTGCCTCTTCCACTTGGCTGTCAGGGACGAAAGGCGAGGGAGGGTGCCCTTCTCTCCACGGGCATCTCTACCTGGCCACGGGCTGAGGGATGGTCCCTGGGCTCACTGGCACCTGGACCCCTTTCTCCCACTCCTGTCTCCAGGGATCTGCCAGCACATAGTACTCATCCGGGTTCAGCTGGTAGGAGTCATGCAGCTTCATGGCGGTGATCAGGTCTGTCCTAAACACCTGGAAAGGGAGAGAAAGGGACAATGACATTTGATATTTGCATTCTTCTTCAGATTGCTGGCAGCTGCAGGGTAACCATGGAGCTGCCGTGTAACAAGGTCACTGTATCAACAGGATAAGACTGACCTATCACAGAAAACCCTTTGCCTGACACACCTGTTACGGCACTCGGGCTTAGGGTGGCAGTGCTGAGGGAACACTGCCCTCTCACTCCCTCAGTCAACATGGCAGTGCCTACAACAATGTCAACAAAGCAACAAAAGAAACCTGCTGTCCTCTGAAAAACTTCTAAGAACTCTCAATTCACCAAGAGGACTCCTGAAAACATGCACCTAAAAACCCCTAGAGAGATATTTCGCTCAAGGGTGCTCTTTGGTGAATGTTTAGAAATAAAACTCCACTAACCATAGAACAACTTCAAACCCAAACCTGCTAGAACCACCAGGGCCTTATCTGCTATACATAGCCTGCCCCTACCCAACCCTGCCTCCCAGGGCACCGGGGTTTATGGCAAGGTATCTGGTGAGGTCAAGGTCAGGTTGGCTAACGCCAGGCAGAAGTACTGGCCTGGAAAAATGGAGGAGAGAAGCAACCACACAGGCCACTGGAGTGCCTAGTCAGAGGATGGCCTTGCAGAAAGAATCTATTTGCACACCTTCACCTGGCATGACTTCCACCCAGGAAGTGGTATTTGTGGGGAGAGGAAATAGAGAAAGAAACAAATACAGTCTCTACCCTCTCCCAACCCTGCCAAAAACAGACCCACAACACTCAAAAGGGCCCCTCTGCCAAGAGAGCTCCCCAATTCCTCAACACAGGCCTAAAGGAAAGCGCAGGAAAGGCGGCCCTCCCACAGCGCCTGTTCCTGCCCAGATCTGTGGGCCTGTGGCATCCACGGACAACAGGGCGCAACCCTGGGCAGGGCAGAGCATGGCACCATCTCCCAGCCAAGGCTGCACAGCTGGTTCCCTCTCAGGCCCCATCCTTGGTCCGCTCGCATCCGAGGGCTACATGCGGAAGCTCTGACCTTGGCATCTGCGCCAGCCCAAAGTTGTGTTTGGCAAGAGCGGGCCTGCATCTGTGAGCTGCCATCTCTGCTTACACAAGTCACAATGCTCAACTCTCCTCCTCGGGACAGGGCGTTCTTTCTTATGCTGCTAAGCACAGTTCACATCATATGCCTGCTAATACATCCATATTTGTTTTTCCTGGTGGCTTTTCAGGCCAGTGATCTCTTTAATAAACTTCACCATAATGAAGTCTGAGGCAGTGTCTGAATAGAAAGGCAATTTCTCCTGCCTGCCATTTCCAATACCAACTTCTCCCCAGTGTGCCCCTCCTCGTTTCTGCAGCACCACTAACAAGCAAGAACCCAGATGTGCGCCTCCCACAAAATCACACGTAACATCAGGCTCCCTTCAAACATGAAGCTGCCGAAGCAGGTGCCGGCCCAGCGCATACTGCCTTCAACAGCCTTGCCTCCCCAGCCCCCAAGAGAAAAGTACTTTAAAAACTAAGCTATGAGTCTACGCCTTCAAGAAGCAAATCACGTAAAAACATATTCCAACTAAGTCATAAGTAAAAGACAAAGGACTTTGCCCAAGAAGGAAAATCGAACTTAAGCACCATGATGAGAGAAGGCAGCCAGCTATCCTTTACTCAAAGACTTGGAGGAACTGGTCAAGAACCGAAATAGATACCCTCAAATGGACATGAACCCCTGTGTCCCTGGCAAAGTGCAACACTAGTGCTTTATGTATAATGCAGTTTAAACTCAGAGCTGAACTCAAGAGAAATTTTAGAAAAAAACCTGGACCAAAACATGGATCTGGGACAAGGCCAGCATGGCGTCCCGTGCTGCTGGGGGTCCTAGGCTGCTGAGCCCCTCCTTACGGCTCAGTGCCAGCACTGGAAGAGGGGTTCCAACTACACCACCAGGCACTGGCGCTCATTACACAGGTCACAGCTCCTTATTAGAGTCCCCCTTGGATTCCTGTGCTTAAATAATGGGAGTATAGCGTGAACATCAGAAAGGTATTTTGAAGGTTATGGACACAGCACAAGGAATTAAAGAAATCAAAAGAGCAGCAGAGACACTCCAGGACCACAGAAAAGGAAGAGAGCACTGTAGGTTCAAAGGACAAAAGGCCTGGAATAAACCAAGGGAACAGAGTAGCCACCTTCCCATGAACATTTGATCTAATGCTTAAGTGCCTCCTGGGATGGTTTTCCACAATTCTAAAAGATGAACGCTACACTTCCTCATGGAGGATGTTATCCCACAACCAACTAACTCTACTCCTCAACACAGCACCCTCCTGACAGGCCCTGTTAACAGTCTGGGAAGTAGCTTTGAGGAACATCTGCTCTGCCTGGCCATTACAGGATGAGGTGGTCTTTAAGGTCATCCCTTAAGAGACAGCATAAAACAAAGCATTCAACAAAAAACTCTCTACCCCATAACCTGCTCGCTTAAAAACTGACAAAATAAAAGCCCTTTTCTTCAATGATTTAAAGCCTAGCAAAGGTTTTCAGAGAAAGCAGATCTTATAAAGGCCAGCAGAGAAATGCACCTAAAAACAATTTTAAATAGAGACAGGTAGGTAGGTAGGGAGAGTGGAGGAGGGCGGGGGGGAGAGAGAAAGAGAGAGAAATAGCAAAACTGGGGGAGAAGGGGAAACATAAGATGAGAAACAAATTGGGAAAGGGGGGGAAGCCTTAAGCATAATCCCCAAAACAAAACTCCCAGAATTACATTGGGTTGTTGCCAAATAAGCCACAGATTCATGGCTAAAACTAACTTGAGGCTGGCAGTGACTTGACAGCAGCTGAACCCGCTGATCTCCTGGCCAGAGGAAAAGTTGTTGGGAGCCAGCGAAGATGGAACAGGAAAGGAAAAAAAGAATACAATTAATAATAATAGCTAACATTTACTGAGCACTTTTTACGTGCCAGGAACTATTCACGTGCTTTGTACGTATTAGCCTATGTGTATTAACCCACTGAAGCCTCGAGAGTCCTACAGGGTAGATAGCGGTGTTATCCCCATCTCACAGATCTGGAAGTGGGGCACAGGGAGGTGAGGCAGCTCGCCCAGGACTGCACAGATAGACGCCAATCAACCAGGTGTGGGGCCGCATGTACTCATGCACACACGCTTATGACATGCACAGTCAGGCCAGCGTTCGGGAAGTACCTCCGAAGGCTTTCGATCTTCATGCCTGGAGCAGGAACTTCTCCTGTGCTGGGATCGGGAATTCTGGGACCACGTAGTTGACAAGCCTAAAGAAACAAATGTCCAAACAGGAACCATTAGAAGCTGCACAGGTCACTGAGTGTTCTCAGGGGTTTTCTTACCCAAACTCACCCAGGCTCATCTCAGCGCTGCCTCATGAGAGGACTGAGATGCGCTCTCGGCTCTTACAGTACTCCTCACTCCCGTCACCTCCCAACGCTCATTTCCCAAAGAGGCCTGATGCGATCCTTCTGGTCCGCGCTGTGCACAGACCGCTGTACCCCAGGCACAGCACGCAAGCCCGGAGAGGACTCTAAGAATATCACGCAGGCCGTGCTTTCACCCACAAGAGCCTGCGCTTCTTAAGAGGTTCAAAGTCTCACATTGGCAAATAAGAACTGAAAAATACCTTACTCAGTTTTCAGTAAGCTTTCTAAATGCTTAGATCATTCATTATGCTAAATCCTAATGCCACCCCAAAACATGTTTTAAAAAAAGGTTTGACTCTTAAAAAATTTTTAAAAAAAGGGAAAATTTAGCATTCGCTAGAACAGGGAACCTCAAACCTATAGCAAGTATTAGACCTAACGGACATTAGCAGAGACTATGTGGCCAATGGCCAAATAACCTTTCAAATTACCTACTCCACTTTCCCATGGAAATATCAATTGGCTCTTTTCCCTACCTTTCTTCCAAAGATGCTCTAGTTCTGTCATCTGGCCTCTCCCACACCAAGGCATTGCCGCCTAACAGGGGGGAAATCTGAGCTCTTCTCTGGCCTGAGACGTCTCTACAGCACCAATGACTCCATCCTGCATTTCAAAATGCTCCCTGAGCCTCAGTGGCAATTCTCCTTCCTGGGGTCCCCACTCTGTAGGTTCTTCCTCTTCCATGTTTCCCAACAACATTGGTATCTTTCATGAACTCTTTCCTCCTCTTGCTTCAAATGCTCTCCCTGGAGAACACTACGGTCACACCCAGCACACCTAGGGCAACCTACATTCCTAGACTAACCTCCCTCCCAAGCTCCAGATCCAGTTTCACTTTCATATTAGACATCAACCCTAAGGTGGTCCCTTAGATTTGTCAACTCGGCATTACAGAAACCGAGCTCAACATTTTACCCAAACCTGCTCTGCCTCTTACATCCCTACTTTAATGAATATCATCACCTACCTGAAATCAGAAACCTAAGAGTTGACTCCGCTCACTCAGGACATAGCCAATCAACAGCCGAGTCATATGGCTTCAACTTTCCAATACCTCAGAGTTCTAGCCCCTCCTCTCCATCTCTGCTGCTGCCTCCTGTGACAACTGCAAAGCCCCCTGTTTGTGGGTGCCGTGTTGTTGCCGGAAATCTGAAACAGCCTTTGCAACTGCCTGCAGCGATTGTCCAACTTCCTGATGGCACACCTTCACCTCCTATACTTATCATCTCCTGAATCCTGAACACCTACTGCACATTTTTCCAGAAATGAACACCCAAAAAAATAAAAGCCAAACGCCTGAGGGAACTGCCATTCTACCAGTGAAATCACTTGTCACTCAAACAGGAAGCTCTTATCTTATCTCTACAGAATCCAGAGACAGAGAATCAAAGCACCCTTAAGACCTTGGGGACATTAAGGAATAGATTCTGCACATAAGCCTATCATCAGATTTGCAATGACCAAGACTAAAGGTGATCGCCAAGCATTCCTGATATGGAGATGTCGGCACTACCCTTGAGCACCAGTTCTGAGGCCCACATCTAGGTCAACTGACTGCTGTGACGTCAGTACCATTGGAATTCCTACTGGTGGCCCTGTGGCATTTCAGTAAATAGTTTAGAAAATTCTTCTTTGTAAAATAATAAGTGTGTCTCCTTAGACTTCAAATGAACAAGGATGTTTCAGTGAAAGAAATATTCTGGGCATGCTGGTGTGAGCCCAACTTGCAGAAGTTCCAAATGTGGTCACTACTGGAAAAAGGAAAGGCAGAAGCCAAGTTAGGAACCTGGAGATGAAGGTGGCCGGTGTTTCCTAACATAGAGAGGCCTCTTTCTCCCTCTGGTGCTGGAGGCCATCCTCCAGCCAGTCTACGGCCCAAAAGAAGAGATGAGGAAAAGTACACTCAATGTCTGTGTGGGATTTCCAGGAGGTGCGGGGAGGGAAAACGAAGGGCAAAAAGGGATGGCCCTCCTACTTTGAATTGCTGTGGAAAGGGTCATAAATAAAGAACAAAGCCAGAAATTTCAAAAAAAAAAAATCAGAGTCTACTTCAGAGTTAAAGCAAAAACAACAAATTTGCTCATTCTTGGGTTTTATGACCCTCTTATCTCTTCTTGTAGACTTGTCAAGGTTCCTCTCAAATAGTTTCTAATGTTCCCGGGAAGCTTGTAGCCTTGCTGGCATAGAACACAACCCAGATAATGATACTCATTTGAAAGCTTTTCCTGGAACTGCTTTTACATATCTTGAAAAGTGGTGTGTGCACCATATTTTTTTTTTTTTTGAGACAGTCTCACTCTGTCGCCCAGGTGAGTACAGTTGGCGTCATCACAGCTCACTGCAACCTCAAACTCCTGGGCTCAAGTGATCCCCCAGCCTCAGCCTCCTGAGTAGCTGGGACTACAGATACATACTACCACACCCAGCTAATATTGGTCTTTTTTGTAGAGCCGGGGTCTCACTCTTGCTCAGGCTGGTCTTGAACTCCTGGCTACAAGCAGTCCTCCTGCTTCAGCCTCCCAGAGTGCTAGGATTATAGGCTTGAGCTACCATGCCCAGCTTCATATTGGCTTTTAAAAACAGATATCCAAAGACTAGAAATTTGGTATTCAATAATATTAACGAAAAGAAACTCTGGTCCACCCAAAAACAGTCCGTGCCTCTTCCTCTTAATTTACCTAGTGTTGATATAATGCAGGAGATATAATGCAGAAGAATGATAGCTGATCCCTTTAAACTCACTTTTCAGAAAGAGAAAGATTGGGGGAAAAGGCTAAATTTATATTATAACTGACATAAGAAATGTTCTTAGATTATTTATAAAAGCCAAAAACAAAAAACAGCGTAAACACCCACCAACAGATTGTGAATGAATAAACTGTGGTACTTCTATACAATGGAATATTACCCAGCAATAAAAAGGAATGACCTATTGATACATGCAACATGAAGGAATGTTGAAGTCATTTTTTTGAGTGAAAGTAAGACCAAAAAAAGGTACATACTGTATTATTCTATTTACATAAAACTATGAAAATACAAACTAATCTACAGTGACAGAAAGTACTAATAGATCTGTGATTGACTAGTGAAAAGTGGGAGGGAAAGATTATTTTGGTATTGATGATTTCATGGATGTAAACACATCAAAATGTATCAAAGTACACACTTTCTTTTTTTAAGGTCTCACTCTGTGGCCCAGGTTGGAGTACAGTGGTGTGACCACAGCTCACTGCAACCTCAAACTCTTGGGCTCAAGTGATCCTCCCACCTCAGCCTCCCGAGTAGCTGGGACCACAGGCATGCGCCACCATGCCCGGTTAACCTAGATACTTTAAATATGTGGGGTTCATTGCATGTCAATTATCCCTCAATCAAGCTACTAAAAAATTATCACTGAGATGTCATCCATTAACAGTAGAGGGAAAGAAAATTTTCTATTTTAACTTTGCACAGGTGGTTTTATCAAACCTAGACTTTGCTGCTGACCAGGTGAGATCCAAGGAAACTTGCTCTGCCTTCTATGTCCAATAGGCAGGTATTTGTTGCTGGTTATCTCTTCCTTCGGATTTTCTTGCTCATATCATAAACAGTTCCTCTATTAAGAGCCATTAGTATTAAGACATAGCATTTACAACATATAGCTAAGTCTGTGTTGTGCATACAGCAGATTCTCAATAAGTATTTTTTTGAAAAGTGGACAAAAACTTTTCTTAAAAATTCTCATTGTTCAGGACAGTCATGCTCAAAGAACCATCACTGTAACCCAAGAACTGAAGGCAGCAGGTACAAGGACCATGCTTCTGTTTTACCTAACAGAAAATACACTTTTGAGCTCAAGCAAAATGAGGTCAAGGAAAATAAAGCGGTAATACATTTGAAGACAGATCGGTAGGGCTGCTTCTTCCTTCTTGTACTGCTGCACCCACATCTACAGACACATTCATGAGCACCCACAGGCTGGGGTGCTGAGCAAATGTCTTGACACGGCTACACCTACACCCCTCCCTGCAACCATGCTCTCTCCAGACATTTCCCAGGCAGTCAGGAAGCTCCCAGAATATTATCAAAACAAAAATAATTCACATCCTTTTTTAATGGAAAAAAAAATGTTATGTTATAAACTTTTTAGAAAGTTTTTTGGGGGAGGGGGTGCCAAACCAAAAATGAGAGTATTTCAAACACCAAAAAGACAGGAAGACAGTGATCTTGTTAAAAACTGTGTGCTAAGATTATGCTAGGCAAAATTATTCCCAAGCCAGACTAGAGTATTTTTTTAAAAAAAATTTTTTTTTGCTTTCAGGAGGCGAGTTGGGAACTCTAAAAATTTCGAAATGTCTAAAATTATTTTACTGCCACTCACAAGGTAAGATTATTACCTAAAGTTAAGTCCACTCCAGTGACAAACATAAGTGACTTAAAATTCTTGACATTGTATGAACAATTAAATTTTAACAATATGAAACAATGAAAAGAATAAGTGGGGGAAAAAATATTTTGTCTTGTTTTTAATATCTCAAACTTCCACTAAAACAGAACCTTTTGGGTTAATATAAAGTTAAAAAAGGCTCATAGATTGCAGCACCATGAACATGGACCCTGCCCGTGCATACTGTTCCTTCTGGTGCTACTATACAGACATCTCAAACACTCTCCCCTTTGAAATATTAAAAATAGCCATCCTGTCTTGCCCTAGATCTAAAATAAGAGAAAACCTCAAGAGTAAATCTAATACATATTGCACACCTTCCACATTTGGTAGCTCATACGTGATACGCTTCTCACGTTGTGCCATGCATGAAAGGTTCAGAAATTAGAATGAATGGCGGTCCTGGTGTTCACAGCACCATAAAATGCAAACTACGAAAGAACCTCACCACTGACCAAACAGCAACCCTCCTGTCTCAAGACACTGCTTCTGGACACTAAATAATATGCTGGTATCTGTCTTTAGGAGTGTCAAACCAGCTTAACAAAGTAAGATGCTTATGATCAAGCACATAAAGAGTCCAGCAGTCCACTATCACAGCAAAGGTGCATAGACCTAACCTACACACCTGTGCATTACTTAAAGGTCCGCTATCCTTGTACAAGTAAAGCAATGCTGAATTAATTCTCATCTGAAATTAAGCAAATTTAATCTAGTTATTGGTTTTTTGCTTTAACTGCCTGATAGACAGGCATCTAATATAACTGCCGTTTATATCAGGGACTGACCCTACACCTACTAAAGCTCTTCTATCCCAGTATAGCTTAGCTCTATGGTCCAACTCACTTCCACCTTCCAACAAACAAAGGCATCATATATACGTTCAAAGAACTGGCCCAGAAATGTTTCAAACACTAAAATACGTTTGGGCCTTCAACCAACTGATGCACAAACGTATCAGTCACCCACCATTCCTGCTGAGGTCCAAGTCCAAGGCATTACCAACTGGGAAAATAGTTAAGTTTGAATTTCAGTCTGCTCTCCTTTCTGCCCATTCACTATCACAGGGTAAGGGGCAGAGTCCAGCTCTGATAACTGGGAAGGACAGAAGTATTTCCAGCTGAGCTCAGGTGTGGAAACCAGGAGACCAGGGAGGGACCACACGATGCATGGCTCCAGGTCTTCTTCCCACAGGGACGCCAACAGAGCCCTGAATTTTAGTAAGTCAGACAGGAACAAGAAGCCCTGCTTCACAACTTCAGGAAAAACTTAACAGTATCAGCACACTTCTGTCATGCTCTGTCAAGGAAAGAATGGAACCAATTTCCCTTTGTATCTTTGAGAGGTACCAAATGTAAAAACAACATGAACACCATTTGTATTTGAGTAACTTACCCTAGAGCCAAAGACCTCATGTTCTGGGGGGAAAAAAATTGCCAATGAACAGTATTCATTAAGTACTACTTAATTCTTGTCTTCGTTTTATAGAAAAAAATATATATAAGGATGCTGATCAGAGCTATTAATTGACATGAGATAACCAATATATAAATATATAATTCCTGCTAAAAAGGCAAGGACATGTGATGTTTTAATTAGCCTCTGCAGGTTTATTGAAAATAAAATGAAATCTCATTTAGGTTTTAGAAACACAGATAACCACAACCAACATGGGTTTAAACTGTGCAGATCCACTCATAACTTATATGTGGACTTTCTTCTGCCTCTGCCACCTGTAAGATAAAAAGATCAACCCTCCTCTTCTTCCTCAGCCTACTCAACATGAGGATGACAAAGATGAAGATCTTTATGATGACCCACTAATAGATAGTAAATATATTTTTCTCTTCCTTATGATTTTTATTTCCTTTCTCTAGTTTATTATAAAAATACAGAATAATACATGCAAAATACAACATATATGTTAGCTATGTTATCTTACAGTAAGGCTTCCAGTCAACAGTAGACTATTTGTAGTTAAATTCTGGAAGAGTCCAAAGCTATACACAGATTTTCAACTGTGCGGGGGAAGGAGGTGGGGGGAGCGCGAGATATCTCATACCCCCAAGTTGTTCAAAAGTCAACTATACTGAAAATAACTGGTAGATCCTATTTCCACATTTGCCAAAACCCCTAAGGACACAGAATCCTGGCCTGAGAAGCAGAACATCAAGGACTTGTTTCCCTGAGGCACACGCTGGCACAATGTGTAACTTCAGAGACTGGCTGGGCCACCCAGTCCCAGGGGCCCAGCAATTATAGACACTGCCTACAAACACCCCAATGATACTCCATCCAACTGCAGGCGTGAGGTTCCAGGGCACCTGGAGAAAGGCTTCAACTATGACTGCAGCTGGATGAGTGCTTATACTTGGCACAGAAAATACCCATCCGTCCCCAACTGTAAATACCACACTGGTATTCCCCGGGACCAGGCCAGAAAACAAAGCAAAGCACTCCAGACCAGAGGCCAGCAGGGCCCAACCATGGCTGTGGCCGGTGCTGTGGCCCCATGCTGACGTCTGCAGCTGCCTCTCCTCCACTTGGACATGCTCTGCATTGGGCTGAGAACTGCTGCCAAAATTCTGTCAGGCCTGCAAGCTGGAGAGGCTGGGGTGTGGCCACTGCACAGACCACCCTTCTTGCAAACAGGGCTTTCCAAATGACCAGGTCAGCTGAGGGAGGGCAGGGTATGGAGAGCTAACCCAAATAGGGTTCCTGTTTTGTGGACCTGAATGCAGGGACAAAAGGTTCACCCAACCCCCCCACCCCCGGGGCACCCAGGTATACAAAAGGACAGACTCCAACATGCAAATAAATGGGTTGGTGGCAGGGGCCTACACGGTGAACCAGCCACCCTCAGAGAGGACAAAAAGGGGTGTGTTCCACGGCATGAAAATGTACAGATTTTTATGTGGCCTGCCATTTGAGCAGTTCTTAATGAGAGCCATTTGTTTACAGCTATCATCACCCACCATAATTATCAAATCATTGAGCCTGGACAGACAGCACAGCCATAAAGCATCAACATATTCTTTACACTGAGCCAACTGTATGACAACAGGGTGGCTGCCACCTCCTATCAGCAACTATCAATCCTCTCCCCCCAACCAGGAGGTGTCACATCTAAGCCCAGGGCTAGGATAGAACTGAGCATAACAGTCTAGGCTAACCCTAGGCTAACCCACCAATAACCTAGAAATATTTACCTTAATTCCCCACCCCCAGCTTCTTGAGGGAGGTCAGCACAAACATGTGACTTTTGATACACAAACTTTTGGTGGGGACTTTGGACACGCTCTTTCTCCTTCCTCTCTAACCAGAGTTCTAGGTGGAAATACATTTTTAGATGAAGTATTTCATGTACTAACTAGGGTTGTTGTGGGCTGAATTGTGTCTCCCACCCCCAAATTCAGATTTTGAAGCCCTAATCCTCACTACCTCAGAATGTGACTATAATTGGAGAGAGGGCCTTGAAAGAGGTGACTGACGTGAGGCTGTTGGGGTAGGGCCTAATCCAACTGGAGGCGTGTCTATGGAAGGAGATTTAGTCACACAGAGAGACATCGGGGACGCCTATGCACAGGAAAGACCATGCGAGAACACAATGAGTGAGAAGGCCATCTACAAGCCAAAAGAGGCCTCAGAAGAAACCAAACCTGCCAACACCTTGATCTTGGACTTCCAGCCTCCAGAACTGTGAGAAAATACATTTCAGTTGGTTTATGCCAACCAGGCTATGGAACTTTTCTTATGGCATTCTGAGTTAACACAAGGGCCTTCTGGGCTACTAAGAGCCTCTGGACAATTAAGAGAGACTAGAGCAGGCCAGAGTCCAGAAATGCACTGTCCAATACAGTGGCCACTAGCCACATGTGGCTTTTTAAATTTAAATTTAGTAAAATTTAAAAATTCAAGTGGAGGGGGGGGGTGCACACCTATAGTCCCAGCTACTCCGGAGGCTGAGGCAAAAGGATCACTTGAGCCCAGGAGTTTGAGGCTGCAGTGAGCTATGATCTTGCCACTGCACTCTAGCCTGGATGACAGAGATCCCATCTCTTAAAAAATAAAATAAAATTTCAGTTCCTCAGTTGCACTAGATTAGAACATTTCCAGGTCCAGAAAGGAGAAGACTCTAAATTTGAGAACACATTCGAGAACTTTTTCTAACCAAGCTCTCCCAAGGAGGAAGACAGGCAACGAGGAGAGCAAACAGAGTGAGCATACACACCTGTTGCTCAATGCCCAAAGAAAAAAAAATAGGACTCTTAGCCTTTTATTGGGCATTACTAGTATGTGGAGGTAATTAATAAAACCTTCTTTTGATTAATTCTGAACCTAAAAAGCAAGATTTTTTAAATTACTACAAGACAAAATTGTGTACTCAAGCAAGCAGCAAGCATTTACTGAGTATTTATAACTCATGAGGACACTTTGATAGACAGAGAAGAAACACCAGAGCATGTTTTTGCCTCAAGGAGTAAAATGTCTAAAACTGTAAACATTAGAGAAAACAGGTAGTGAGGGCCTCAGGAGTTCAGAAGGCGGCACTCCCAAAGGCTGGGACAGGTGGCTTTACCTGCCTGCACTTGGGGACAGACCCTCTATACCTCCCCCTCATCCAATTCCCTCCCCTGCAGCTCCCACCACCTGCCCCAGAAAGTCCCAACTCCTTAGCTCCTCATCTCAAACCCTTCGCACCTGATACCCCTCCCATAAATGCCAATTCCAGTTCCCACTGCTCCATGCCTGAACCCAAGCGCCAACCAAAACACCACATTTGAGTTGTTTTTCATGTTCCTGGACCCACCCTGGTCAGCACGGCCCCTGCAGCAAGCAGCAAAGCCTTGCCTTCTATTAATAATTTGCAGCTTTTAATCTGCTGAAAAGTTAAAGACCAGAAAACTAAAAAGAACTCTATTTGCCTAATAACTATTTCATCCTTCAGGACCTGACCAACCTTCATCTCCTCATTTCCTTGGCCCTCCCCTCCCCTGAATTAGTATATTATCTGTTTCCCCAGCACACCAACAAGACGTCTCTATTACTGCCCTGATGACTTTCACATCAGAGCTGTTCTCACACGTCTAAAGCTGAGTTCCTCGAAAGCAGGCCCAATTCCTTTCCCATCACACAGCACAGCAAGCATTCTTTCAAGATTTCCAGAGTTTAATTTGTAATGTAAAACATAAGCTAATGAGCTCAAGCTCAGGCACTGTGCTAGGTACAAAATTCCCTTCTGTTATCTAAGGGGAGCTCTTCCCTGAGTAGTCTGTTAGCTTCTCAATACACAGACACTGTGTGACATTTATTTTGACTGCCTGGAAGCCAACTAACTTCTGGTTCTCAGCTGCACTGTGAAAACATGAGGTTGCCAGAGAGCTGAGATACAGACAGCAATAGTATTAAATACAGTTATGTTAAAACCAAGTGAAGAGCAGGGACTTGCAATCTATTAAGTACCTGTACTCAATATTTCCCATCACACTAGGCAGTCCTCAATCTCTCCTTGTATCAAGTTGAACTAGTTAATGATTACCTGGCTTTGATTAAGTTCCCTTTTCATTAAGAGCAACTGTGAAGTACCATAAATGATGTTTAGGAAAACCAGACACACCACTGACTCTTGGAACTGGATCATTCATCCCTGGATAACAAACAGGAAGCCTCAGGAATGCCTGCCTACAGTCAATCAACCTTACCCGGTAAGATCTGGTTACAGACCTGCAGTATCACACTCAGATGTGTTTCTCCAGGCCTTGGCTTTCTCTGACCTGCCTGATATGCAAAGGGCCTCAGCTATTTAAAGCATTACATTAAAAAATCATGTTTTTACACTGACCCAAACCCTGGTAGGCTCCAAGAACAACAAAGCAGGACTTACTGCCATTGTCGTCAGAATCCTCACTGCTGCTGGGAAGGCGACCTCGTTTCATGATCTCCCCGGGAAACAGCAGGCAGCCTGCAAAGCAATGAGACAGCACTTAACCCAAGATGATAATACACAATCATCAAGTTGTGCTTCAGATGGCAGCCCAGGATTTACAGCAAACAAAAGGCTTTAAGTAGTATTTGAATTGTAAACAGTAAAAAGACCAAAGATAATTAGGTGCAATCATTAACAGACCAGGTTAAAAAAGGAGGAGGAGGGGTACAGAAGTCACATATCAGCTGGGCTCCCAAAGGTGCCAGGTTTCTTTCTATATCCCTGTGACATTACTACAACTACTCCAGGAGTCAGGCTGACTGGTGACAAGCACTGCAGAAAAATATTCACAGCAGTGAACACTGTACTGTGCTTCCTCACCACAGACAGATTCATATTTTATGCTTGTATGTGGGGGGGGGGGTTATGCCTGAATGTGTGAGTATTTATACTGCACTGGGCATGATTATGCTTCTCAGGCAAAATTTGCTAAAATAATCCTAAAAGCCAGTTAACCTAGTCTAGAAACAAAACAAATGGAGTAATGGGAATGCAAATGTTTCCTCGAACCATCTCCAACCCCTCAGCAATTCACAGCTGGAACAGGAAGGACCACAGACATCATATAATTCTGTTCCAGACCCCTCCCTTTTACATTAGGAAAGGAAAGGTTAAGCAGTGACTTCCCCAAGGTCACAGTGGGAGCATGGACCTTCTAACTCTAAATCCAATACTATTTTCACTCCACCTTACCCTGACTCCTTTCAGGACGGATACAACCAAATCCAGCCAAAATAAGAAATCAGTTTGTCTTATACAAATAACCAGCCCACCTGGCCAACTCCTCCCAGGTAGCTGGTGGTAACAGAACTTTAGCACTATCCTTAAAAGAAAGACTACATTTAGGAAAGAGGGCAGTGGACCGAGACGGAATGGCTAGTCCCTGGACTTACATAGATGATCTCATGGTTATATTCACACAGGGCAGCTCTCTGAACAAAACTGAAAAGCTTTTTCAAACTAAAATTATTGATCACCCTGATATCTTTAGGGCTCTGAACTTACTCCCGGGTCAATGATTCCCAAAGAGGAAGGACAGCTTTTTCAAGTCAGAAAAAGTATGGTAGCCTGACACCTACCCATCCACCCCCTCAGAACAGTACATCCCAACCTTCTCCTCACTGGGAATCCCAACATGTAAAATGCAACGCAGTGTTTCCAATGAAAGTGTGGCACACAGGAATAGTTTTCAATGAAAGTGTGTCACACAATAATCACAACATGTATAATGTGGTGTGTTTCCAACGCAAGTGTGGCACACAAGAATAGTGGAGAAAAATGTGGAGAACCACTGTACTAGAATAAAGTAATTGAAAAACCAAAGCTCCACTCTAAATGAACCTGTAAAAGAGCAGTTAAAAAAGCAGAAAATGCACCTCACTAAAGGGGATCAAAATATGCCACTTTGGTATAAGGGTTATTTTGCGCTAACGGCAATCGAGAAAGAGCACACACAGGACGAGTTCTCTGCCTTGCCCCATCATCCGACTAAAAGCAGAGCATAAATTTCCCTTTTGCAAAGAAAATTTCATTTGTAAAGGTGTCTATCAGTTCAACTCTCATGCATATATAACCTTATCTATCATTAGTTTCCCCCATACATTTCCTTGCCATCTTTCCACAATTTAACCTCCTGGAAGCCCAAAGCCCCTTTTCCTTTGTCTAGTCACTTAACAACTTAGTACCCTTTGTTAAAATGGTATATGAGCCCCAGGTCTAACCCTTTTTTGGTTTTTCACTTCTTTTCTGTGAAGTCCCCTCTGCCCGTACATAAAAACATTGATAAAGTTTTTATGCCTTTTCTCTTGTAATCTGTCTTTTGCCATTTTAATTCACATCCCTTCCTCCCATACCCTGAAGTGAACCTAAGAAAGTAGTTCTTCCTACAGTACAATGCAGTCCATTTCCACTTATGAAATGGACTTATATCATTCACTCAAGTACTCAAGCCTCTCATCTATAATTGCAATATTTTATATTTTCTTCCTGAGAAATTAACCCAGGTAAAGTTTATAAGTGTTTGTTTACCAAGTGACTTTTCAAAAACCACTAAAAGAATTTACCAAGACAAAGCTTGGACCTGAGTCCTGATCTGGGTCATGAACTTAAAGACACTTTGTGGGCTGGGGTTTCATACTGGAGGCAGGTTCACAATCTTAAAACCCAACCCACACACTTTCTGCAGAGCCCCATTCGCCCATAACTCTAACACCCAGCAATCTACAACTCAGACTGGAGCAAGTCCATTCCAGCCAAAAGTCTCCATGGCCAACAAATACCTGTGGCCCACTCCCTACCTGAAATGACTGTCTTCCTTGCCCTGTGCAGGAATGCCCCACACACCAACTGCTGACGGCTGAACTCTCCTCCAACCTTCTAAGAAAGGTGTGCTCCTGCTCCCCTTGGGATCCAACAAGAGGTCAAGAGAAAAGGGAAAGGGAAAAGACCACCCACTCCTAACAGTTTCAGCTCCCCAAAGCCTATATCACAAAAGAGCTTTAAAAAAAAACAAAAACAAAAATGGAAAGTACTATCTGAAGAGGAATTCCTTAAAAGTACCCATGTGATAGAACACAACAAGGAGAATGCAGTTTGCCACCTAGTAACCAGATGTGAGAACACTGAGAAATAAGAGGCTGAGAAAGCCCCATAAAAATACTTCTCAGTTAGAAATAAGAAAACAATGTTTATTACACCTACATTGATTCAGATAACTTAAATTTACCTATACAGAACAGCTTAAAGAATTCAGAATCTTTTAGAACCAAAGTGCCTTCCTCCCAGCTTTTAAACACAACTCCCTGAGAAAACACTTCAACAGTCACTAAGTGAAAAATGCAAGCACTGGCCAAAATAGAATGATGCTCCTAAACACACAAAGACTCTCTCAAGCAAAACCATACAAGTAAAAGAGTAAAAATAGTATTTTCTTTATAATGAATTCCATTTTCATCCACCCCAAAGACCTTGAGTAATGAAGGTTGAGAATGCTGTACTTTGCTTCTCCAGGGAACCTGGCACAGTAATGGTGGTTAGTGCTCGCAGAGTTTCCTCCTCTGTGGCTCTAATGTACTTAAACCTTGACATCAGGCAGATTTATCTCACCCCGGGTTACTTACTGTATCAGAAAATCAAAGTACATGTTACTATCTTCAAGACACACAATACAGAAGCTGTATGCTGCAAACATCTGCCTCACTAAAAGCCAGCACAGGAAAGCAGAGGGCCCTCAACACCATTACCTGCCCTGACTCTTTTAGGGCAATGGCTGATTACTATCTAGATGGTAGGAGGATAAGTAATAATCAATTAAAAGGCTACTCACAACACTCCAGAGAAAGCAGCAAGAAGACATAATAGCACATAATGCATCCCACAAACATCTGCAAACCTAATACATTAGGAGGTGCTGGAGGAAAATTACTGTCCCTGACCTCATGGAGCTTCTGGCCTAGTTGAAGAGACAAGTAAGCAACAGAAATCCAGCATTGTTCATGCTTGACAGTGGTAAACACACAGTTCTACAGGAACATAGGTTGACAGAGTCAGGGGAGGATTTTGAGCTGAGTGCTGAAGAACAAAGGTGAGGTAGGCAGAAAAGGGAGCACATTTGGGGCAAAACACTGTAAAATTTAACAACATACACATAACCTAGCATATTACTCTATATAGCATTTTCATACTTAACATCTTACTATTTGCCCATTTCTTTACTTATATATATCCCTTCTTACCTTATATCCAATTTCTAAGGTTTATGGATTCACAACATACAACCCTCTGAAATCCCCCTACAACCCTAAAGTTTGGTCTTCAACTACCCAACCCAGATAGCTTTAAGCACCCTTCCATTCTCCAAGCCTACAGTTTCTTCCCACTTCCAATTATTATAACAAATTAATCACCCTTATGATTAATCAAGCTCATCAAGCTACTCTCTATTCCAAATCTCCACTCCACACCGCAAATAAGTCTAAGTTCAACCTGTGCAGCCAGAAACTCAGGGGTTTTCTTATTCCTCCCAGCTTTACCCAGTCATCTGTCCCAGCAAGCCCCAAAGCCTAACTTGCCTCTGCTGGACCAGGCCTCCTCGCCTGAAAACTTCCATTTCCCTCAGTTCTCAGTCTCTGCTAATGCTGTTGCTGTTGCCCCTTCCTCCCTACCTATCCTAATCCCTCTTTTCTGGAGCTCAGCTTGAACCCACTAAACAACACCCGCCATTCCAACTCCAAGCACTTAACATTCTGTGGCACTCGGTTCAACTTTTTTCCTTTTAGAACTTTTCACCATGCTTTTCAATGTACTATTTACTTTAACAGTGTTAGTCAAAAAAATGATTCATGACACATGTTAAAGATAGTAAGGCACATTTTATTCAAGAGGGACCATGGTGACAGGTACAGGGACCATGCAATGGGGTCTTGCAGCAGGGCAGAGACTGGACTCAACTCAGACTCCAATAAGGACAGTCAGAGAAATATAACCAAAGCAGGGTAGCATCAGTGGATGGAAAATCACTAAACAGAAATGTCAAGGATAAGGGGTTTCCGGCTAAACTGAGTTGATAGGATTATTGCTGAATGCAGGCCAGGATGGTAAGATAGGAGGAAGGTCAGATACCAAAGGTGGGGAATTTTCCCTAAACTGACTTAACAGGATTATTGCTCAAACTGGATTCAACAAGGACAGAGAGGGAAGCCCAAGGTAGGACCTCACCAAGTAGAGGACTCAGAGGAGCCTGACTAAAGTTTTGGTCAAAGGAGAGTCTTTGTCAGTATTCAATCATCTGCCTTGCGTCGTGACTTAAATGTTTCCATATATGTGTGTCTCTAAAGATTATAATAATTTCTGGAGAACAGAGATTCTCTCAAGTTAAATATGAAATAAAGATATAACAGAGAAGGGCCAGCTGCCGGTCGGAAACGAGGCCTCCCAGCGTGGCTATAACAGACACTCCGAGGACTCTGGGTCCAGTCTTTAACATGGCTCCTCCTGACATTCTGTCTGAATTTCATTAAAACTGACTCAAAGTGAGCCAATTTACAGAATCCTAGAGTGTCCATTTACCATGAGAAACATAACAGCTAGAGACAAAAGTACTAATTAGTGGGCATTTGGGACTTTGCCCAAAAAGAGGAAGACTACCTAAGAAGTCAGGTCAAAAACATAACATTGCTTGGAGAGGCCAAGAAAGAGGCGGTCACTGGCAAAGATCCTGGCTGGATCAGTTAAGTAACAATCCTCTGGCGTGCCCAGCCCACTGTAGGGAAAGATGCGCCAAAACAACTGGGCATCTGTGGCAGCTGCTCAAGGTACCATCTTCTCAGGGAATGTGGACGCATTCTTGACCCACTGGGCCAAACCCCTTATTTTAATTACATGCAAATCATTCTGCGTTGATCCCTTCTGTCAAAATGTGGTACATTATCTAACATATTAATTTGATGAAAATTTTATCCAGTTAGATGCCAGAAATATGGTGAACAAGATATGGAATGCCTACATTCCAGGAGCTCCCAGTCCACTGGGTGTAAGAGCAAGGAAATAACTAGACAAGTGGCTTCAGTGTGCTAAGTGCTGTAAAGGTTACCAGATTACTTACTGTTCATCTGTACATGAGGTAGCAAGGTACCTGAAAACCTTGAAATTTACGTTTCCTCAGACTGAAACTGGAAAAAATCTGCATGCAAGAGATTAAGAACAGCCACAAACCAAAGGAACCCATCCCTAAGGTGGCTCAGGAATTTGAACGAGCAAGTTCAGTGACCAGGGTGTGGTCCCAGGAAGGAATGACTGGTATGTGATTCTAAGAAAGAATGAGAAATGACCTCCCCAACAAAGAGAGAAGGGCTTTTATAAAAGAATAAGATGATTAAAACTTTGAAGATGTTTATCCAATGCTTTTCCTGAGAAAGAGGGGTGATTTGAAGAAAACAAACTGTCCAGTTGTTAAAATTACTCTCGGTGGTAGAACAAGGACCATTTATCAGGCCATAAACTCTACAGCTATAATAAGAATTACACCCCAGTGATTTTAACTATCTTATGGCTCACATGCAGAAAGACTGGTTTCTTCTTCAAAGTATCAATTTTATCCACTAAGTTTTCGTTGTTAAGTCACTCAAGAAGTTCTAGAAGATACTCAATTAAAGACCTCTACATATTTCTTTTATATATAACACCCAATGCAATGCTATGTATTAAAATAATCTATTGGATGAATGACTGAATTCCTGTACATAAGCTGTATTCTGTGTTCACTCTGCTTTACTCAATTTGAGAAGCTTTTACTTTAATATCTAGTTCACCTTTAACTAGAGTAACTTCTATTACGTTGGTTTTAAATTTACTGGTGTCCTTCCATTCTGTCAAATAGTTAAAATCTAATACCTAAATGTACTATACTATAGAATGTACTATCAGAAACCAGTTGGTCTCACATTAAGAAAACTACAAAGTATTAATACTTTAAAATGAGCTACTCTTTTTTTTCTGCTAAGTCTACATAGTTTGAATATTATTTTTTGAAACACTATGTCAAAAATTTGAGTTAACTGTCAAACAGCTTAGATCTTAAGTGTTAAAGTTTTAACCCTGTCTAAATATCTCAACGACAACAAAAACATGGAACTTTTAAAAATGTGTTCTTTGTCATATATCAAAATGTATTTAAAGAAAATGCTGCCCAAGCTACTACAGAATCTTTCAAAAGAGGTCAAACTTGAAACTATTCAGCTGAAAAGAGTTTATATTAGCAATAAATAACTACCCCAAAAGAAAAAATTATGGTAATTTACCAGATAATCATAACTATAATATTTACTCCTATAAACATTACTAATGAGGCCCATGTGCTATGACACATTATTTCACTGTGAATTCTTTATAAATTATTTTTTAACTCAGATTTTAAAAATCAATAAAGCATTTTTCAGATTTTAAGGAATTTATACATTTCAGAGGTTCTGAATGAATCACAAGCAGCTCTCATTTGCCAATTTATAAATAATCCAATCACTGCTTATGAGCCCTAAGACAATCTATTAAACCCTTTCCAAGTCTTTGTAACTGCTGAATGAATTAAGAGTCAGTAGCTGAGTAAGAACAACCATAACAAAACATTCCAATCATTTCCACTTGACATCTATTTTTTTTTAACTTCTCTAGACATGGGAGTAAATGAATTCACACCTAAACAATAAAGGTAGTCAGTCATCATAGCCTCCAATCTTGAGCTTTTATCCCTATTTTCATCAGCGCAGAATTCCTTTCTGTTAGATCTATCTATATGCTCACATATGAAAAGACGCCCAAGACACATTAAGAGAAAAAACAGGCAAACTGCAGAGGTGGGGGGGATATGTACATATATATATGCCCATTTATACATAAAAGGGAGGAGAGAGAATACATATACCAATTGCTTATTCATGGAAAATTTCTGGAAAAACATAAAGGTTCATAGTGGTTATCTCTGAGAAATGTGACCAAAGTGTTCCAGAGAGACTGAGTTGGGAACTCTTACTTCTCTTTATGACCTTTAATATGATTTTAATTTCTTACCATGATCCTGTACTACACTTACAATAGTAAAGATTTAAAACTCAATACCTTTCTTCCCTGCCCCACACTATGTAAAAGACCCTAGGAGCACAACTTCTTGGCCTGGTACAAAGCACCAGCCTAAAATGAGCAGTCATCAATAAACAATGTATATTCTACCTCCTTCCAGAGATAGGGTAACAAAGGCTTGTCTTGCTTTAAAAGAATACCTGATGGAAAGGTGCACAAGGAAAAATTAGAAAAGGTAATATGGTAATGCCATAAAAATGCTATTATCTCCCACTCTGCTTGATTAGGTCATCATTAACTTCAAAAGCAACAGTTTCTAAAAGATAAAAATAGCCAGTGTCAGTAGAAGGTCACTTAAAATATAGGCAATAAGATGTAAAAGAAACAGGTGTAACAGAAACAGATGCAAAAATATATATATTTTATATATATATGTAGTATATATATATATACTATAAGGATAGGATAAGGATAAGGATAGAAAAACTAACCCAGACAGGAAAACTAGAGTTTAACTACCTTTAAAAAATAAGTACTTTTCAACTACTTATTCATTTCCAAAGTAGTACTATTTTGGGAAAAAATGGAAATAAAAAGGCTACATTCCAGAGGTGGACAGCAAATATGCCGTTACCTCTACCCAAGTCACGCATGGTTAACAGAGGACTTCAGAATCCTTCTTAACACAGTGCTACCACCCAGGCAGAGAGATAAAGCCTATTTGCCCTATATGTCCTATTCCTTTTCTCATACATTTTTGACAATTTACCAGGGAAAACTAAGGTAAGACTAATTTATTCAGAATATATGAAAATAAAAGTTTATTTTCTACAGCATTTCATTAAAATCAGAAGTTTGTATTTCATTCTGCCTTGAGGTCTCTGGCCCAGGTTCTAATTTATACAGTACACACACATACATACACACAAATCCACAAATTCTTCAGGTCAAACTCTAAAAGTTCATTAAAGAATGACACTTTAGAAAAACGAAGTGTTAGTTAACAAGAGGTAATTTCTGAATAGTAAAGGTAAGGATGGGAAAGCATTCTAAAACCCATTATTCCACCCTTGGTGGTATAAGCCAATAAATACAAAGTGTCTACAGGGTAATTTTAAAAGATTTTTAAATGCTCAAACCAGATGTTCTTACACAGGGTATACAAAGCAGCTTCTGCAGAAACCAGACTCAACGAGTTAATGACAATTACACTGTGCACAGATTGAAATGCAGCTGTTTTTGAGGAACTTTGTTCCTTGATTATAGCCGGTTGTCAGAAACTATCAGTTACCACTAACAATGTTAAGTCACCAAAAACTTTTAAAGTACTGTTTTAAAAAAGAGCAAGAGACTCCCAATGTTGTGTATTAGAAGACCTAGATGACACTTAACAAAAATTGCATTTACACATCATATGAGTTACATATAAAAACAAGCATTTCATCGCAATTGTACAAGGCTTGTTATTCTGGTCATGGAAACATAAAATGGTCTCAAACTTAGCAGCAAGATCTGGAAAATATTCTCTAAGGCTATCGCTAAAAAGAGTCTCACAACATAGATTGTGTCTACAGGAAATCTTCCCAAAAGAAACCCATAAAATCCTAACTGCAATTCTAGAGAAGATTTCAAAGATAATTTGAAATAAGGTGGGTGGGCATTTTTCTCCCCTGCCAGCCATTCTCCCAGATGCCTGGTCTATAGGCTTCCTCCTCCTGGATGTCTGTGGGGATTTAAAAAGAGGTTATCTGGAAGATTAAGGCCATGATATGTTCTCAAGGAGCAGACAACTAAAATGTCATCAGTGAACAACAGTCTGTTAACTTGCAAATTGAAACATGGTTTCCTGGCAAGCTGAGTGAAGATAGTTGCAGATGCCAGTCATTCTGCCTAGTGGAGCACACAAAAGGTAGAGCTGCAAGAAAAATGTGTTGGTAGTTCCCTGAGCACTACCACATGGATGTAAGTCCTCGGAGCAGCAGGCACTAACTTCCAATTGGTGTGGCACATACAGCCTACTGGACATAATCTCCCTCTATAGAAGAACCCAGTTTTATAATGCATATTCCCTTTGCAGGGCTTCTTAGCATGGTCCCATGAGAGACTACCTAGGTGTTCTTTGCCAGGTACACAAGGGCATGAGACTACCTAGGTGTTCTTTGCTAAGTACACAAGGTCCCAGGTTACATATCCTAACCTCAAAAGGGATCGACAAACCAAAGAGTTAAGAACCACAGCCCTCACCTTGGCCAACTCCTTCCAAACTTCTAATCTCAACTTATTTTTTCAGGTTCCTACATGAGAAAGAAAGAACTCAGCCACCAGCAGAAACAATCAGGTGACCAGGTAATAGCTGTCTCACTATAAATCAGGGGTTTCTATATAGCTTTTGAGCTAAGAATGACTTTCACATTTTTTAATGGCTGCAGAGAGGTCAAAGACATTTCATGACATATGAGAATTACACTAAATTCAAATTTCAATGTCCATAAATAAAGTTTTATTAGAACACAGCAAGGCTCATTCATTTACCTTTTGTCCATGGTTGCTTTGGCACTTACAACTACAGAGTTGTGCAGTTGTGACAGACCATGACCCACTAAGCCTAAAATATTGACTAACCTGGCCATTTACAGAAAAAGTTTACTTAGCCCTCCTATAAATCAACAGATTGGCAGTATGATGTTTATAAACCAACAGTATGTAGGTTTAGTTAAATGTGCATCAGGCACCAGGTCCTGGTCCCTCAAAGCCTACAAAGTTAAGGATCAGATACATTCACTCCTTAAGAAGTCCCTAACTAGAACAGTGGCTCACAGCTGTAATCCTAGCACTTTAAGAGGCTGAATTGGGAGGAATGCTTGAGGTCAGGAGTTCGAGATCAGCCTGAGCAACATAATGAGACCCCATATCTACAAAAAAAAAAAAAAATTAGCCAGATGTGGTGGCACCAACCTGTTAGTCTCAGCTACTCAGAAGGCTGAGGCAGGAGGATCACTTGAGCCCAGCAACAGAGCAAGATCCTATCTCAAAAAGAAAAGAACTCATCGACTGTACATTTAAATTTGTACATTTCACTAATATGTAAATGTTACCACAAAGGAGAAATATTCTGAAATGAATATTTCCGAATCAGATTTAAACTTTAAAAAAAAAAGTCCTTAACTAGAATAGGCAAGAATCAAAAGGGAGAAAAAAAGGTGGGGGGAGGGGGTGGATAAAGGGTGCTCTAAGGCTAAGCAACTTAAAGGCCCCATCTAGAAAGTAGTAAATTGTTCTCAAAGGAAAACCCCTGAGGCTCCCACTTGAGGCTAGCATACACTAAGTTTTAAAAAGTTCTAACAAGCATCTTATCCAATTTTCAAGTTAATAACCAATAAACAGAAAAATGACTGTTCTGGACAGGCATTTTAACTACAATACATGGTGACAGTGACAGTAAAAGGATCAGAGAGAAATCATAAAAAGAAGTCACCAGAATTTAAACACTTAAACTAGAATCCAAGGATGCACTTAAAAGAATCAATGGTATCCCTGAAAGCACATGCAAATTTCAATGCCACCCACATTTTCTGGAGGAGAGGTTCCACAGGTTTCAGTCTCAAAGTATGCCCAACTTTAAAAAAGTTACAAGCCACCAGAACTCAACCTCCGCATTAATAACACTTCCTTCCACTGCAATAACTGAGGTTTGTAAAAATGACCATAAGTAATGAAGAAAAAACTTTAATTGTATGTAGTGTAATTTGTGCTAAACAAAAGCAAACTATGCAGGTAACCTCAAGCAACTTGCTAATAATATTGCCATTTCTTGCTCCTTATCCTGGAGTAAGGAGTTTAAAAAAATGCCCACTTTATCCTTCAGTTTGGACCCTGACCACTGAAATCTTTACTTAACTTCTTAGAAATTCTTAAATGTCATGAATCTTCAAATAAAATCTGTGCATGACACATTAAATGATCAATATTTTAAAATACTGTTGCCAATTTTGAGTGCTGTGAAGAGAAAACTGTAGTTTAATTCCTCAACACATAAGCCCAAAAGAGCCTAAGATTTCAAAAATGAATTTACTTTAACTGTCCTCAATCACCTTATTATGATATTATGACTTAATTCTACCTGAAGAATAAATACTGAACTAGTTTTAAAGCAATCAAAAGCTTTAAGTCTTTGAACATTTGTTGAGTGAGTGCACATCACATACCATTAATAAAGGATTCAAAATGACAATACACAGCCTCTTCCCCATTGACTAAGTTTTCATTCCAAGTCTGGTAATCTAAATTTTTGTTGCTTTGAGGTGAGGAAAGACATAATCATTCAAGTCCTCAGCTAGAAAAAGGCCACAACATGACCAGAGTCTAGCATCAATCACCTTGGTTCTGTCCCATGACACTCAACCCTCAACTTCAAAGTGTTATTTCTACTTGCAGGTAAAAAAGCCCTCCAGAGCCATTCCTGCATGTATTAGGACTGCAGCGTAACTCTGTTCATTAGAGCCATCAACCGCAAAAAAAAAAAAAAAAAAAAAATCAAAATACTGTATACACCCTCATGATCACAAACCAAAGTATTTGCATGAGAAGTACACTAGGTAAACGAAAATAGATTCTTAATTAAGTCTCACCTTTCTGAGATATTATATCCTACAAAGATAAACATAATACCTGTCCAAATTTTAAATACATGATCACATAACATACTGCAAGATCCTGAAAATTAAGAAAATACACTAAACACTAAAACTTTCAAAGAAACAACTTACCTGTCTCAGGAATTAAAATACTTTCCCAATTAAGGCTGCTACTAGGCTTCTGATACCTTCTAAGAAACTAACAACTCCAAGCAAAACCACCATTTATGCAATAAAAAAAAAAGTATTGTTGAATATGGTGCCAATTTGCTAAGTTAAAGGCTTGGACAAAGAGGTTGTAAAATGCTTAAAATTGATATAACTCTATTTTAACAATCAAGCCAAACTTTTTAATGCCAATCCAAATAAAAAGGAAGGCATGTTTGCTGTCATATTTTCCTCCATAACTATTCTATAAACCTTGTGGGAAAACAGGTTTTATAATGCAAATTATGATAGACCATTAACTGTAATGGTGTAACAGGTGCCTCATAATCTAAACTACAGGGAAGAGCTTCATAAACAGGAAAGTGAAGAAGCAAGCAGAATTATGACAGATTCATATGCCTCCTCTTCACTTCCAACAAACATTAAAGATACAGGACACGACCAGTGTTTGATGCCTTGATGTTTACTGTTCCAACCACCTCAGTGTTCAACACATACATTTGGTAAATCTTTTTCCAACAAGTCTGTGGACAAATACATCAGGTATCTATTTTTCAAACAGATGATCTCCAAATCTAAATTTCCAAATTACAATAAATGCTACTTTGATTTCCAGCTTTTTTTTCAATCCTGTTGACTTTATTTCCAAAGGCTTATCTCCCCAGTGTCATATATCCTACCAAAAAGTTACCAAAGATTGAAATCTACTTAAGGGAAACAACCAGATCTGATAAATAGCCTTTTACTGGACAGTGGTTTAGACAAATCTGCTCTATTACATTTTGGGGCTGAATAGGGAAATCTGAACATGTCCCAGTAATAGATGATATTAAAACTTACCAAGCTAGCTAACAGAAAAAAGCTCTTTGTAGACTCTGTGCACACAGAGTTATCTCATTCTGATTAAAATATGCATACAACTGTGCATAGAAAATTATCTGGAAAGTGATACAGTGGTGATCTTTGGGCGGCAGGAATGTGTTTTTATACTTGTTTCTCTGTATTTTCTAATTTCCCACAATGTACATGTAACATCACTTGTGTAATAACTTTGTTAAGCCACTAAGGGCTCCTTAAAGTAAAAACTCAGTATCTATTGCGTGCCTACTATAGGTGAGACATATGGAGATCTGCTTTTATTCTCACCAAGTCCCCCAAGTTTGTCTGAGCTCATCCTTCTTCCCCAAGACTCTGGGCTAAGCAAGAAAACACGTTCCCTTAAACTCTATATAAAGTTTTCTCTCTCTGGTCTCTGATACACTTATCATTTTTCATTGTTTTCCCGGTACATCTACTCTTTTAACCTTGGTAACTAATATAAGCAAACTCCTTTACAGGCAGTAAACCTGTCAAGTGATGGAGGAGGAACTAGTTAGGTGGGTTTTTTTAACTTCTAGATAAACAGATATCTAGCTTGTCAAAGTTAAAATTTCTGTGCAACCCACCCAACTTTTCTTACTAAAAAGCACCTATGATCTCAAAGATGGAATAAAGTTCAAGTTCTACTCCATTTTCAGGCAACTCCCATTATCTCTGCTAGTATATAAGGATGAAAGGAGATATGGGGAAATCTAACACTTAAATAAGTGAAAATTGTATTTGTTGTAGACATTCAGATGAAAATGCCAGATCAAATACACTAATAAAAATATACAAACTTAAGGAAGATGGCAAAATACCATGCAGAGAGTCATCTGACTTAAAAGTGACACTAAATGGGATTAAGATTTGGGGGATAAAAGGGCAATAAAAATTCCAGGTTGCATGTATTTGCTAAAAAAGTGCTACCCACAGAAGATCCCATTTATCTCCCCTACATGTTGCCCACCTACAACAAATTACTGTATCAAAAGTGTTGAGTTAGTGTAAGTATGGTTACATTGAATGCTTCCTTTCTCCACCTAGAAGTGATTAAATCTTGATTAGCCGTGATTTGATCAAAATGCAACTTACTACAAAATTCCTAACCATTAGTCACTACCTAAATCAGCTTTCAGGAAAATAATTCCGCTGCATCTTAAAACTAGTTCATTAGCTTTGAAAGGTATTAGCCTTGAGCTACAAGTAGCTAGAGAGCTAGGCTTCACAGCGGGTATTACAAAAACGAAAAATAGTTCACCTAATAAAAAGCTTTGGGGAAAAAAACCCCTAAGCATTCCCATTAATGGAAACCTCAGAACCATTCCCACTTTCCTAAAAACGTAGCTGTCTCAAGTTATTCAAGGCACCTATCATTTTACAAAAAGAAAAATTAATTCCCTCTTGGCCCAGGTAAACAGAGGGCGACAGACCCTGGCCCCTGGCGAGGCGAAGTGGGGCGCCTGCCTCCTCGTTACTAGAAAGCCAGCTAAAGCTGCTTTTAAACGGTCTCCGGGTGACGACGCATTCCTAACGGGTTTCGAAGGCACGTTTAAATCGCCCGCTTTTTTGTCTGCTCGCAGCATTCACCAGGAGCTGGGACTGCGGCCTCCCCCGCGTGCTCAGGAGGGGGAGCCCGGGATGGGCAAACCCGGGGCCAGGGAAGCTGGGGTGGGGGAAGGACCGATAGGCGGCGAGACCCAGGACCGAGAGCGCCGAGGTGGAGGACGCTAGGATGAGGAGCCCGTGTGGGAGGGTGGCAGAGTGCTAAGGGGAGATGAAAAAGCTGAGGATCCCAGGAAAGGGGGGAATTCCGGGGTGGGGGAGCTGGGCCGCCGCCCCGCAGCCGAGAACGCACCGCGCGACTCCCGACTCCCGCCGCCCGCCGGGGTGTGCGCAGGGCCGCGGTTCCGCGCGGCGCCGCCCCCTCCCTCTCTCCCTTTCCTCCTCCTTCTCCTCCTCCTCCTCCCGAGGCGACAGAAACAACAGCGCGGGAGGAGGGGAAAGTAACTCCCGGCACCTCCGCCGGAATTAGCCCCGGTGCAGTGATGACACCTTCTCGTGGCGCAACCAAGCCCCGCTCCCTCCGCAGCGGCGTCCCCGCCGCCGCCCTCTCCATTTGAAAGTGGCCACCCCCCGCCGCCGCCGCTCCTCCCGCCCCGCCGCCGCCAGCTGCACCAATCCGCTTGGCCCCAGTTGCAAATCAAACGCTCCCTCGCGTCCAGAAGCCACTTGCGCCGCTGGAAACGGCCGCGCCGTCCCCCTCCCCAAACCCCTCCGGGGCGGCACCTTCAGGCTGGGGCGGGCGCGCAGGCGAGAAACGGTTTTAAGATGGGAGCGGCGGCGGCGGCGAGCAGCCCCCGGCGGGCTCGGCTCCCGCTCCCGCTCCCGCCCCCAGACAGTTCTGGAAACTGTGTATCACCTCTGTCACAGGAAGCCATCCGGCGAGGAAGGCGGCGCGGAACCAACAAACAAACGCCTGCGGCCGCCCGCCGGAACCGGCGCGGGGACCGCGTCGGGCTTCTGGCCGTTCCCGGGGCAGGGGCGCGGTGCCCACTACCGCGCCGCAGGCTTTGTGCGAGGCGGGCGCGACGGGCCAGGCGTCCCTGCCCCCGCAACCCCCCTCCCCGGGCCCCGGCAGCGCTGCTGGGACCGTTAGGTGACGCTCCGGCCGTGGCCGAGAAGCAGCGCCTCGGCCGCCGCCCGCCCCCATTTCCACACTGGGCCGCCTCTCCTCAAACGCCAGAAGCGGGCTACAAAAGTTGGCCCCGGGGCCACCCAGCACCTGCCCACGTGCCGCGGAGGCTCGCTCCCGGGTCTTCCCCGGTCCCTTCCCCCCGCCGCCCTCGGCCGCCAGGTCACCTATTACCGGTGGGAGGGGAGAGAGGCTGCTATTTAAACGCCCGCGGAAGTTGAGGCACCCCCACTGGCGGGTGCCGTGCACCTGCCTCCCGCCGCCGCGCTCCGCCACTTTGAGCAGCAGCCGCGTCCTCAGCCCCGCCTCCTGCCCAAAGGCGGGCGGGGGGAGCGGGAAGGAGGTGGAAGGGATCGAATTTCTCCAGCAAATGGGACCGTTCCGACAGGATTCGGTTCCCCGGTCAACATTCCACATTCCATCCCTCTCCTGCATTTGCAAGCCAACGTAGAGCTACCCGGAAAGCTTGCTGGCTACCGAACAACAGCCCCCAACTCACAAACACACTCACAGGCACAAGACACGTGCACTGAAGGGCTTTGCAACTTGCAGTCCCGGGGAACACGCTGCACGTTCATTTAAGGCAGCAAGGAGACCCAGAAACCCCCCCACCCCCACCATTTGCAGATGGTGCCAAAGGTTGCAATTTGCAATCCGTTTTAAGTTCATGGTTAATCGGTACTTTGCTCTACCAATGCTAACTCCTTCCCAATTTCATCGATGAAGGGTTTTACTTTACAAGCAGTGTCGCTGTAAGTAAAAGGTCTGATAAGTGGAAGCTCAATTTAGAAGAATCTAATTGCCAAGCTGTCCCTGCACCCCCTGCTCACTGCCCTTGAATTGATGCAATGAATATTTTGGACATGTGGTGACGCGGTGACAAGAGCCAGGGCTGCGGCCACCACACACAGATGTACCTACACACACCTATGTTTGGACAAATATAGTCCCACCACACACACGGTCACACACTCTGGATTCATATATGTACGCGAACCTGCGTTCTGCCATTGCCATCTGTCTACCAAGTTGCTACTATGCTTTCCACTTTCATGCAGCCTAATGCACTTTTGCTTTTCAAAAAAAAATTCTATAAACTAAAGCCAACCAAACTGGGCTTCTGCTCCTGAACACATTTAATTGATGATCCACCTGAAAAACCGTATGTTCTTCACAAATCCAGAAGAAGAAAAAGCTCTAAGTCTTCAGCCCCCCCCCAAAATTGAAAAAAATAATCATAATAAAACTTACTGATCCAACATAGATCAATTCTCAGGATCCAAAAATCATCCTCTCCTCCTCCTCTGGCCCCCGCCCCAGCAATGCCCAAGTTACTGGTGGGATAGTAACGCTGCGCTCGGCGGCTGCCTCCCTCCCTCCTCGCTACATATCGAGAACCCAATCTTTTGGCGCCATATTAATGACGTACTATATTATTTCCACTAGGCAGCGACCTTCGGCATTAAATTACTCCCGAGAACTCCCGAGCAGAGCAACAAAACCATCAAATATGGCTGAGCCTCACGGCTCGTCCTGCAGCCGCCGACGCCGCCGCTGCCGCCGCCGCCGCCGCCGCCGCGGGACCGGGACGCGCACACGGACCCCCACGCGGACACGCGCGGACATACGCGCGGCGCGCCCACCCCGCGCGCCCCCCGCGGCCCCGCGCGCGTACCTGCTGCGGAGGGGTTCGTCCGAGGCGCTGGGCTGCGCGCCGCTCGCTCGCTCGGCGCCGCATGAGTTCGGGCCGCGGCTGGCGGGCGGGCGGGGAGCCGGGCGGGCCCCTGCTCTCGCCGGCGCGCACACACCCGGCACTCACGCACGGAGGCACTCTCGGACGGGCGTTTGGCTTGTTATGGAGGAAGGACTGTGTGAATCAAACTCATTTCTGGGTCACTGCTGCCACAGGGGGGAGCACTTTAATCCCTTGCCAAAACGAGAGGGTGGGGACGGGAGGGCGGAAAGAGCACGCGGGGAGCCCGCCGTGCGGGGGGCTCGGGCCCTGGTTAACTCTTCGCGGCCCTCGCCGCAGCCGGCTCGGCCTGCGTCCGCGGGGTCTCGCCGAGAGTGGCGCGGATCAACTCCCGAAATCTCTTACGTCACCTGTCTTGTGAGCGTAGAAATTCTTGAGGTGCCTCCAGGCAGGGAGGTGGGTTTTTAAATTATCCCCTTCAAAGTGCTGCCTCAGTTTCAACTCTTCTCTGACAACTAGAAATGGAGTCTTTCAAATTAGCTAAAAATGACGTAGATAAAATTGTGGCTATTAAGGCGTGTAATTTGGGTGAAAAGTTTTGTTTTTAGGCTGAGTAGCAAAATAAATATTTCTTTTGTAATAATGGTTTTAGGGAATTGCAGATTAAAATGACATTTTTAAATACACATAATCCAATCCTGAGGCCGGAACAACATTTTTACTGAAATTTGTATCGAAATTTAGGGAAATTATATCTAAATTTGTCCAGATGAGTGTTAATCCATTAGAAGATAGTGATTATTGGGGGAGAGGAAAGAAAAAGATAGGGATTCTTTATATATTGACACCACATTTATCTTATACATTACTACAGAACTGGATATCTTCTCCCTCCAAACATGAAGGGTGAGCCTAATGGTAAACTGCAATTGCAGACTAATATGAAATCAGTCATCAGAAATTCATTTTGGGGGTATTTATGTGTAAAAATGAGTGGTTACTGATTTTCCACAAAATACAAAATTGCTTTTTCATATGGAAGACAACGCATTGCCCTAAGGCAATATGGGTTTATATGACATTCAGCTTCAAAAGAGAAAAAAGTACAGATTAAAACTCCCATTCAGTAAATATAATAGGAACAGTGATCACTAATTACAAAATTGAATATTGAACCCCAAAAGGTATACTTATCCACTGGAAGAATTTTGAATATATCAGGTTTGATTTCACACAATCACACACCAACTCATCCACCCACATCCAGAAGATTATAATCTGATAAATGCAGCAAAACAAAAACTAATTGAGCCCTTCAATTAGTTTTCAGAAAACAAAGTAAGCCAACGGAAATCTTAAGTGCTTTAAAGAACTGTATATGTCCTCTTTCTTCCTCTCTTGTTTCAATAATGAACAGTATAAAGACTCCCTACCAGTCCTATTCATGTGCTCATTTAATCCTGTTCCAAGGGATCACACCTATAAAGCACTATGTTAACTATCATTATTACTATTATTAGTGTTGCACTACAGTTGTCACCTTATACAAATCCTTAGAAGTTAAAGTACACAGGCTTTTAGCCAGACATGATTGGATCTGGCTCTATCATTATTACCACTTTGTGTGTCTGCGAGGTAAATTACAGAATTTATCTGAGCCTCAGTTTCTTCCTAGCTAATAGAATGAGGTTAACAACTGGCCCCTAAACTGAAGGGCTGTTAAGAGGAATGAGATAAACCTATAATAGTTTGGTAAAAGAGGCCCTGGCAAGAGGAGCTTGTCCACTCACTCCGCCATCACTCACGAATCTCTTTCTTAATCTTCTCTTTTAGCGAAAATTGCAACTTTTCTAAATTCCAGACAGCTTTACGTCACTCATTCTCCTTTAAAAAATTTAAAATTCACATTTTCCACTTAATGTTTTACTTCTTTTTTCTGACTATCGAAAACATTACGCAGCAAAATAAAATTATATTGAATCAAGAAATGGATAACAAAAATAAAGAGGTAAAATGACACACAAACTCCGCACGGTAGCACATTGATCAAGACTGAAGGATCCATAAACATCATATGAATTATGCCATGGCTTCGGAATGTTGAGCAACTGAGGAAGTGCTATGTGCTATAAAAAGCTCTGGACTAGAAGTCAGGAGACTCCCACCAACTCCTACAAGATGACTCTGGATAGGTTTCTTTGGGCCTTGCTTTCCTCACTAAAATGATAGGATAGATAATGTGTAAGGTCCCTTTCCTTTTTAGCATTCAGTAATTTCTGACTTTCTTACTAACTTAGAAAAGTGATGGCTATTTGAAGAAATGGAGGACAACTTGAATCCATAAGGAATCTGTAAAAACATTTTGTCATTAATGATCAGCAGTTGGCATTTCTTAAATAATAGGTGCCTCTTGCCATCATACACAAAGGAAAATTCTATACAATCTATTTCTAAAATGGGAAAGGCATTGACATGGTTTGCCTTGTGGCAGCACAGCTAATACAACCTAGAATAAGAAGTACTAAGCTGGCAATTAGGAAAAAGAGGTTCTTTTTTTTTAGAGACGGGGTCTTGCTCTTGGTCAGGCTGGTTTCGAACTCCTGACCTATCCACCCGCCTCGGCCTCCCAGAGTGCTAGGATTACAGGCGTGAGCCACCGCGCCCAGCCTGAAAAAGAGGTTCTGATTCTACTCTGTCACTTACTATCTTACCTTGCCACATCATTCGGGATCACTATTTCCTAGTCTCTGGAATGGTTCTGTTAATTCACACTTTATTATCAGAGATGAAAGGACATTCAGCAAAATAACTACAAGTAGTCAGTGTAGTTGAAATATCAAGATTCTAGTCTTTCCTGATACAATCAATGTTCACAGTGATAATTACAATTCTATGTATCCTGTACATTCTGCTGTATGGTTTAATTATTTTCTTCCGTAATAATGGATTTTTATGGAATAAGAATTTGGATATTCATATTCATATTCCTGATTTTGAAACTGTTTATGATTAAACCTCTGAATGTTTACTTAGTCATTTCATTTCGTCTATTCCTCTGCAGGTAAAGAATTACAAGGCCTTGACAAGAGATTCAGAATTGTTCATATTTGAATTGAAGAGGTACATATGCTAAAGTCCTGTATTATCTCATTCCTTTAGGGAAATGAGCAAGAAATTCTTGCTGGCAAATACCACTGCCAGTCGCTATACATTATGACACACAGACAGAACTTTTTATTACACAAGGGCTCTCCTGGATAAAATGTGTTGTGTTCTAAAAGTCTATTTGTAGGTACTTTAATTGATTGGAACTTTAAATTTGTGCCCAAGATAAACCTTATTATAAAGAGGGCTTAGACTGTCAAGCAGTTTTTTTAAAATAATTTTAATAACTAAATGATACGAAAGAAAACCTATCAACTTTTTTGTTGTTATTGTTTTTTGGTTTTTGTTTTGTTTTGTTTTTTGAGATAGGTCTCACTCTGTCACCTCAGACTGAGTGCAGTGGCGTGATCACAGCTCACTGCAACCTCAAACTCCTGGGCTTAAGCAATCCTCCTTCCCCAATCTCCTAAGGAGCTAACTACAGTCTCATGCCAACATGCCTGGCTCATTTTTTTTTTTTTTTTTCTATTTTTTGTAGAGATGGGTGAGTGTCTTGCTCTTGCTCAGGCTGGTCTTGAACTCCTTTTGTCAAGCAATCCTCCTGCCTCAGTCTCTCAAAATCCTAGGATTACAGGAGTGAGCACCGCAGCCCCCAGCCTATCAACTTTTTTGAATGATATTATACTGGAAAGGATATATTTCAAAGAAGGATAAGTATATGTAATTCTGAACAAGACAAGTTGAGACCCATATTCAACACCTCGTCTGCACCTCATCAAACAGGAGGTGATAAGTAAGAGATTAGGACTAGGGTTCCCTGTCTGACCAGTTGATAGGTCACCAGTCCTGAAGAGCCTTTTAGCCTCTCTAGGTAGATCACCACAAACTTCAACTATATGGAATGATTGTAAGGCAAATACCTGTGATTCTTCCTTGTTGATGTCAGTACCCACTAAATTATTTTTTTCTTGACACTCTTTCTTCCTTTTCTTTTTGTTTTCCTTTGCTTGTTTTTTATTTTGGTTGATTTGATTTTGTTGATTTCTATACTTTTAGCAAAAGTTAGGATGTTCTAAAGAGAAGTATGAAATGGCATGAGAAGATATAATTTAATTCAACTGATGGAAATGTCCAATGCTGGGGAAGTTCAAAATAAGAAAAGCTCTTCCCTAATCATGAAAGGAATACAGGATGACGGAGATCATTTTGGAAATTTAGAAAAATGAAGTAATAAAATTCAACCATAGGGATAACTATGTGATAAACATTGCGCTTTTTTTTAGTCTTTTTTTCTATGCATTTTTAATAAAATGGGAATGATGCCACACATTCCATTTTACAATCTTCCTTTTTGCTTACATCTTCCATTTTTTCATTTTGATACTGTATAATTTCATGTAATGTTTGTTAATATGAGGACTTTGACCACCTTCATGCCATATATTCCTCCACAGGCCGCTTCAATCATACATTCTCAGAGCTACTCTCTAGACCTTGTCAACTTTTGGACATTTCTGCTATCTCTATTATCAAACTCAAAGAGCTCTCATTTTGACCACTACCTTTGAGACTTCCGAAGCATATGCATCTCACCCAACCTTTCTTTTTATCTGAAAAGTGACTCTAATCTACTGTTCCAGCCTACTCTTCTTATCAGGAGCAAAGTGGTGGTAACTCAAAATGTGATCTCTAATCATCATTGGCAGCAGCAGCAGCAGTACCTGAGAACTTGTCAGAAATCCATTATTTCCAGCCCCACCCTAGACCTACAGCAGCAGGAAGTAGAATCCCAAAATCTGAGTTTCAACAGGCTGATCCACACTCAAGTTAGCTCTCACCCATGTAGCTCTCACTCCCAGCCACTGCACTCTGACTGTACACTGTTGTACGAACTTTCTTGTCTAATTTCCCTTCATTCATCAGACAAATGTTTATTAAGCAATTATTATGTTCCAGGAACCTGGCTAGGCACTGGAGACAAGGTGACAGATAAAACAGGAGAGTAGGCCTATCTCTGACCACAGATCAGTAGAAAATAGAAATGTGATTACAATAAGCTACAGGGTTTGGGGGAAGCGTATCCATGTACACCTGATCTGTCTGTGTGGTGGCAGGAGGGTGGTCAGAGAAAACATCTAAGAGTAAGTCACGCTAAAGCTGAAACCTGAAGGATAGTAGGTGTCAGCCAGGTGAGGAGAGGAATAGGGGCGGAATGTTGATTTTTTTTACAAACCCTCTGGCCTCAGTATAGAGAACTGGGTGGGTTGGGAGAGAGGTGGGTAGGTAGACTGGAGTTAGCCAGGCTAGTAAAGAGCGTCTGCAGCTACCAGGTGAGAGATTAAGGAGGCCTGGACTGTGGTTGCTGATTAAGGAGTGGAGACAAGCAGACAAGCCAGCCTGTGACAAAGGCACCGTTGACACTGCCCCAGCTGTTCAGAGGCCTCCAGTCCTCCCCCGCTCCCAGAAGGGGTCCCCAGGGGATGTCTCTGGGGCTTATGGGGTCCCTGGGGCATGTCAGGAAGACGCTCACAAGGCGGAGGCAGTCGTTTGGGCAGAGAGCAACGTGTGGGGAACCAAGCGAAGGTCCTGCTGGGCAGTGAGTAGGTGGAAGGCGGCGTGCCCAGGGGTCTAAGTCCCTTCCCTGGCGCTGGCGCAGAGCCGAGGCGCAGGCAGCGCGGCGGGGCGGGCAGAGGGGGCCTCCCTGAGCGGCTGGGGAGGCCTCGGGCCCCTCGGGGGTCCTGCTCCCACCCCCCCTTCTCCAACCTGCCTGGATCAGATCCCAGGCCTCTCTCACGTCCTGGGGTTGCCACCCCACAGTCTCTTTATCCCTCCACCGGAAAGCTCCATTTTCTCTCCTTTCTTCCACAATACACCTTAATGGCCCATTATAACCTGAGCCCAAATCATTAGCAAATGAAAAACGGGTTCGCTTTCCTCAGAGGCTGAGCGGGTTGCTGGGGAGGGGAGAGGAAGCGGGGAGGTGGGTGCCCTCCCACTGGTTTAGTTCGAATGGTAATGAAGCAAGGAAAGGAAGCTGTAGCAGCTGAGTTTCTGGGTTAAAATTGCTTGAAAACTCGCTTTTTTTGCGCGCTTATGTGGGAGCCGTCAGGCATGTTTAATTGTGGACAGGACTTGATGGGTTGGACGTCAGAGGTGAAGGAGAAGTTGGAGCAAGACTCCCCCAGGTCTCTGGCTTAGAGAACCGAGTAGATTCCTTCCGTTATGCAACAGATGTTCATCGAGCACTGAGCTCAGGGCCTACAATGGTAAACATGACAAATAAACCCTTGCCTTTCAGGAGCTAACATTCATTTTTTGGCTTGCATAACGCCAACATTCTTCTGGTTTCCCTCCTACCTCTCTGGCCTCTGCTCATTCTCTTGCTGTCTTACAGGTTCCTTTTTTTTCTTATGTTAAAGCAGTGCCTAAGACAAATTGGTTTTGAGCACATGAGAAGAGGCTTTCTGAAAAATCCAACTGAAGAAATAATTTTGGTTGAGACATTTTATAAGGGAAAAAAAAAAAAAGAATGGTTCCTTAACCATGTTTAGAATTAATACAAAAAAAGAACATCTGGTTAAAGATTATTAGGCTAGTCAATCAGTTGGGTGGGTAACCCTAGCTTCCCAGGAGGAGTTCTCAGTCTTATTAAAGTCTGTCAGAAAACTGTTCACGCACTTTATCAGGAATGCTAATTGCTTCCCAGAAGGAGTTGTAAATTACATCACACAAAAAATTTCTGTCCCAGACCAGGTTTGAGTCAATTTTCCTTCTCACTTTCAGTCTCTTAAATGTTGGTTTTCTTTAGAGTTCTGTCCTAAGCCCTCTTCTCATTCTACATATATCCCTTGTGTGATCTCATCTACTCCCAAGACCCCCCAAGCACATGTCTGTACAGCCAGTTTCACACCTGACCTTCAGACTCATATCTCTAATAGCTTCCTGAACATCCCCTGGACTTCCACAGTTATCTCAAGCTCAGCACACACCACACTGAACTCATCTTCCTCCTGCTTTGTGCCTCTTCATCAGTCCCCCGTTCATAATTGCCAACCCAGGAGCCAAAACATCCTCCTTGACTCTTGCTCTTGCCTGACAACTCCTCCACCACCATCCCCAATCCAATCTGTCATCAGGTCACTTCTACATCAGCTCTCATCTCTCCACCCTTACAGCCACTGTCACCATCTCAGTGATCTAAACCACTGCCTAACTGGTTTTCTTGCCTCCAGTCTTATCTTCCTCTAATTCTTTTCCTACTCAATCATCAGTGTGGTCTTTTTAGTACAAAAATCATGCCATTTGATTAGCACCATAAATGATCATGTCATTCCCCATTTAAAACTCTTATCTTTTTTTCCCTCCTATTTATTCATTTTTTTTTTTTTTTCTTGAAACAGAGTCTCACTCTGTTGCCCTGAGTAGAGTGCTGTAGCATCAGCCTAGCTCACAGCAACTTCAAACTCCTGGGCTCAAGCAATCCTTCTGCCTCAGCCTCCCAAGTAGCTGGGACTAAAGGCATATGCCACCATGCCCGGCCAATTTTTTCTATATATACATTTAGTTGTCCAGCTAATTTCTTTCTATTTTTAGTAGAGACAGGGGTCTGGCTCTTGCTCAGGCTGGTCTCGAACTCCTGAGGTCAAATGATCCACCCACCTCGGCCTCCCAGAGTGCTAGGATCACAAGCGTGAGCTACTGTGCCTGGCCTCCTCCTATTTATTCTTAAAGATAGAAAGTCTAAACTCATCAACATAGCCTATAAGGACCTTATTTTCCAATTCCTACTCATTTTTCCAAACCCTCCCACTGCAACTTGCCTTTTTATTTTTCAGTGATATCCCTTTGTGATGTGTCTTTGAAAATGCTTCTCCCTAAGAGCGGATCCATCTTCCCTATCAGCACCCTTTCTTTTGGCTCTAACACACTCAAATTCCACCAAAAAGCCTTGTCCTACCTGCCTAACCTCCACCCTTCTCTATGTTTTGATGACACTCAGCACTATCTCTATATTGTCACTTCTCTCACTATTCTGTAATTTTTTGTACCCCTCAGTAGACTATCTGTAATCTGAGGACTTTGTCAGTAATGTTCTCTGTTGTGTTCCTAGTCCTGGGCCTAACAGTTGGTAGGTACTTAATAAATGTTTTGAATTACATGGATGAATGACCATTATATTCATGTAATTAAGTATTCTCTAAAACACTATTTAAAAAACAGATTGTTACTTTCATTCTGGTTGTGTTGTTAAAAGTAATAAATGTGTTTTAGAGAAGCCATAATTAAAATGAAATCATCAAAATCTTACTACCCAAAGACTATCACCACTAAAATTTTTATGTATATTTTTACTGTTTTTTGTATGCTTGTGTCTGTATATCTATATGTACATACATTTTTTAAGCAAATGACTTGTAATGTAATTCTATTTTATAACAATTTTATTTCAATTTATCTATATCGTTGGGCTTTGAGATTTATTTTTACATTTTTTGCTATTATAAAGAGTGCTTTAGTAAATGTCCTTATAGCTATATAATCCATGAAACAGAATTTTATTGAAAATAGAATTTTATTGACAGTATAATATTCCACCATGGAATTTGCTATGACTCCTAATTTTTTTATTATCATACATTTATATTTTTCTAAATCCTTACCTCTACAAATAATACTGTAAGAAAAATTCCTATACATAAATTGTTCAACTATCTGACCATTTCTTAGGATAGATTCTGACAAAGCTAAATTACTGAGTCAAAGGGTTTAATGTTTTGGATTTATTTTGCCAAATTGCTTTCTACAAAGCATGTTGTAATTTAGATTCCCCACTATCAGTGTATTGGGGACTTGTTGAATATTTGCCACTCACCCAACGCAGAGCTGAACTCTGGGGAACCAGGAGCTTGGCATGCCCTCCAGGAGAAATGTAGTTGGGGAGATACATAATATAACACATACACAAAACCATAAAGGTAACTTGACACGTATATGAATATCACAAAAAAATTGGAGATGGGAAATTCTATCAGTTGCTAAAAGTCAGTTGAGAAGGTTTGAAAAAAGAAGTAGAACAATTAGGACCAGGAAAGGTAGAGCGAAGGAAACAAAGACGGTGGGGAAGGAGACTGAGTTGAGGAAGGAGCCCAAACAATCTTTGCATGGGGGTGGAAAAGAAGACTAACACCAACTGCCTGCATGTTCTCTATGTATGGCCAGGCTCTGAGCTAAGCATTTTACACATAATGTTTCATTTATTTCTCACAACAATCCTGTTAAGTAGGTATTATAATTTTCATCTAGATGTGAATGATGTGAAACATTGAGGCTCAGGGGATTAAGTAACTTGCTGAAGATCACAAAGCTATTGAGAGGTGGCACCAAATCTGAACCAAGATAGTTAGGCTCCAAAGCCCACACTTTGAAGTACATCACTCTTTTTTAAAAATTTTTTTTAAAGAGACAAGGTCTTGCCCTGTTGTCCAGGCTAGAGGGCAGTGAGCCACCATGCCCAGCCCTTTGAAGTACATCACTCAACTGACTCATTGCAAAGTCAGGATCATGAACCTAGGCAGGAATTGTGTGCACAATTTGGCACTCAGTAGATGCTTGAGAAAGAAAATGAGGATAGAAAGGACTCCACACACTAAGGCTTATTTCAGATAGCAGAGATGTCAAACAGGATCTAAACAGCTACTTAGCTGGGCTCAGTGGCATATGCCTGTAGTCCCAGCTACTCTGGAGACTGAGGTAGGAGGATTGTTTAAGCCCAGGAGTTCAAGACTAGCCTCAGTGAGACTCCATCTCAAAAGACAAACAAACAAAAAAAGTAGAAATAAACAGCTACTTTAAAAATGTGGCCATGGACTTATATGTAAAATGTAAAACTATAAAGCTTTTAGAAAAAAAATAAATCTTCATGATCTAGGGCTATGCAAAGAACTCTTAGACTTGACACCAACAGCATGAGCCATAAAAGGAAAAATCAATATATTGGAGCTCTCAAAATTAAAACTTTTTTCTCCAAAAGACCATGTTAAGAGGACAAAATTGCCAGGTGTGGTGGTTCATGCCTGTAATCTCAGCACTTTGGGAGGCAGAGATAGGAGGATTGCTTGAGGCTAAGAGTTTGAGACCAGCCTGGGTAACATATCAAGACCCCCATTTCTATAAAAATTTTTTAAAAATTAGCTGGGCATGGTGACTTGTGCCTGTATTTCCAGCTACTCAGGAGACTAAAGTAGGAGGATGAGCCAAGGAGTTTGAGGTTATAGTGAGCTATGATCAGGTCACTGCACGCCAGTCTGGGCAACAGAGCAAGATCTTGTCTCAAAAAAAAAAGAAAGAAAGAAAGGAAAGAAAGAAAGAAAGAAAGAAAGAAAGAAAGAAAGAAAGAAAGAAAGAAAGAAAGAAAGAAAAGAGAGGGTGAAAAGACAAGCTACAAAGCCACAGACTAGGAGGAAATATTTTGCAAACGATAAATCCAACAAAGAACTAGTATCTAGAATATATAAAGAACACTCAAAACTCCATTAAAAAACAAACATTTCAATTAGAAAATGGGCAAAAAACATGACCAGACATTTCATGGTAAATAAGCACATGAAAAGATTTTCAACATTATTAGCAATCAGGAAAATAATGTAGATTTAAACCACAACGAGAGATCACTATAGTACTATCAGAATGCCTAAAGCAAAAAATAGTGACAACGTCAAATGCTGGCAAGGATGTGGAGGAACTGGATCACTACTCACAATTGCTGGTGGCAAATACAGGCACAAAGCAGTTTGGCAGCTTCATATAAAATTAAACATGCAACTTCCACAGGGCCCAGCAATTGCACTCTTTGGCATTTACCTCACATAAAGGAAAACTATGTACATATAAAAGCCTGTACACTAATATTCATAGCAGCTGTACTAGTAATAGCCAAAAACTGGAAACAACTCAGATGTCCTTCAACGAGTAAATGGTTAAACAAACTGTACTACATCCACACCACAAAATATTACTCAGCAACAAAAAACAACAAACTATTGATACATACATGAATCTCCAGAAATTCATTCTGTGTTTTAAAAAACCCAATATTGAAAGGTTTCATACTATATAATTCCATTTATATAACATTCTTGAAATGACAAAATTATAGAAATGGAGACTAGATTAGTGGTTGCCAGGAGAAAACAAGGGGGTCAGAGAAGGAGAGAAAAAGATATGTGGCTATAAAAGAGCACCATGAGGGATTCTTGTGATGATGGAATTTTTATTAATTTTGATTCTATCAACGTCAATATACTAGTTGTGATATTGTACTATAGTTTTGCGAGATGTTACTATTCGAGGAAACTAGGTAAAGAGTATAGAATCTCTCTGCATTATATCTTATAACTGCATATGAATCTACAATTATCTCAAAAGTAAAAGTTTAATTAAATATATATATAGTAAATTAGAAGATAAAACACCTAAAACACGAACATATTCCTAGAAAGTAACCTAAAGATAAAGGAATTTCCGTATGTCATTCAGGAGAGTCACAAGAATGAAAAAATTCATGTGGCACTAGGTTATGCTGACGTATACATTCCGAAGAGCTCAGTTCTGTCGCAGGAAGGCATGCCCTTAAACAGGAGGATAAGTAGAGTCGCAGAGGTAGAGAGAGAAAATGAGGGGGAAATAGAGTAGTTCTTCCTAGAGCCCTTTATAAATATTCTGTTTCTACCCAAGTGACCAAAAAGAATGAACGACTATGCCTTTTCTGTGGTGGAGACCCACCAGAAACCTGAGGGCAAGGGAAGAATCTCAGCCTTGCCTCACATCAGCCAAATCTTACCTAATCTCTTGCACATATTTCTCCACTCCAGTCCCCAAGGCTTCACCCTGCATGCCCTCCCCACCCTCCCAGAATCCCCTTCCCCTAGCTGCCCCACTCCCCAGAACACAGCATCTATGCAGACATCTAATATATCACTGCCTGACTTCTAATCGGAGGTCGAGCCCACTAGGTCACTCTGTAACATTCGTCTTAGTCTTAAAAACATGAGAGGGACATTGCTGGCAAAAATCCAGGGTTAATAAATTCTATGTTCTGAAAACAGAGAAACCGAACTATTTGAAAGTAAGAGCTGGCAGGAGACCAAAAGAGCAAAGTCCTCTGGGGAGGAAAGTAGGCTGGTTAGTTAACTTGTAGGTCTGTAAGGTGGGCAGATTTCTTTAAAAAGCAAACAAAGCAGTTTTAGACTTGAGAGACTTAATTGGCATCCAAGGCCAAGAATATGAATAATGTTATATAAATGCCTTGCTCAAGTGAGAATTCTGCAATCGAAGCATTCTGACTTTAATAGCTAAACTTTAAAGGAGAAGAATATAGAAGAGGATTTTTATCCACACATATATTATAATGTAAACCATTCATAGTATTAATATATGTCTAATCTTTTTTTCACCATGGCAAGAAAAGGTTGATGCTTTTCAGAATTTCTATGTGTAAGAAAATAGAGTCAAGCTACCCTTGTAGGTTACAGACAATGCTCTTGAATTTGTTCTTCCCTCAATAAAATGAGAAACTTCATTTATGCATAAGATAAAATTAGAGACCTAATAATGGATTAATAGCAATTCTAGATCACTTTGGTAATGAAGGACAGAAATAGCATATATAAACAGAGTTCAAAGATAATTAAAAAAATCTATTTGCCTTAACCATTTCCTTTCTCACACCCCTCTTTGACCTCTAAAATATTAGCAGTGAAGTGAGAGAAAGGCACAAAGAAATACAAATAGCAAAGCAAAGAACCTAGGAGAACTACTCTGATGTCATCTTCTTTCAAATTATAAGCATCATTGTAAGCATCATTGGATGAAAAAAGATTTGTGTATAAAAATGCTCATTTCTGGGTTACTAAATTCTATTATAGCAAAAATAATGGGAAACAGTCTATGTGTCCAAAAATAAGAAATGTTTAAGTAATTTATGGTATGTTGGTATGAAGGAATGCTTTGTAGCTATTAAAAGAAGTCACATTTTGAAATAGCAAAAATTAAAGGTGAAAATACCTATTCATGGTGAGAAAAAGGAGAAAAGTGAACTCTCATACAATACCAGTGGAAAAGTGAATTGTTACAGCCTTTTAGAAAAGTAATCTGGAGCCAGGCTTGATGGCTCATGCCTATAATCCTAGCACTTTAGGAGGCCAAGGCAGGAGGATTGTTTGAGGTCAGGAGTTCAAGACCAACCTAAGCAAGAGCAAGATCCAGTCTCTATGAAAAATAGCAAAAAATTTAGCCAGGCATGGAGGCACACACCTGTAGCCCCAGCTACTCGGGAGGCTGAGGCAGGAGGATCACTTGAGCCCAGGAGTTTGAGGTTATAGTGAGCTAAGATCATGCCACTGCACTCTAACCCAGGAGACAGAACAAGACTCTGTCTTTAAAAAAAAAAAAAAAAAAAAAGGAAGAAAGAAAGAAAAGAATAGAAAAGTAATCTGGTAATATCTATTAAAATAAAAAATACACTATTCAGACAAGGACCCTGATGTAAGTAAAGAGTGTTAAGAAAAATAAAAGCAGGTAAGGACTATGTCCTGGCCTCTTATACAAACACAGAATGATTTTCATGGAAGTAATCCAAACTGAGAGTTCTTTGTTCCAACTCCCTGACCATCTTTATAATGTTGATGGGAGTCCAAGCCTGTGTGATCATCAAGCTTTGTCCTTCTCTTTATATTCCAGCCCTTTGGGTAACACCAGCTCTCACTTGGCAACCATTCAGTGATGTTTACAGACCACACATATTGTACCATCCTTCTAGACTCTTCCCTTTCTACATTCTCTTCCTCCCATCCCACCATGCAATTATGTTAAAAGTTGCCAAGTCTGGTTAACTCTCAATCTGTAATGTGTCTCCCACTGTCCCTTTCTCCTCATTCCTACACCCTCTATCCTGACTCAAGACTGTATTACCTTTCACCTGACTTAGCAAATGGTATAACTGGTTTTCCTGCTTCCTTAGCCTCCCTGCTCCAATTTATTTTATACACTGTGACCAGAGCAATCCTCTATGAAACTGTGACCATGATACTCTCTGGCCCAGAATACTTGGCACCCCGTCATTTGGTTGGTACACAACAAACCTCAACTCCCCAGCACAACACTCCAAGTTTCCAAGTACCTGGCTTTAAACACAATCTAAACTTGCAGCCTCAGTGCCTTTGTGCATTGAACCAGTGTCCTGGGTTGAATAGTATCCCTCCAAAATTCATGTTTAACCAGAACCTCAGAATGTAATCTTGCTATGAAATAGTGTCTTTGCAGATGGAATTAGTTAAGATGAGGTCTTGTTGGATTAGGTGGGCTCCAAATCCAATGACTGGTGTCCCTGTGAAAACACAGAGAAACACACTGAGGGAAGATGGCCATGGAGGTGGAAATGGAATGATGCAGCTACAAGCCAAGGAATGCCAAGGATTGGCATCAGCTACCAAGAGTTAGAGAGAAACAAGGAAGGATTCTTTCTTAGAACCTTTATAGGGAGCATGGCCCTGCTGATACCTTGATTTTTGATTTCCACCTTCTAGAAATGTGAGAGAATAAACTTCTATTGTTTTAAGCCACCACATTAATGGTAATTTGTTGCGGTAGCTCTAGAAAACTAATAGAATTGGTAGGAGTTTTTTAGTGGCAAAAACAAAAACAAAAACAAAAAAATTCAATTTAGCTTAAGAAAAAAGAGAAATTTATCATAAAGATATTAATATTACCATATTTTAGGGAACCCAAGGGCAGAAATGCAGCAGAGCCTCATGAAATGGCAGGAATCAGACACAAAGGCCACCAGGGTTCTCTCTCTATGACATGTTCCCTCTTTATTATTTATTATTATTATTTTCTTAGAGAGACAGGGTCTCACTATTTTGCCCAGGCTGGAGTGCAGTGGCTATTCACAGACACTATCATTGCTAGCTACAGGCTAGAACTCCGGGCTCAAGGCTCAAGTGACCCTCGTGCCTCAGCCTTCCAAGTGGTGGTGTCTGGCTTTCCCTTGATATCTCCTTCATTTTTTCCTCCCTCTCTTCCTCTCTCACTCTTTTGTCTCTCCCTACATTTCTCAAAGGAATTCAAGTTCACTTTTGATACCTAAAGAGAAATTGACTACTTTTTCCTCAGTTTCAGTTTCAAAAGACTCAAAGGACAACTGACTGGTCTGTTGGGTGAGAATTCCAGCAACATTCACTGACCAATAATATGTAGGCAGAAGGCAGGGTCAAGTGGTGCTGAGATGCTTCTTATAGTACTGTGTGGATGAAGTGGAAAGAAACCATAGGTCCCTGATATTCATGCTTTCCTTTTTCTGAAAAGCCCTCTCTCTCTTATCCTCTAACTCTGCTTGTTGAAACTGTATATGTCTTTCAAGGTCTGGCTTAAATGTCACCTTTTCCACAAAGCGTGTCAGTCTCTGCCATTAAACCATGCATTCTCAAAAGCAGAAACCATGTGTCTTCCCCCTGTCCGTACTCTCTTCCCCTAAGTGGACTCAGAAACTTGCAGCTGCTCCTTGAAGCCTTCCTGGATCTACCAACTTAGCATTCATCTCATCCTTCTCTAGGCTTCGGTGATACCTTGAACTTCTTTTATGGCATTGCCATATTCCATCTTTTTTTGAAGAAACTTGTGAACATATTTTTCTCCCTCTCCAAGGTGTCAGTTCCTTGTAGACACAGGGTCCATCCAGTACTTCGCGCATGTCAGGCAGTAACTCTTTGTTAAATATAATTCCCCATCCCACTCCCCCCAAAATGCAATTAGCAATATGTAAAGTTAATCTCAATAGAAATATAAGTACATATATAATGGTGATATATTTTGGTTCCCAGTTCATGACCTGGTTTCTACTATTCCCCACTCACATGATGGACTCAAGCCACAGTTTCTCCTGTAATGTAGTGAAGACCTTCTACCTTCATGGCTGGGCCTTGGAGCTTAGCATCCAGAGGAAAGGCATCCTGCAGGGCCCTGAGTACTGGGGGAAGGAAGGGGAGGCAGGTAGGGAAAAAGGGGACCTAGGCACACTGCCAAGGATCCCAGAGGGGAGATGCAAGTTGGGATGCTTACATCCCTTACGAGGAACAGAGCAGCAGGGGGCAGGGGTGGGGGTGAGGTTGCCTTTGTTATAGAGAAAAATGCTATGAAACCAACAACTGAGGGCTGAGTGGGCTAGTTTTTCTGTCAAGCAGGGAACCCAGTCCAGTGCAGTGTATGTAGACTGGGGAAGATGAAGTCGGGGTAGGAGGAGTGGGGCAGATCTTGTCAAGCCAAGATTCTGCACACGCCCTAGCTCCATTATTAGGAAAGCAAAACATAGCATTGATGGACTGGAAATTGCTGGACTCCTGATCTGGGCCTTTAGGCCACCCTAGTGGGATTCAAGGAGAAGCCCCACCCTCCAGACCTTCCAGGATGCTGTACCCACGCCCTAAAGGTTGGAGCTGCACACGGAGCTGCACCCTGGAATGCCCGACCAGCAGGGCCAGGGTGGGGAAGAGGAGGTCTTTTGGGAGAACTGGCTACTGGGAGGTCATGGTGGCTCATCACTGGATGCTGAAAATCACAAGGGCAGCAGTGCCGGGCGCTTGGCAGATGCTGGCAGAGAGCAGGACACACACACACACCAGCACTCGGACTTCTGAGGCTCCCTTCCGGCTCCTTGACACCATCCCAAACAAAGAGCAGGAACCAGGAGTTGGATTTTGATGGAATACACAAAAAAATGCAGTTAATAGGAAATTCAAGGCACTCCTGCCCACAACCCAGCTGGACAGAGCGTTCAGGAGTAAGACCAATTATAGCACATTTTAAAACCACAATATTACAACCAAAAAGGAAATGTAAGACTCTGCCATCCAATGTCCATCAATGTTTAATATATCTTTGTTTTATATATATATTATTTACACACTTATATAGTATAGATATGTATATAATGTTACTATAACGTGGTGAATTCACAGCTATTATGCCCAGGACCCTCTTTGGGTTTTTACTGTACTCCTTGCTTACCACAACCACAGTTAGTTCTGCAGGTCAGTTAGGAGTCCCTTGGACAATCAAAGAGCAAGTTAATAAAGAAAGACCATTATACCATGTGCTCAGTGTCTTTGGAGAGACAAGAGTCATGCTGTGAATTGGTATTAAGGCCCGTGCATCACTTATTACTTGCACAGAGCACAGTGAGCACACTGTGGGGAGCGACACACAAAACCCAGGCAGGGGCTCAGCTCCTGCTTCCCTTCCTCCACCCGCGGTCCGGGCACAGAGGGCTCGTGGAGGTGGAGCAGCGTAGCTCCCCAGGCGGCAGCTAGAGTCAGGCCCAAGCTTACTAGGGCAGGGCCTGGCTCATCAGCCAACATCTCTTCCCTGTCCCTCCTTCCTTAACTGCCATACGAGTGAATATATTTACTCAAAGATGACTTTTGTACATAGAAGAAATTATTCAGAAGTTACTTGGCTTTGAAAATTAATATTTTACTTTACAAAATCAAAACCCAAGGGGACTTTTCTGCAAGCGTGTAAATTCAATTTACAAATTTTATAGATAAAGCCAAATTTAAACAATCACTTTTAAGGGGGCTTTTGATTAATGTTTGGTCACATTTACAAATTTACTTAATTAACCTACTTTAAATATTTTAACTGCATTTATAAATTTAATATAATCAATTCATTTTGTTAAGTACTTCAGTTACATGACTGACAAAAAAATCCTTTCCAAGTACTTAAGTAATTCATAAATAACCAATAAATTAATCTTATAAATATGCTAATTTTAGGTTCTTTTAAATGTCTAATATCACATTTATGTTTTGAAATATTTCCACTTGAAATCACAATTATAAATCAACTACTTAGATTGTACCTTTTAAATAAGTACTACATGTCTAATGTTTTTCTAATAGTTCATATTCTCTTAAACACTATAAATACCTAAAATATTAAATATATATATTCCTTTACACAAAAATACTATTATGATGTGTTTGATTTTCTTAAACATTTCTATATTTAATTGTAACCCTTTCTAGTGTTTTTTAAAGATGCTTATTGCTTTAAAAAAATTATTTATTTTCTCAAATTGTTTTGAGCATACCTTCCAAAGCTGCTTGAATTGCCTATGAGGTTTGGAGCCACAGATATCTAGGGTAATTTTGTTCATGACACCACTACCAGGATGAGTCCCTTTTAATATGTCATGAACTTCAAACCTTAAAAAAGGGGTTGTAGCCAGCCTCTGAAATGACCTCCAGTGAGTCTCACCACCTGGTAGTCACCCCTGGGCAAACACTTCCCCTCTGAATAGGGCTGGCCTGTATAATCAATAGGGTATTGTGGAAACGATGGAGAGTGACTTCTGAAGCTAGATCTTAAAAGACACTGCTGCTTCTATCTGACATGCTCTTGTATCGTTTGTTCTGGAGGAAGTCAGCTACTCATCCAGCCTGTGGAGCAGCCCATGTGGTCAGGAACTGAGTCCTCCTACCAACAGCCAGCATTGGCTTGCCATGTGTATGAATCACCTGTCTGGGAAGCAGATCCTGTAGCCCCAGCCAAGCCTTCAGATAACTGCAGCCCTGGCCACATTTTGACTGCAGCCTCATGACAGAGCCTGACCTAAAACTAAGCCGCTCCATGCTTCCCCTTCCCCACCCCTCAAAGATCCCAGAAACCAAAAACACTAAGCTGCTCCCAAATTCCCGATCCACAGAACCCCAGTGAGATAATAAACATGTATTATTGTTTTAAGCCTCTAAATTTTGGGGTAATTTTGTAACACCACAATAAATAACTAATAAGGAATGGTCCTTAATCATATTGTTATCTAATTTTCAAGCCTGATTAACTCCTATAAACCTCCGTTCAGGTGACTACACTATTTGTTTGGATTAAACTGTTTATTGCTTCATTCCATCCTGAATTTTTTCCTGTTCTTTCTATCTGTTAGGTCCAGAATTCTACAGATTCTAAATCCCATCTAAGCCTGTGCCTCTTAAGCCTATTCCTGACTCTACTTCATAACTTCAAAGAGTGGCGTTCTGCTGACACCTATCATCACCGCATCCTCGGCGTGACCAGATTGACAGTTTATATTTAAATGACTGAAGCATCTTTTCCAGAAATCCACTGCTCACATGTTCATGAAGACTAACTAATAAGCATCTCAGACTTAACATGGCTAAAAGAGAACTCTGGACTTTTCTCTCCCCTCGCCTGCTCTCCCCAGTCTTCCACAGCCCCATAAATGGCGTCATTATCCACCCGGTTGCTCCACCAAAAACCTAAGTCATTCTGGACTCTTTCTTCTTCTCATACCATCGGCAAAGCCCTCAGACTCTCTCTCCAGAACATGTCCTGAATTTCCTAACTTGTCTTCATCTCCATGCCCATCAGCCTAGACTAAGCTGTCATCTTTCGCCAGGACTACTGCAGCAGCCTCCCAACTGTAATCCCTGATGCTTCTCTCTCTTTTTCAAAAATCAACTATTGTGAATAAAATGGCTATAAACAGTCACATACAAGTCTTTGTATGACATATTTTATTTCTCTTGGGTAAATACCTAAAGGTGAGATGGCTGTGCCACATGCTAAGTACTTGTTTAATTTTATAAGAAACTGCCAAATTATTTCCCATAGTGGGTGTGCCATTTTGCATTCCCATCAGTAATATATGAGATTTCCAGTTGTTCCACATCCTCTCCAACACTTGGTATTGGGTTTTTTTTAAGCCATTTTAGTAACTGTGTAGTAGTTTTTTTTTTTTTTTTTTGTCAGTGAAGGCAAAATTCACATGCAGTGAAATGTACCAATCCTAAGTGTACAATTCGAAGAGTTTTAATAAACGTGTATCAAGAACATTTCTATTACCCTAATAAATTCTCTAGTAATTCCCTTTCAGTCAATCTCCACCCCTTAGAAGCAGCCACTTCTCATTGCTATCATCATATATCAGTTTTATCCCTTCTTAAACCTCATAAAAGAAATAGTACAGAGTATAATGTTTTGTATCTGGCTTGTTTAGCTCAACATAATAGTTTTGAGATTCATCAATGTTATTTTGTGTATCACTACTTTTTTATTTTTATTGCTGAATAATATTTTATTGTATGAACCTATCACAATTTGTAAATCTGTTCACCTTTTGATGGACATTTGGGTTGTTTCCAGCAATTCCATTCCTAAATATTTACCCAAGAAGGAAGGGAAGCATATGTCCACAAAAAGACCTGAACAATAATAGCCTGCTTTCTCTCTTGATCCACTACAATCCATTCCCCAGAGAGCAGGTAGAGGGATCTTTTAAATAAATCACTCAAATCCCATCACTTCTCTGCTTAATGCCCTTTAGTGACTTTCCATCCCACTTAGGAGAAAATACAAACTGCCTACCATGGCATGTGAAACCCAGGCATCAGTGAGTCTTAACTAGGCTGTATACAGGAATCCTCTGAGAACCTTTGATCCTGGACCCTGCCTCAGACCGAGGGATCAGAATCTCTGGAGGGGGACCCCACATATTTTTTAAAGTTCCCCAGGAGACTCTAACAGGCCCTCAGGTTTGCAAAGCCCTGCCAGTGTGACCTGGCCCCAGCTCTCCCCCTCCTCTAATCCTCTAAACACGACAATTTTATCCCCACCCCAGGGGCTTTTTGCTAGTGTTTCTTCCGCCTGGCATGTTCTTTAGATTTTAGTGTGACTGGCTCTTTCTTGTAATTCAAGTCTCAGCTGAAATGTCACCTGTTCAGGTACTAGAGTTCATTAGGTTCTAAATGGCAAAGAGATTGTTTTCAGTCTCTAGTATTTTATTTTTGGCCCTAATCTGATGCTGAGCACATCGCAGATACTCAATGTTAATATTTTGCTGTTAACAGTGAAGTGACTGCGTCGAGGGGATAGAGAGGATGTGGGACCAGAGAAGGCAATAGTGTGTTACTAGGAATTAAGGGATCACGAGAAAAGGAGACAGAAGTATCTTTACGCTTCTTTCCTCACTTTAGGGAACTGCCACCAACTCAAAGCATGAAATTCAGTTTAATCTATTCTGTCCAACTGGATCTCAATGCACTATTCTATTCTATATGTAGTTTCCCTTGATAAGCAAGATAATGCAGCAATCACCAACCTTTTTGGCACCAGGGACCAGTTTCATGGAAGATAATTTTTCCACGGATGGGTTGTGGGGAAGGGATGGTTTGGGGATGATTCAAGCACATTATGTTTATTATGCACTTTATTTCTATTATTATTACATTTTAATATATAATGAAATAATTATACAACTTACCATAATGCAGAATCAGTGAGAGTCCTGAGTTTGTTTTCCTGCAACTAATGTCGCCGCTGATCTGTCAGGAGGCGCAGTTCAGGCAGTGACGCAGGCGATGGGGAGCGGCTGTAAATACAGATGAAGCTTCCACCTGCCCCTCACCTCCTGCTGTGCAGCCCGGTTGGGGCTTGGGACCGTAGTGTTAAAGCAATGTTTTAAAGAAATTTAAAGAGAAAGGAAGAAAGGAGGGAGAGAGGAAGAAAATGAAGAAGAATTTATGAGCATTTTCTATGTGCTAGACACAGTGCTAGGCATGTTTAGGTATTTATCACAACCTTATGTGAAATAAATACAATTATATTCATTTTACAGATGAGGAAACTGAATGGAGCTTAGAGAAAAAATTACTTTCCTTTTAAGTATTCTTACCATTTAACTGTTATAATCAGATTGGATAAAAATATACAAGACATGCACATCAAATATACCAGATGACATTAACAATGGAAAAACCATTTATTGTAATAAAGATAGATCAAAGATTCAAATTGATTCTGTCAGACTAGAACACTGTACTAAAATCAAACATTAGATACAGTGTAGTGGTCAAGATGTCAGCTACAAAGGTACAGAAAGAAAGGCAACTAGTTTGGCTAGAGTTTGTATAAAAACAATCTCGTGGATTTCGTTGACTGTTAGTTTAATATAAGCCAACAGTAGATGCTAAAAATGTGAATAAGACAACTCTTAAGCATTTCATGATAATTCTCACCTTATAGGATTTCTTTCTAGTATTTATCACTAGAGATATTTAAAAATATTCTTTTCTCTCTTGGCTTCTGTTACATCTGATTATCTTTCCATCTCTGAAGCATATCCTCATTAATACTAAAACTAATAATATAATGTCCTTCATTTCTTAAGGGTTCTATGCTAACCACACATATTATTATTATTTAATTCCCCCTCTTAATAGCTCTAATGAAATAGGTATAATTATTTTCTCCACATTACAGATGAGAAAAGTAAGGTTTAGAAAACCTAAGTGACATTCATGCAATCAGACAGTGTCTGCACGTGGGTGATCCTTTTTTCCCCTAACGGCTTTATTGAGATATAAATCACATACCACACAATTCGCCCAGTTAAAGTGTACAATTCAATGGTTTTTAGTATATTCACAGATGTGTGCAACCATCACCACAGTCAGTTGTAGAACACTTGTATCACCTCAAAAAGAATCTTCTTACTCTTTAGCAAATCCCCACACTGCTACCCTCAGCCGCTACTAATCTACTTTCTGTCTCTATAGATTTCCTTGTTCCAGACTTTCATGTAATTAGAATCACATGACACAGGGTCTTGGGGGACTGGCTTCTTTCACTCAGCATAATGTTTTCAAGGTTCATCTGGTTGGAGCATGTGTCAGGACTTCACTCCTCTGGAGAGTCCTTCCCAAACACCAAAACTGGCCTGGCCCAGCACTGTCACTGGACAGTCAGCGTGAACCAACCTGTTTCTTTTTGGTGAGAAGATTTTTCACCTGAAGTTATTCCTTGCTGACAAATCACACCGGTGCCTGCTCTATATGCCTCTTTACATAAGCAACCACTGTCCGCTGGTGTCCGGCTTTATATGAAGAAAAATAAATAAAAAATTAATAAGCATTACAGACAGAATCCCCCAAGCCATCATATGACTTTTGAGCAATAGAATTCATAAGAAAACCACCTCTGGCTGTCTCTTCATATGACCTCTGGCTGTCTCTTCATATGGTTCTACTGGTCTTCCTCCATATACCCAGGAGGAAAGACCAGACTAGTGATAGGGCTGATGTGAGTATAATTGTTCTTAGTTCAGTGGTTCTCTCCTGGTCCCTGAGAACAACAGCATCAGTAGCACCTGGAGAACTTATTAGAAATGCAAATTCTCAGGTCCCACCCCAGACCTACTGAATCAGAAACTCTGAGAGTTGGGCCCAGTGATCTTTGTTCCAACCAGCCTCCTGGTGATTCTGAGCCACACTTAAGTCTGCGAACCACTGACTAGTTAACTGCTATAGTACTGTCAACACTGGCCCATGAACATAAATTCATTACAGCTCATATGAAGAAAAACACTGTTGAGGGGCTAAATAGCAGATTATGATACATATGTGGAATTCCTATGCATTGATGTGATATGACAGGGGTCAGTTTTATTACTCTCCCCTCCCATCTTTATTTCTTTTTAAAATAATGCTTTGATTAAAACTTACTTTAAAAAATAATAAATCCTGATAAACTTGTTGCCTTTATGAAGTTTATTTCCACATAAGAAGATCTTGAGGAAAGCATCCCTAGAAGATAGTATTTCTACAAATTTTGGTTCAGGAAAAATTAATTCCTGTATGTATTCACATCAGACATAGGTCTCTAGAGATTACTTTTCTGAGTGGGTGTTCTGTCAGCACAGAGACAATATCAGGCACTGCATTTTTAAAGCAACTGGTGGCATGATGTCCATATTGATGACATACCCAAGAGTTCACTTCGGACACACCAGGGACTTCATTTAGTCCTTTGTTGTTAAGACCAAACACTTTTCAGATACTCTGAGGATAGGCATACCTCCTTCAGAAAGAACACCAGAATGGCTTATTCTCGGTTCATCTGAATAGATTTGACTCAAGGTTAGCAGATTTGAAATTCTGCTAACCATGAAAGTTAAAATGTGCCTTTAATACTTAGATAAAAGTATAATTCTGATCAAAACAATTTTATTCGTCAAAATTCACTGTTGTAGCTTTTTTTAATTAGTAGTCATTATCTCCTCAGCATCTATTTTAATTTTGTTTTAAATACTATTAAAATGGAATTAAAAAAAATCTTAGACACATAAAAAATCCTGCCATGTGGTACTTACCATACACTGCCTTACACTGTTAATTATCATTTTATGTTGTTTATGTCTCATGCCTCAATCAGAGGACAATCATTGTCTCTTGCATGTATTTGTTTGGCCTGTCATGTCCTCTCCGAGTCTTAAACATAGATGTCCATTAAACATGTGTGTGTTGATTGATAGGTTTCACAGTAACCTGAAAAACCCACTCTTCTGGTCAGGAATGAAAACTCTCTCAAATTAGGTCAGTTAAAAAGTGATACTCACCATCAAATTGGTATTAATTGATCAACACTTATGTGCACATATGGTAGTGACATTCATCAGGTGTCGGGCAGGTGGGACGGGGAGAAGGAGATGGGTATATTCACACCTAGTGGGTACGGTGTGCACCATCTGGGGCATGGACACCCTTGAAGCTCTAACTCGGGCAGGGCAAAGGCAACATATGTAACCTAAACATTTGTACCCCCATAATATGCTGAAATAAAAAAAATGAAGTGGTACAACAGACCACTTTACAGGTATCCAAGGGCATAAGCGAAGCACACTTAGACTCTATGGGACACGGAACTGAACATTCAGGACCTAAGACTAGTCCTTTCAACCCTCTTGGGAATCTGTGACTTCAGTTGCGTGCTTCTATCTGTGTGTCACCTTCTTTCTCAAGCTTCTTTGAGTAGACTGACTTCTTTCCACTTTGGCATCTCCATTCCCTGAAGATATGAGCTTACCTTTGTCTTTGGTTTGTAGGTGCCTGACCATGTATGGCCTTGTAAGGAAGCCATTGGAGATTTACTGACATGATCTCATGCATGTTTGTTTGTTTATATGTTTGAGACAGAATCTCACTCTGTTGCCCTGGCTAGAGTGCAGTGGCATCATCATAGCTCATTGAAGCCTCAAACTCCTGGGCTCAAGCAGTCGTCCTGCCTCAGCCGCCCAAGTAGCCAGGACTACAGGTGTGCTCCACGACGTTCTGCTGATTTTTCTGTTTTTAGTAGAGAGAGGGTCTCGCTCTTGCTCAGGCTGATCTTCAACTCCTGAGTTCAAGCAATCCTCCTACCCTGGCATCCCAGAGATCTAGGATTACAGGCAAGAGCCACCAAGCCCAGCCTTCTCATGGATGTTTTAAAAATCTCTCTCTGGCTGCCATGATTATAGGGAAGCAAGAGTTATCTCTGTTTAAAGGTTGTAATAATAGTTCAGGTGAGACACGATTGTGACTCAGACTACAATGATGCATGGGAATGGAAAAAGTGGATGAATTAAGATATTTTGAAGGGAGAACTAATTAAACAAATGGATTGGGTATGAAGCGTGAAAGAAGAGGAAAATTAGCATGGATCCTAGATTTCTGTTTGGGCAACTGGGTGATTGATGGGTTTGTCATCTTATCCATATCATATTTGATAACTGAGTAACTATAACTCCAAGACTAAAAATGTTGCTTACATATTAAGAAAATTTTCAAAGCCAGAAAAAAAATTATTCTTGCTATTGAATTTTCTTAAGTTTTACATTAGTATTAATACCTTCCTACAAGGGATAATTGAACAAAAAGCACTTCTTTGCAAACTCCAGACTATCCGCTTAGAAAATGAAAAGTAGTTTTCTCCTCGCTAGAACCCTAGCTTGTGTGTGCTTTCTGATAGTGAAATGATCTCTTAAGGCTGCCATTTTGCCCCGAGGTTTTGTGACTCTGGTTCTCCCCTTAGGAGACTGCTGTGAAAAGGAGGAGAACCACAGGGCCCTGTTCAAGAGGCACGCCTGGCCCTCTTCCTCTTCCTCTTCCATCAAGGGCTGTGGGCAAGATGAGAACTGGCATCAGCCTCCTGATGCTGAGATTTGTTTTGAAGCATTCAAAGAGAAAGCAAATGCTCAGGGGAAGCTTTAAATTTCTTTCTACTTACCAAAGTTGAATTGCGAGAGCTATCTCTTTACCATTAATCACCAGTTCTAGTGTGAAGCCAGCCAACTTCAGAGAGTTAGTTAAAAGAGGTGACTAATGACTCAGCTCTCTGCTTATCTCACTCTCTGCTCAGGTTTGATCTCACCAGACACTTTATCCACTTTAACAGGAGCTCTTCCAGTGGCCGTGGTGTCGGGGGAATTATGTGTTTAAAGGGGCCCGTCCTGTACCTGCGTCCGACTGACTGATAGGAACTTCAATGCCCAGCCTGGGACGTAAGTGGGGCAGAAGGTGGAAGAGTGAACATACTAGGGCTCTATAAATGTCCAACTTGACCTTAATGATTTAGGCATGACCTAGAATCCCTGGGAGGTCTTGATCATCTTAGTTTCAAATGACCCTTATTATATAGAGAATCTTTTTTGAAGTCAGTTCTTCTAAAAGTCTGCTTTTGGTCTGTGCTCACTGAGTCCTGTAAGTACTTATTTTAGAGATAAGCTTTCATGGCTCTCCCTATTGTTCCAGCTTCAGTGATCAAAACATCCAAGACTATGTTTTGATTCTACTTCTTTGTAGTTATTTTATCGTGGGTCTTTCTGAGTCTTAGATTATACTGAGCAATTACTGGTTACTTTTCCAGAGATTCACTACATAAGCCCTGATTATATATAACCAAGTATTGCTCTCTCACCAATATTCCAACAGAGCTTCTTGTTCAAATCGCACATCTCTCCAGTGATGCCCACCCTCTTTTGCAAACACAAAGCTCCCTCCGCCCCCCTCCTCCATTACTGCACATTCCCAGGGGGCCCCTTGCCAGCTCCCGTCAGGTATATCTTCAGTAATGAAGTCAATAGGGAAAAATAAAGTATGGAAATATACCCAGTTTATGTCAATGGCCTTGTTTAACTATTTAAGGCTGTATCTCAAAGTCTAAGTGTGTTGTAGTGTGTTTTGTAAAGTAGTTCTTATAATCCATTGAGCTTTCAAAACAGCTCTCTTTTCTAGTAAGCCTACATTGAGAAGTGGGGTTAATTTGCCAGAGTACTTTTTTGTGATAATTATAGGACTTGCAGATTAGCATGAGTGAATTGGCAAGGTTCTGTGACTAATAAAAAAAATACACACACACACACAAAAAAACTGTAACATTCAACTGCTTCAAGCTTCCTCATGAGAGAAACATTAAACTTTCCTGATAGGCCAGTTTTGAATCCAAGCTAGCATATTAATACATACTTAGGGAAAGATACCTTTCAAGTGCAATATGGCCCAACATTCCCATACTAAAAGGCACAATTCTGTTATTCAAAGGTTTGGAACTTATAGTAAATGAACTAATAAAAGATAAATTTCATAAATTAGAATGTACTTAATAATTAGGTGATAATTATTTAACCAGGCAGGCTATACAGTTCTTTACTTTATTAAAATCTTATATGAAATATTGTAATTCTACATTGAACTCTAGGAGCACATTGCTATTTATTTAGCGAACATATGGTAAGTATCTACTGGGTATCAGGCACCATGCTAGAATCCGGAAATGAAAACCCCGGCAGATAACACTGTCTGAACACTTGTGCTCAGAGATCCTATAACTAGAGTCACTGACATTATTTCAAATTGGTTAAAACTCAAGTTCCAACCAATTACATGGTTATAATACCTACTCAAGGGTATTAAGACAGCCACCTTCAACTTTGGCAAGCTCACTCATAATACCAAAGGAAGAGAAGAAAAACACTTTCTGGGTCTCTGAGCAAAGACTTCTTCTGTATTTAACAAAAAAACAAACAAAATACTTTCTCAGCTAGAAGACAGGAAATATTTTTTGTTATGCATAGAGGGAGATGGGAGCAGGAATCTTGGCACATTTTTACAAGGTATTCCACTGACCACTGACTTCATGGCCCTTTTTTTAAAAAAAAACAGTTTTAGATTTATAGAAAAATTAAGAAGATAGTACAGAGATTTCCCATATTACTTCTATCCACCCCCAGTTTCACCTATTATTGACATCTTACATTAGTACTGTATATGTTACAATTAATGAACCAATATGGATATATTATTAATATCTAAAATCCATATTTATTTAGATATCCTTACTTTTTACCTAATGTCCCTTTTTGTTTCCAGGATATCACATTATATTTTAGTTGTCATGTCTCCTTCTTTAGGCTCCACTTGGCTATGGCAGTCTCTCAGACTTCGTTTTGGTTGACCTTACCAGTTTTGAGGAGTGTTGGTTTTGTCTGAGGTTTTTCTCATGATTGGACTAGGGTTATGGGGTGTTGTGAAGATCACTGGGCTCCAGGGCCATTTTCACCACATCACACCGAGGCTACATCTCTTAACATGACTTATGGCTGTTGATATTGCCCTTGATCACCTGCCTGAGATAGTGTCTCCCAGGTTTTGCCGACATAAGGTTACTCTTTATCCCCCCCTTCCATACTGCACTCTTTGGAAGGACGTCACCATGTGCAGCCCACACTTAAGGAGTGGGGAGTTACACTTCCCTCACTATGTGTGGAGTGCCTACATAAATTATTTGTATTTCTTCTGCAGGAGAGCATGAGAGATTTGTCTGCTCTCCTCAACTTATTAATTTATTCAATCATTTATTTATATCAGTATGGACTCATGAATATTTATATGTTGAGTTGTAATCCAATACTACTTTGTTATTTTGTGGCTTAAATTGTTCCAGCTTTGGCTATTGGGAGTTCTTTACTTGGCTCCTGTGTCCTTTTGACATGCTCCCATAAATGTGGGTTTTTTCTTGTTGTTTTTTGTTTTTTGAGCTCGTCCCAACCCTTTTTTATTCTGAGAAGGAATCTTTAATAGGTCAAGCTCTAATATTGAGATGCAGGCACTAGGAGAGGCTTTTTTTTCAGGGGTCTGGGTCTAGTTTCTCAAATCTTGTGATGAAGGTGCCCATCAATTTAGGCTCATCCAAAGAACTGTCTCTGCCACCCACGTCCCACCCCTGCCCCTTGCCTGGGCATACAAAGATGAGTTAAATCATATTCCTCAGTTCATGGTACATTATCATCATTGGTCTGTGCAAGTTTCTGCTCTTATTTTACTTATTCTCTTTTATCCCAATACTCCATTTGATTTCCCTCTTCCATCCCTCAGGAAATCTTTTTTTTTTTTTTTTTGAGACAGTATCTTGCTCTGTCACCAGGATGGAGTGCAGTGGTGTCATCATAACTCACTGCCACCTCAAACTGCTGGGCTCAAGCAATCCTTCTGCCTCAGCCTCTTGAGTAGCTGGGACTACAGGCGTGTGCCCCACGCTCAGCTAATTGTTTTATCTTTTGTAGAGACGGGGTCTCGCTCTTGCTCAGGCTGGTCTCCAACTCCTGGCCTCAAGCGATCCTTCTGCCTCAGCCTCCCAAACTGCTAGGATTAGAGGCATGAGCCATTGTACCCAGCCAGGAAATCATTCTAATGTGTATTATTTTGGTTGTATGTGAAAAATGTATACAGTTTTGTGCTCAGCTATTCTTAACTTACATAAATAGTGCTATATTACATATTTTTCTTTTTTTATATAAAACTATATTTTTAATGTCCTGAAAAAAATCTAACTGGTATTTTGATTAGAATTATATTGAGTTTATGGATACAGTTCAAAAGAATTGACAGATTTATAATTATTTCGTATTTCTTTTCCTAACATACTGACTTAATAAATGAATGATCCTATATCTCTTTTATCAGTATCTGGCCAATCCATGCTATTTATTTGTCTATTAAAAGCTAAAATTTAATTGAATAGTCACAAAAGTAGATAGAACTTGTTTTAAAACACTAAGTCTATGGTAAAGAAATCAGAAGTCAGAATGATAAAAAGGCATTTATTAAACTCATAATTATTCTTAGTGCTATGCTGGGTTCTCTATCAAAAAAAAGACATAAGTGTGTATATCACATCATTTGGGGGTTTACATTTAAACAGACAACACTGAGTGGATAAACATGTGCAAGCTTTAGCACAACAAAAACTAAACTAATCAAGGAGGGGACTAATGTGTTTCTATCATACAGAAGTACAGACTTAATAAAAGAATGGTCCTATATCTCTTCTATCAGTGCCTATAATCCCAGCACTTTGGGAGGCTGAGGTGGGAGATCTCTTGAGGCCAGGAGTTCCAGACCAACCTGAGCAACATAATGAAATCCTGTCTCTACAAAAAATAAAAAACTTAGCTAGACACAGTGGTGTGCACTTGTTGTCCTAGCTAATTGCAATGCTGAGGCAGGCTTGAGCCCAGGAGTTCAAGGCTGCAGTGAGCTATGATTGTACCACTACATTCTAGCCTGGCAACAGGGTAAGACCCTGTCTCTTAAAAAATTAAAACAAATGAACAAACAAAAGTTCAGAGTGAATGCATATTATGGGTGAGAAATGGGAGAGTGAGAAAAGAAAGGAGAGACAGCCAGGGTAGAGAAAGTGTCTGAAGATAATAAAATTCATTTTTAACTGAAAAAAGTAAGTTCAAAAGTATATAAAATAGGTCGGGCCCAGTGGCTCACGCCTGTAATCCTAGCTCTCTGGGAGGCCGAGGTGGGCGGATCG
>VBSM01000483.1:22191787-22211539 GCA_008086735.1 Cheirogaleus medius
TGAGGAAAAATAAATATAAGACCCTGTCTTATTTTTGGGGAAACATGGTATTTTAAGTCTCTCTCTCTCTTTCTGTTTCCTTTTCATCTTTATCATTCCCTCTGTTATATTTAAATTTTTTTTTTATTTAAGAAGCGTGGTTTTTTGACCTACTGAGTTTCCCACAGTCTAGATTTTGCTGATCCCATCCTCATAGTGTTTTTTTTAAGAAAACATGTTCCAGTGTCCCTTGTACTTCCTGTGAAATGGTAGTTAGATCTCAAGGCTCAATTAGATTCAAGCTTTTGTTGTTGTTGGCAAGACTGCTTCATGGGTGATGTTGCACACATCTATCGGGAAGCACATAATAATGTTCAATTGTCATGACATTATCAGACATCAACAATCATTGCTTAGAGTCCATAGTTAATTAGGGGTTACAAATGGTGATTTTTTTTCTTCTTCTTCATTAACTGGAATGCTTTTGTAGAGAAAATGTCTCCTCGTCAAATGCTGATACATAGATCATGTGGAAGGACAGGATAAATTCTTAATTTTGTCTCTTTATTAACCAGATTTTAAGTTAGCCAATTGTTTCCCTAGGATCCTCCAAAGGTGATCAGTACAATTGTGTGTTTTGTTTTGTTTTTTGGAGGGGGGAATCTCATTATGAACTAATGAGTTTAAACATGAATTATAAGCAAATAAATAAAATGGTATGGTTTAAGCCACTAAGTTTTGGGGTAGTGTGTTACATGGCAGTAGGTAACTGCAATAGTCTCCTTCCATTTAAAAAGAAAACTTTGTGAATAGAAGTGTTAAAGCGTTTTCATGATCATTTTCATTGTCCTTTCTGTTACATCCACGAACTGACATTCAGCCTTGAGGGGCAAGTGGCATTGCTACTCATTTTGGAAACTGCTGCCCATTTTGTGCCCATCCACATAAAGCAGGGCTCCTGGTCAGTCCAACACGCTCCCCATGTGTCTCTTCTGGCTGCGTTGCTTCCTAGGTCAGGCACTACATTTGCCCACAGAAGAGTCAGCCCTCAGATTATGACCAGATTATCTGGTTTCTTGCATTGCTTTCAAGTTATTGGTGACTCACTTCAAATGCAATGTCTGAGAGGCTCTTTCTCTGGAAACAGAAGAATTATCAGCAAAATTGGTCAGTATGTTTCACTGACACGGAAGCCATGTCTGATCTGTAAGTGGGTAACTTTTATATTACCAGAACTGTTTTGGTTCTGGTAATATAAAAGGTCTGAATGACCATGGTTTGTTTGGGATCTCATTTGAAAATGAGGTACTTACATACAGCTTTCAAATAGTCAGTCTCTGTCTTGGAGCCTATGGAGTCATGGTGAGCCTAAATGAAATACAATTTTGTAGTAAAAATTTAAGGGGTTATATCTAGAGATTTCTTGAGTCCCCAAATCTCCAACAATAATTAAGATAGGACTATGTTTGCTCACTAGCTAAGTGACTTTCACCCACCAGCTTTCAAGCTTGGCTAATTCTTTCCTGTAAAGTACTTTATAGGTATCATTTCATATAATTCTCATAAAACCCCTATGAAATAGGAATTTCTACAGCAAACTACAACACATCAGGACCCTTTAGCCCCTTTGCAAATAGCAAAGCTGTAAATATTACATCAAAGTGTGCCAGGGGTTTATTCTATTCACTGTAATGTGAACATTGATCATTATCATTATCAAGGGTTTATTGGAACCCTAACTAGGCACCATGGGGACACTACTGAAAATGTATAAAACAGAATCTGTAATTTGGGTGGTCTATCCCTTCAAATTAAATTTGAGCTAAATGGATGACACATGCAGGCAACTTTGCCCTCTGGACACTCTCCTTGCTTTTGGTGTGTAGTAATTTCTTAGAGGAGATAAAAATGTAATCCTAAGCAGCAGAGGAGACACAGAGAGAGGAGCAAAAGAAATAAGCAAAAGAAGAGAGAAGGTTCCCTGACATAATAAGACTTATCCATAATCTACAGTATATATAACTTAGGCCAGAAGGAAATACAGTAGATTTATACTCTTTATGGCTGTGTGTTTTATTTCAATATTATAGATTATAGCAACAGAGGAAGAACAACAATAAAAGCATTGAAAGAAAACAACAAGAACAAGTATTCTGAGGGGTTCACATCTCCCTCCTGGCGGTGTTTTTTTTTTTTTTTTTTTTTTTTGGCCAAGTTGCTAATGTTCTGGATGGGAGGAAGGGTGATTGGAGGATCCGGCAGTGAGTACACCCAGGAATAATTCTTGAAATTCCTTAATTAAGTTCAATAGCATCTTGCTAAACCTCAAGCCCGGCAATTTATACACACACTTACACACAAACACAATTTATACACACACTTATACACAAGCACAAATACACTCTGCTGCCCTGGTTCTTTAGCAAAGAGAGGGCAGCTTATAGCTGAAGAGAAAGCTCATATTACAAAGACTTCATTACTTTTACAAAATACGCACCAAAGGACATTTACTAGTGTACTGAGAGCTATTATCATAAATAATTAAAACTAAACCATTCTTCTCTAAATAAATGTATAAAGTACATTGGGTGATTCAAAGCAATGAGCTTTCTCAGCATAGAGCTCTGTACACTTACAATGCAAGAACCCCACCCAGGCCATTAAAATCGGATTCCTGGTTCTTCTGTAGAGACTTTATAAAGGAGATTTGGATGGGGCACAAGAACTTGGGATGCTGAAGTCCTTCCATTTGTTCTTTTTTCCTTCCAGTAATTATTTACAAGAAAATAAAAATGTTTATAGACATCTTTGCATGAAGAACCCTTATGGTAGTATTTTATGGTAGTATTTTATGGTAGTATTTTACACAAATACTTTGATGCAATGTTCAAAAAGCCTGAGGGTTAAGTAACATGACATTTCTCAAGCATCACCGCCCATCATGGAAGCCATTGTGATTTGTGTTGAGAGACTTCCTTCTGGAGTCTTCCCTACTCAAAGGATGTAAAAGTAAGAGCCATTACAATATGACTAAAAAGATTGCCTGTGCCCTTTAACCCAACATGACACCCTCGTATTTTACTCAAAACTCTGAATTAAATACCTCATAACTACTTGACTTGCTTCCATGTGAGTCCTGGAAGAAACTGAGGCTGTTTAGAGAGTGAAGAGCTATTTTAGATTTCTTTTTTTTTCTCTCTATTTTTTTGAGACAGAGTCTTGCTCTGTTGCCCAGGCTAGAGTGCTGTGGTGTCAGCCTAGCTCACAGCAACCTCAAACTCCTGGACTCAAGCAATCCTCCTGCCTCAGCCTCCTGAGTAGCTGGGACTACAGGCAGGCACCACCACACCTGGTTAATTTTGTATATTTTTAGATGCCTGGGTAATTTCTTTCTATTTTTAGTAGAGACAGGGTCTTGTTCTTGCTGAGGCTGGTCTCAAACTACTGACCTCAAGTGATCCTCCCACCTCGGCCTCCCAGAGTGCTAAGATTACAGACGTGAGCCACCACGCCCAGCCTACTTTAGATTTCTAAAGTCAGAATTCACCTTAGTTGCTTTGTCCAATTCCAGGCTTACTTTGATTTAGGTGAGTAGCTTTTAGGAATCCCAGCAACCTTGAGGTCTCTTGAGTTAATCTGAATGAATTCAATTCTCAGAACTGGACTTAACTTAATTCAAAAGCAGCCTATAGAGATCCTAACCTACGTTTTTATTCCTGGGGTCTCTTTAAACAAAACTAGATCTGTCTTTCCTCCATCTCTTTTAAATCTTTAAGCTCAGCATAAATCTACTGAAGAACTCAGACTTTGTATATTGCAGCTGTGCTACCCACATACTGGTAATTACCCAAGTAGGCACCAAATCAAAAAGAACCATGACACTGCCAGACTTAAGGAAAACTCATGTCAAAGAAACATCATTATCTTCATACGTTAACAACCAAATGGTAAGCCAAGACATTGAAGAAGATTGATATATAATTTCTTCCTAATATCCTAAAGATCATTGTCAGTAATCAGAGATACGTATAGCAAAACAAAGTACAAACTTCATATTGCCTCATATTTTACACTCATCCTCTATCAGTTTGTTCAACAAAGTTCCAGTTATGTGTGCAGTTATGTGTGTTACCTTCTGGTTTATATCGCCCCCCACCAGCTCAAGCAGGCTCAGTAGCCTTGGATATTCAAATATGTGTTAATCCATCCTCTGATCTTGATCTCTGTTCACTTTTTCTTCCCCAATACAAAATTCTAGAAAAGTACGTAATCTTGAAGAGGCATTTGAGCCTATTAAATGAGTCAAATTGGCTCAATTAAAAATTTATGTAAGATGTTCTATCACCCATTCCATCATGGGTTATATAAAATAACAGGAAAGTCACCGAAAGATGCCCAACCAAAAAGGAACAAAACCCTAGGGTACAAAATTAGAAGCCACAGAGGAGGCATAGTGAAATTTTAGAGGCACTGAAAGGCCTTCTCAATACAAACCATTTCCATTATTGGTTCTATCATAGGCTGTTTCCACCATGGTGTTTGAAAATGTCATATTACCATTCCTTTGGGCTCAGGCAGGGTTAGAAAGCATGGGGCACCCATGTCATTGCTCTCCATCCCACCCTTGGGGCAAATAGCATTAATCTACCATGGTTTTCTATTTTGCTCAACTCAAATGTACCCTTATAATACTTCTCAAGGCACTCCAGAAAGCCACTATCAACTGTTGGTCTTAGCCCTAGAGAAAAAAGCCTATTTATTATTCTGAGATTACAGCCTTGAAGTCTTCAAAACTAAATGAAATGTCAGATAGAATGCCATTCTCAGACATAAAAACTCTAATGCTCAAACGTTTATATCAACAACCTGTAAGATCTGAGAATTAAAACAAAATCCTAAGCCCCCCAACATACTGAATGGCTCCCTTCTTGGCCAAGGGGACCCTAGAGAAACCTTAAAACTGAGTTCATGGTGGAGACAGGATGGGAGGTCAGGCATGCTTCATTATACCCCCTCCCTTGTTAATTGCCACTAGGCTTTCTGCCTTAAGGGTTAAACAGAAGCCAGTCCAGTGGAAAGACTTGCTACACTGCTGATTTCAATCAACTGCCAAATGCTAGTCCTTCCTTTTGTGGTTTTGTGGCACAATTGACGAGAATTCCTTACTTAGAACACCAACCATGGAGTGATTTTGACCAGTCTACAGAGGCTGTGCAGTGAGGGTTTTTATGTCCTCTGGTTCACCTTTTGACATCAGAGGGCCAAAAACTCCACCCTTGGGTCACTGCCATTTTTTGTACATGTGACCCATGAAGGGGCATGAAGCTCAATTGCACATGTGCATGTTTCCCCTTTCATAAATATTTATGATTCCTCCTATAGCTTATTAAAAATGTATATTTGGCTACTCTGCTCAGCGTAAAATTCCCATTCCCTCTACCATTCCGGGGAAGTGCCTTCTCTCAGCTTCTGCCCGAGGCTACGCTTCTCAGTCTGCAAGATGGTCGCCTGCAGGCTACAATGCTTTATGAAAAAATAAAACTCTCCTTTCTAAACCTATAAACCTCATCATTCTTCAGCTGAAAGACCTGATAAAATGGGAAAATATTTAGTAGAAAGGAAGGAAATATTATGGCATGAATTTGGGGCAAGGAGTTGTTCTCTGCAAAATATTCTGAAACAGGGAAGATGAAATTGCGAGATGAATAATCACTCTGTGCACTATCTGTCTGGTGCAGATGAAGTTTTCATAAAGCAGTAATTTTTTAGAATGAAAACACTAGACTTTCAGTCCATTTGTTACTATGTTTTACTCAATCAGAAACTAGGATATGATATATTTTTATAAGTATTTAAAATATAGTCAGAAAGGAGAGATCAGGAAATAATTTTATTTTCAATAACTTACCAATTCTCACTTTCCATGTGACGTCTTTCCTATTCTACAAAGGAGAAAGTGAAAAAGATAGTTGAAAGGTGTCTTAGTCTGTTTTATGTCATTATGAGAGAATACCACAGACTAGGTGATTTATTTTTCTTACAGTTCTGGAGGCTGGGAAGTCCAAGTGCCCCAATCTATCGAGGGCCTTGTTACTGTGTCATTCCATGGCAGGGGGCAAGAAAGCACATTGAGAGAGCCAGAGGGAGCCAACTTGATTGTATAACAAGTCCAATCTCATGAAAACTAACCTACTCTAGTAATAATGACATTAATTCATTCATGTGGGCAGAGCTCTTATGGCCTCACCTCTTAACACTGCTGCATTGGGGATTAAGTTTCCAACACATGAACTTTGGGGGACACATTCAAATCATACCAAAAGGCAAGTTTAGAAGGCAGAAAACTGTGACCCAAAGAAAAATTGCACACTATAAAGCCTGGCAAAAATAAAATCAAAGAATCTTAGTATAATAATTATAGCAGCAAAAGCTTTTATTATCAGGGGCTGGTGAGGGCTGGATCTTCCAGTATGTGTAGTTGGAAAACTGTAATTCAGGGGATCGCTTCTGCAATCTGGGTGGGGACAAGGAAGTGGAATTTGTCCTTAGATCAACTCCTCATTTCCGTTCACTTTGGTAAGTCTCTTAGTAATATAAACGTAAGGCCAGTTAATCTCCAACCCCCAAGGGAAGCCATGAACCAGCAAGTTGCAAAAATTCAAATACTTCCAACGGAGATGTTAACATTGTGCTTAGTCATTTAAATCAGTGCATTATCAGCTGAACCATGCATCTCCAGAGATAGAAAATATTTTTCTGCATAATCTGAATTTCAACTACTCCATGCCTAAAAGCATTTTTGTTCTTGGGAGATATGTGTTCAGCTTTGTCCAAGCATTTGTTCACAAGGAGTTCAAGAGACCAGATTGTGGCAAGAAGAATGTTTAGGTTAAACATTTCTCCAGTTTATGCAGGAGACAATAGAATCGCAAGGAAACAGATTATGTATTCGTGCTACCTGGGCTGTGTACAGGACTGGCTACACAATTTTGGGGGCCTAGTGCAGAATGAAAATACAGACTCCCTTGTTCAAAAAAGCAGAAAAATTCCATTAAATGTACTAAGGTTCAAAGTTTTTCCTTTCTTCTCTTGTCTCTTTCTCAGTCTCTCATGGTGTTTTTTTGTCTGCTAGTTAATGTCACTCTCCCTCTGGCACTGGGATACTCACCTGGCTAGTGCAAACCTCATAGGGACTGACAAAGACTCATTCCTTGACCAAACTTCAGTCAAGATCCTCTGAGCTCTCTTCTCAATGAGGTCTCAACCTTGGCCCCCATCCTTGCTGGGCCTGCAGAGCCCAATTGTAGCAAGAATCCTGCTAAGTCAGTTTAGAGAGACTCCTCCATCCCTGATACCTGCTCACCGTGGCCTACCTTCAACAAGAACCTTTTTAAATTGTTTTAACAAGAACCTCCCTATGCTCTACGTCTCCTCTTAGTAAGTTTCCATCCAGGAATCCCCAACTCTTGATAGTTGGCTAAGAATCCCCACTTGTCCTTGCTGTATTTGGAGTTGAGCCCTATCTCCCTACTCTATTGAGATAGTCTTGACACCTATTGCAATTGTCCTGAATAAAGTCTTCCTTATTATTTTAACAAGTGCCAGAATGACTTTTTTTCACCACAGTTATGGTGCCATGATTCAGATAAAATCAGATTCATCATGGGGCCCTTGCACTTTTCACCCAAGACCCCATAAGTTCACCTTTGAGGACTTTGTCTTCATTCTAAGTGACTGATCAGGGATCATATCGGTGAGTCTGTCTCCAGAGCCCGTGCTGCCAGTGACAGTCTGCAGAAGCACAGTAAGGACAAATTTTGATTCTTAAGATGCTGAGTATACTCTCTGAGGCTGTGTCAGAGTCTTAAGCTTCTTTGTTTGAAAGTTACCTCCTGGGCTGGAAGTCCTCCTTCCTTGCTATTTATTTTATGTGGGGATTCACTCCCTGACTCCTGGGCTAGAAATTTTTTACTGGCTCCTTGTGAGGCCTCTTTGTTCTCTCTATTTGATCCTGCTTCTCCCATAGGAATGTCTCGCAGATGGAAACCCCATTCTCAAACCCCTGCTGCTGCTATGCTCCATTACTACTGTGCTAACTGTCTACTTCCTTTCTAGTTGGCATGAGCTTACTAAGGATAATTTGGAACTTAAGATTTCCCCAGACTGGCTCCTCTAAGACCTCTCCTTTCCCATCACCTCCGCTCCTCCTTCCTCCTTTTGCAACCGTTGATCTTCCCTTCCACTTGAACCCTCTCATATGCCCCCTGCAAAGCCCTCCCTCCTCCACCTCTACCACCTCCTCCACCTCCTCCCCACTCCCCCCTCTATCCACCCCTGCCAGACCTTTCCCTCCCCACTCACACCCTCAACTCCCTACAGTCCCCTGCTCCCATCAGGGGCTCTCAGGGGACTCAGGGACCCCTGAAAGCAACTACCTGGAGCTGAAAATGAAAAAACACTAATTGGAAACAGATTAGATATTTTATCCACTCTGATGGGCTTTGGAGAAATGCAAACAGCTGCTTGATGTCCCCTCAGTCTCTTGCCTAAAATTTTTGTCCACAACCTCCATAAGATTACATGGGAAGAAAATTTTAAAACTTTGTTCCACAAATATTGGTAAAAGCTTTAGCCCTGTATTGAATAGGTTACCTCACCTTGTCCCATTTGCCAGAAACACAATTCAGATAAAAATATAAAATGGAGCAAAGATAAGAGCTATTTTATACAAACCAGTGAGTTTTGTATTACTATATTTACCTGGCGCATGACTAAAATTTTAGAATGAAGCTACGAGAGCTTTACTTGCATCTGTCTATATGTTTATGTATGTACGCATATATGTTATATATGTGGGATACTTTTCTACCTCCAGATGGTATTACCAAATTAATTTCTGAAATCCTGTAAAGGAGCACAGTTCAAATTGACTTAGAGATAAATAAGTGCTTCTATAAATTAAATATTCCTAAAACTCTCAGAAATATAGGAAGTAACCCAAATGTTTTTCAAGTTCACATGTTAAGTAAATCTTTGATAAATAATACTAGTTTGGTATTATTGGTTTAATAAAAATGGGTATGATTTATGATTTTCAGCATTAAATATAATACAAGCATACATTTTCATTCTACTTGGGGTTACTAGTCAAACACGGTAATATTCTATCTACTAGATGTTTAACATTATAAGAATTATAAGTTCAACCTAAGAACAAATGTATAAGTAATGATGTAGTAAAGATAAATCACTTGATATCCATTGCTTAATGTTATCAAGCACAGCAATAAAACAAAAATCCCCAAAGCCATATATTGAGCCTTTTTAGATTTTTGCTTTTGTGATACTTGCCTAACATGCATGTGCTGTAAAAGTACTTCACAGAAAAATAACGTGATATGATGGCTAGCTATGTCTAATGACATGTCTGTCTGAAAATAGTTTCCAAAGTCTTTTAGGTAACTTGCAACTGTAGAGTTATGCTAAGTTAAGTAATAGGTATTCATTAAACAGCTAGATCATTTCTAAGTAAGATAAATTACTAAGGCCAGGCACAGTGGCTCACTCCTGTAATCCTAGCACTTTGGGAGGCCCAGGCAGAGGATTGCTTGAGGCCAGGAGTTCACAACCAGCCTGGGCAATATGGCGATCCCATCTCCACAAAAAATAGGACAATCAGCCAGTAGCGATGGCAGGTGCCTGTAGTCCCAGCCATTCAGGAGGCTGAGGCAGGAGGATCACTCGAGCCTCGGAGTTTGAGGTTGCAGTGAGCTGTGCTGGCACTACTGCACTTTAGTCCAGGCAACAGGACGAGACTCTGTCTCAAAAAAACAAAAATAAAAACTAAAACAAAACAAAACCAAAAAAACCCTACTGAAGGCCTGGTGTGGTGGCTCATGCCTATAATCCTAGCATTCTGGGAGGCTGAGGCGAGAGGATTGTTTGAGCTCAAGAGTTGGAGACCAGCCTGAGCAAGAACAAGACCCCAACTCTGCTAAAAATAGAAAAATTAGCCGGATGCAGTGGCACACACCTGTAGTCCCAGCTACTTGGGAGGCTGAGGCAGGAAGATCCCTTGAACCCACGAGTTGGAGAGTGCAGTGAGCTACGATGACACCACTCCACCCAGGGTGACAGAGTTAGACCCTGTCTTAAAATAAATAAATAAGTAAAGGCTTAAATAAAAGTTATATATATATAAAAAAAAAACCTCTACTGAAACATTCATTATTAAGTATAAGTTTATATATTTTTGGCTTGTTATTTTATGTGGTACAGAGAAGCTAAATATGTTAATATTTGGATCTGTTAATAAACACGTTCTTGGACAATGCCACACTGGAAAATTGCAAAGCTATACCTATAAAATCGTAAGATGATATATATTCATAAAATTTGCCAGTCTGCTACAGAACGCTAGTATGTGGCAGACAATTCACAATTGTCTATTTCCTAGTTTTCTCTGTTAAAAAAAAAATGGTTAAAAATTATAATCGATATATGTGAATAAAATTACTAGAAATAAGAGTGAAGAGAAACAACTTTGCATGAAAAGTATGCAAGGAATGTAGAATGTGTTTTTGTTAAGAGAAATAGAGAGTAATTTTGTCCTAAATTAAAATGACTAGTTGTTCCAGAATAAGAAAGATAAAAAGTGTAAGACAAAAACTGAATGGATATAAAAAGTTGTAGAGGGTTTGTAGAAAAGGAATCTTGGAAAAGGAATCTTATCTCATGTGGTCAAAGCTGACTAAGATTGGGTGGGTTTATTTATAAGGTTTTTTAAAAAAGAAAAAAAAAAGTGGCCGGGTGCGGTGGCTAACGCCTGTAATCCTAGCACTCTGGAAGGCCGAGGCGGGCGAATCGCTCAAGGTCAGGAGTTCGAAACCAGCCTGAGCAAGAGTGAGACCCTGTCTCTACTAAAAATAGAAAGAAATTAATTGGCCAACTAAAAATACATAGAAAAAATTAGCCGGGCACGGTGGCACAGGCCTGTAGTCCCAGCTACTTGGGAGGCTGAGGCAGAAGATCACTTGAGACCAGGAGTTTGAGGTTGCTGTGAGCTAGGCTGACGCCATGGCACTCTAGCCCGGGGAACAGAGCGAGACTCTGTCTCAAAAAAATACAGAAAGAAAAAAGTACACTAGAAAAAGTAAAATTGTACATCAAAAGTACACTGATATGAAACTAGAATTTGATTTTCTCTATGTTAAAAATGACAAAATATTTTTGGATTATTGATGTGTTCTTAATAAGAGATTATAATAGGTTTTTGTCTTTTGAATAATCTGCCTAGGAAACCAAGATTTTGTGTCTTATCAGAATAATTTTCTATGCTTTACATTAACCTTGATCATGTCCTTGATTATTTAAGACAATTGAGTCTTTTCACTTTTTTTTTTTTGAGACAGAGTCTAACTCTGTCACCCTGGGGTGGAGCGGTGTCATCGTAGCTCACTGCAACCTCCAACTCCTAGGTTCAAGGGATCTTCCTGCCTCAGCCTCCCAAGTAGCTGGGACTACAGGTTTGTGCCACCACATCCGGCTAATTTTTCTATTTTTAGTAGAGATGGGGTCTCGCTCTTGCTCAGGCTCGTCTCCAGTTCCTGAGCTCAAGCAATCCTCTTGCCTCAGCCTCCCAGAGTGCTAGGATTATAGGCATGAGCCACTGCGCCTGCCCTTCACTTTTTAAAAGAGCTATGGTTTTTATAGTCCTGTTACCTCCTATACTTAATTTTGAATTATTTTATTATCATTTTGGTCAAATACATGGCTAAGTATTGTTTCACAGTGACATAGGATCTTATTTAATCAAGTGTTCAAACCTTTTGATATTTTTGACAATTTTGTCTTCCCAAAATCAAATCCTAAATGAAAATTTGTCTTGGACTCAATTTGAGATTTCCTAAAGGGCCCCTGGGAAATTTCAAAGAATTTGTTCTTTCACCTTGTGAAAAGAGATATATATTTTAAAAATTAGATATATTTGAAATGTTGAATTACATGAAGAGCATCAAATAAGAACAGATGCTTAATCTTTCCTAAGTTATATTTGTATGGGTAAGTGTCATGGATATAAATATTTCAGCAATTAAATGAAGTTCATAGAAAGTTGTTAATACTCTCACTGCCCATATCATGTTTGGTATAATATTATCAGTCATAATTCCAGTTATTATTTCAATGCTTGTATGCCAAAGAAATAAAGAAATTTCCTTGTCAAATGAAGTCTCATCAGATCTTTAACCATGGCCATTTTAGGCTTTTTGTCATCCACAGATGGTTATTGTTTACCTCTGATACTCTCCTGAAAGTGTTTACAATCAGCTTCAGACCAGATTACTTCATCTTTGATAAAAAGGAGCTCAGAGACCCAATGAAAGGAACATGATAGGTATCCTGGGGTAGAGGTTTCTGACGGCATTTCTCTCTCTTTTTTTTTTTTTTTTTTTGAGATAGGGTCTCACTCTATTGCTGGACTAGAATGCAATGGCATCATCATAGCTCACTGCAACCTCCAACTCCTAGGCTCAAGGGATCCTCCAGCCTCAGTCTCCCAAGTAGTTGGAACTACAGGTATATGTCACCACACCCAGCTAATTTTTCTATTTTTTGTAGAGATGGGGTCTTGCTCTTGCTCAGGCAGGTCTCAAACTCCTGGCCTCAAGCAATCCTCCTGCCTTGGTTTCTCAAAATGCTAGGATTATGGCATAAGCCACTGCACCCTGATGGCATTTCTTAAGAAACTTTGAGATCACACCACTAAGACTGAGCTAGGATTTCCATAACTCTAGTAGAGAAGCTGATGGGTTCATAAAACTGCTAACCCAAGATCAAGCAGAATAAGAATTAATTACATGGGACTCAATGAACTGATCAAGAATGATTATGGCTTTTCGTTTGGAATTTGCTAGTTCTTTTAAAAATTTTGTTTTTAAATTTTTAAAATTTTATTTTTTGAGACATGGTCTTGCTATGTTGCCCAGGCTGGTCTGGAGCTCCTGAGCTCAAGCAATCCTCCCTCTTCAGCCTCCTGAGTAGCTGCGATTCCAGGCATGTATCACTGTGCCCAGCTTTGCTGGTTCTTTAATGTTCTATTTTCTGGATATAAGTAATTCCTTTCTCTTTTCTCTTAAGCTATCTATAACCCACAACAATTTAGTGATTATACTTTTGTAAACAGAAATGAAATACTTTTTTTTCCTGCTTGATCCCTCCAAAATTCAAAGATTCTTATTGAGTATTCTTATTTGCATGGCAACATAATTATCTACACGAGATTAATAAGAACCCGTCCTCTTTGTAACAGGATATACTGGAAAAAATTGGTTATATTACCAAGCTTTGATTGGAATGTCATACTTGAGAATTATATAAATAGGTTCAGGTATGACCAGCTAGGGTGAGGGACTAAGGTTGACTTTATGGAGCCAATACTTAGAAAGCTCTCATGGGAATACCTGCCTGGTTTTCCTGGTACATGGCTTACAGGGTTTTCAGCCTTACAGGTAAGTAAGGAATGTTACTTGCTGATATGCCCAGGAAACCTAGGATATTTTGGATCTTCAAGAAGAGAGGAATTCATTACAATCTACAGGCATTGCAGGTATAGAAGACATTGAGGTCTTTTTGCCACAGACTTGGCTTGGCTTCCTAGCCACAAGAGGCTTTTAAAAAATCAAATCTGAGATTCTTTATGAAAAGTTCCAGCCAAGCAGACTTTAAAAAGCCAATATGGTCAATTACCATGCTTGTTGCACTTATGTAAATAATCAGAGACCAGATTTATTTTATAAACAAGAATCATAAAGCGAGGTGACCATAGAAGGAAATTTAATGTTTCAGTGGACAACTATAGCACTCCTTTGTGGGTTACCAGATTCTGGTTGTGTTTACTGTCAAGTTTTGTTATCTATCTGTAAATTGGACTGTATCCTGCCATTTTATACATTTGATTAGTCTTTACCAAATTTTTAATTCTTCAAGGTTCCTCAAATACCTGGCTACAACACTCCAAATTAACAATTCCAATATTCTCCCACCTTCCTGACTTGGAGTCACTGAGAACTAAAACCCAACTGCTCTGACCCTACTGGGAACCCAGGGTGCCTTGTGACTACCGTAAGCTGAAGCTGGGCAGTGAGCAGCCTTTGTGCCTGGGCAGCTGCTGTGTGGGAAGGTTAAGGAAGGTTACTGGAACACCTGCATCTTCCACGCTATGCTTTGGGAAATAACCAAAGACACTCAAACTGAAAACCAGAAATCTGTCAGGTTGTCACTGTTATCCTCATTCCAACATGAGGAGCCCAACATCTAGAAATTCTGACTGGCTGCCCTACAACCAAGTCTCAACAGATGGTTCAGATAGTTTATAATGAACAAAAGACAACCAAACAAGAAAAGAAGTTCTACTGTCCACTGTTTTGCATGGTCTCCTTTTCTTCAACAAAAAAAGGGACTGGCAAAAATCCTCTCCTTGACCAAACTTTAGTCAGGGTGCTCTGAGCCCTCTTCTCCACTAGGCCTTGACCTCAGTCCCCATCCTTGCTGGGCTTTCACAGCCCACTTACAAGAAGAATCCTGCTAAATCAGTCTAGAGGGAATCCCCTACCTTTGATACTCATCACCCTCAATATCTGATCAAATTTCTCATCCTCCGCCTTTGATACCTGATCACCTTGGCTTACCTTTAGCAAGAACCCTATTAAGATGGTTTAACAAGAATCCCTCTATCCTTGGTGTTTCCTCTTAAGTAAGTTTTCATCCACTGACCCTCCCTACCCCCTCACATCTGCTCCTTGATTATAAATTTTCACTTGTTCTTGATGTATTTGGAGTTGAGCCCAGCTCTCTTTCCCCTGTTGTGATAGTCTTGACACTTTTCACAATGGTTATGAATAAAGTCTTCCTTATCAGTTTTTCTTTTTTAAATTTAGAGATGGGGTCTTGCTATGTTGCCCAGGCTAGAGTACAGTGGTTATTCACAGGCACGATCATAGCATACTGCAATCTCTAATTCCTGGTGCAAGTGATCCTCCCACCTCAGCCTCTGAGTAGCTGGGACTATTGGCATGCACCACCACGCCCAGCTTCCTTACTGTTTTAACAGTATAAGAATATTTTCTTTAACAGAACTCCAGGTCCTCACCTGCAACTCAACACGGTGCCCATCAGGTTACCCTCCTACCACCTGCTAGACCAAGTACCATGATCACCCCGAGGGCAGGAAATTGAGACAGACATCTGTGCCGGGAAGCTCAAGGTACCTGGATCAGAGGTGGGAAAGAGGCAATGTTTCTTCCTTCTCCCTCTGGTGCAGAGCGCAAGTTAGAGACCTCAGTGGCAGACACTCTTGGAGGACACCTGTGCCCGGCAGCATGAATAACTCACAAAGGCCACTGGCAGCTCAGGCAAAATGAAGAGGCTTGTGCAGAAACCAAACCAAAACAAAACAAAACAAAACTGCCCTATTTGTTTTGGAGCCCATGATGAAATCCCTTGAGAAATTTCCAGAAATAGCCAAGGGATAACTTAAAAGGAACTACATTTTAGCAAATGGGTCAGTGATAATTTAGTCACTGTGATAATTTAGTAACTTTCTTTTAAAGTTAGACGCACTCCTCAGGCCAAAATATTGCACATTCCCCAAAAGGTGAATGACTAGAGTTATCATTCTTTTTCTGAAATGTGAACAAAAAATCTACAGCTATTCACCACTTCAAAAATCAAAATAGAAATGATTTTTTGGATTTGATACCAAAAGCACAGGCAACAAAAGGAAAAATAGAAAAACTGGACTTCAGCAAAATTAAAACCTTTTGTACATCAAAGTAAAAAGGCAGCCACAAAATGGGAGAAAATATTCGCAAATCACATGTCTGATAATGGATTAATATACAGAATATGTAAAGATATATGGGCCAGGCGCGGTGGCACATGCCTATAATCCTAGTACTCTGGGAGGCAGAGGTGGGTGAATCGCTCAAGGTCAGGAGTTCGAGACCAGCCTCAGCAAGAGCGAGATCCGGTCTTTACTAAAAATAGAAAGAAATTAATTGGCCAACTAAAAATACATAGAAAAAAATTAGCCGGGCATGGTGGTGCATGCTTGTAGTCCCAGCTACTCGGGAGGCTGAAGCAGGAGGATCACTTGAGCCCAGGAGTTTGAGGTTGCTTGAGCTAGGCTGACACCACGGCACTCTAGCTTGGGCAACAGAATGGGATTCTGTCTCAAAAAAGAAAAAAAAAAGATATATGGAGGGATAGGGAATTATTGTTTAATGGGTACAGAATTTCAGTAATGGATGATAAAAAATATTCTGGTGATACTGAATAGTGATGATGATTGCACAGCAATGTACATACTGCCATTAAAAATAGTTAAAATGGTAAATTTTATGCTATATATATTTTACTATAATAAAAAAACAGAAAAAACCTAACTACCAAAAGACTTGAATTTATTAAACCAATAAATTAGGAGATAGTTATTGAACTATAAAGGATTTGCCAATTGTTAAAGGATTTACTTTAAGTAGGACTCTTTCCTAGAACTTTATTGTCTCAACAAATCATTTAAGTATTTGCTAAAGAGTTTAAGAGTGGGTAAAAGGAGAAGGAGAAGAAAAAAGAAAACATACTAGGGAACTTTGCAAGACCATGTCTGTCTCTTAACAAAGCTATTGAACATTCCATTGATATAGGTTTTACAAATGTTTTGTTTTGAAAAAAATCTAAAACTAACAGATATAATACAATGAATTTCCTTATACCTGTCATCTAGATTCATCAATTGTTAATAATTTCCAAAAAATTTTCTCTCTCTCTCAATATATATAATTATCATCATTTTATTACTTTTCATGAAATATTAAATATTAGAGAGTAAATTGTAGAAATCATGATTCTTTACCATATATCTCCTAAGAACAATGACTTTCTATTACATAGCTACAGTACAATCATCAAATCCAGGAAATTTAACAATGATGCACTACTATACTATGCATATACAAATATCTCCAGTTGTCTCTTTAATGTCATTTGTACAAAAGTAACCATCTTTTCTATCTAGAATCTGATTCAGAACTATGGATAGCATTTAGTTGTGTTTTTCAATCTCCTTTAATATGAAACAGTTCTTTAGCCTTTTATAACATGAACAATTTTGAAGAGTATAGGCCAATAGTATGGTCCTCAATTGGGGTTGACCTGATTGTTTTTTATTATTAGTTTCAGGCTATGAGTTTTTGGCAGGAATACTACGTAGGTGATGTTGTGTCCTTCTCAGTGCTTCATATCAGGAGGCACATGATACCAGTTTGTCCATTCTCTCTTGGTCAAGGTCTGCCAGCTTTCTCCACTATAAAGTTACCACTTTTCTCTTTATTATTATAATTCATGGGAAGTACTTTAAGACTAGGTAAATATCCTGTCAAATTTGAACTCAAGGATTCTAGCATCCACTGATGATTTTTGCTTGAATCAGCTATTTCTATCATGGTTGCAAAATAGTAATTTCCAAACTATCATTTCTTTTATTAAGTATTGTTTTGGAATGTAATTCCAAAATTACATAAAATTAGAATGCATTTTTTATATGGTAGATACTTGTATATCAGAAATAAGTTTGTTCTATAACTGTGAAGGTGAAAAAAGTATGTTACATTTTTGACCCACAATACATAAAAGAAATTAAAGAGATAAGAAAAAATGGACAAGTATTTCAGTCTTCTTTCCAACAAGTAGAAATGTCTTTTAGATGAAAACAGTCATGTTAAACTACACTAGTGTTTCATATGTGAGGCCTATCTCCAAGATAAGGATTTAGAGAGTGAAGGAAACATTTTAAAGAAGAATGATTATGAATAACCAAGCTGAGAATAAATATCATTTGGTAACAATTAGGGATTCATGAGAAAGGTACCGGATTGGTTTTGAGTATTTATTCCTTTAAAGCTCATTTTTTTAAGTATTAGTTTAAAGTGCAGTATAATAATTCTAATTGCACGCCTGTAATCCTAGCACTCTGGGAGGCCGAGGTGGGCGGATCGCTCAAGGTCAGGAGTTCAAAACCAGAGCAAGACCCCATCTCTACTAAAAATAGAAAGAAATTAATCGGCCAACTAAAAATATATAGAAAAAATTAGCCGGGCATGGTGGCGCATGCCTGTAGTCCCAGCTACTTGGGAGGCTGAGGCAGAAGGATCACTCCAGCCCAGGAGTTTGAGGTTGCTGTGAGCTAGGCTGACGCCACAGCACTCTAGCCCAGGGAACAGAGTGAGACTGTCTCAAAAAAAAAAAAAAAAAAATTCTAATTGTATTTAAATGTTTTAATAAAGTACATTTTATTTTATTTGTTTTTTTCTAAAAAATTTGAGTGTGCTAATATTTTTCTTTGTTTCTTATACTTTAAGCCTGGCTAGACAGTGGCCCACAGAACTAAGGAATCATTACTCACATAAGGGCAGGATATAGTAATTGCACATAATAAACTCAAAAGAAACATCTTCACATGCTGAACTTGCAAAAATAAATGTATTAAGAAAAACCTTACTTTGGTGGTTCTTTTTTTTTTTCCCCCCCTCTGGGAACTTGTTAGAACTTTGGTGGTTCTAAACCCTGAAAGCACAGGAGAAACTCTTGGGAGCTTTTTATTTATTTATTTATTTTAAAGAGGGTCTCCCTTTGTCTCCCAGGCTGCAGTGCAGTGGCTCAAACATAGTTCACTATACCCTCAAACTCCTGGGCTCAAGTGATCCTCCCTGGGAGCATTTTAAAATGCCCAGGCCCAGGCATTTGCCCCACCTCAACCTATTTATCCCAGACTCTCCAGAAGTTTGACCCTAGCATGGATATGTTGGAAGAGCTCCCCAGGTGACTCTGATGTGCAGCCAACATTGAGCACCGCTGCCCTAACCCGTTGCCTATTTAGGAGACAAATAGGCCTCAGGCTGGTTAAAGCTTTATGCCAGCTTCATTACTTTTTTCATCGCAAGCCAACATCTTTCTTTCTTCCACAGCCCCTTGAGATTTGTCTAGAGGGCTTCTTTTCTGCAGCTATTACCACCTGTCCTACCTCTTAGAGCCTCCTTTCGGGGTAGCACATAAAATAAATATTTCCATGTTGCTTGATTCCTCTTCTGCAGTTCCTCTTCATTCATTTGAAGGGTTTTAATGCAACAAATGAAATAATAAAGCATACATTGGAAAGACTGTAAATATTATGGAGATTTTAGTTAATGCTTAAAATATCTATTGCTTATTGAAATATTAACAAAATTTGGCTTGCTATTTACCCTTCCTATTCTCTGCTCTTTGATGATATTAGGAGACAATTCTCCACACTTTCATGCTATTATTTTTATTCACCAGGGCGTGAGTGTACGAAGATTCTTCATTCCTGATAAGAATCCTCAAACTCATAACATTAATAAAGATAAAATACATGTAAAATTAAAATCTAAGCCAATGGAATACAAGTTTTTTGCTTTATTTAACTTGTCTGAAACATGCCAAGCAGCAGTTAGATTAGAAGCATTGGATGAGAGTGAAAACAGAGGAAAGCATAAATGTTAACCATCATGATAACTTCTCATTCGTAGTTATAAGAAGTTGTTGAAATGCTTCTAAATCCTAATATGAATATTTTAACACCATAAAATACATTTTTGAGGTAAACCAGTATCATAAACTCTTGTTCAAATATAAAACAAATACCTGGCCTGGCGTGGTGGCTCACGCCTGTAATCCTAGCACTCTGGGAGGCCAAGG
>VBSM01000483.1:22211639-22225308 GCA_008086735.1 Cheirogaleus medius
GCCTCCCAGAGTGCTAGGATTACAGGCGTGAGCCACCGCGCCCGGCCTCTTCTGTTCATTTAAGTAAAAATGCTGGGAAAGTATACTTCCTTTAAGTCCAAAACAAATACAGGTAAAATTTTAATTAAGGGTTCCATTTATTTATTTCCTTATTTATTTTTTTTGGAGACAGGCTCTCACTTTGTTGCCTGGGCTAGAGTGAAGTGGCATCGTCTTAGCTCACTGCAACCTCGAACTTCTGGGCTCAAGGAATCCTCCTGCCTCAGTCTCCTGAATAGCACAGACTATAGGTACATGCCACCACACCCAGCTAATTTTTCTATATTTTGTAGAGAGGGGCTCTCACTATGTTGCCCAGGCTGATCTTGAACTCCTGGGCTCAAGCGATCCCTCCGGCTTGGCCTCCCAAAGTGCTGGGATTACAGTCTCTTTGAGTAAATTGAAGCATTTCCTGCTCTGGTCACAATCACCATTCCTGAATTATGCTTGTTTATTATGGTCTCTAACCAGGAAAGATTAACTTTTACCAATACAAGTCCATGACTGGATGCTATTAACATTGTTATGTGAGAAAATAGAAAGGAGAGATGAGCTGTCTTAACACTTTGTAATTTTTCATCCAAAATGCAAGTAGCCATTTTTCCTTAACTTGTTTATTTTTTCTCCACCTCAAAAATCAAAATAAACACAGTGACATTACACTTAAGCTATGAATGTTTTATTCACTCCTTTTGAAATGAAACTATAACTTCTAGTGCAACATTCACTGTAGCATAACACCATTACAATAAAACAACTGAAAAATGCCGTAGTACTAGTTATAATGGAATTCAATTTACACAATTAAATATTAGAAATTCAGTGGCTGAACCTGATTAAAAAGGCCTGAGAAGATTCAGGAGAAAGTAAGGTTTGCCCCAAACTTATCCAGTATAAAGCTACATGATTTTGAAGAGACCACTAACAGAATAAAATACCACATAAAATAGCAGTTAAAAACAAAAACAAAAAAAATATATAGAAGAAAATCCCAGAATCCTAAAAATAAAGTCTTTGGATAGGAAACATTTGGTAACTCACACTTTGTTTTTTACTTCTTAAATTATCCTTTGCCCAAATTCAGCTACACCCAGGGGATGGTGTTAAAGAGTTTCTCCCCATGTTGGTCTTCAGGATCTTTAATTTCAGTCAAAAATCTATGGTACTTCTCTAGTGATCATTTATTTTCCTTTAAAGGTCCATAATTGGATGCAAAATGTCATCTTTCTTTTTATTTGAAAAAATGTACCTAATGCGTTTTATGGCCTCACTTCAGTAGAACCATGTAGGGCGCATACAGGTGCCTTGCAATCTTCCCTCAGCTTTTGGGCAATGCAATAATCCCCCTGATCTAGGACAGTGCTGATTTCATATCCATTACTGAGTATTTTTGAAAATAAAGTGTATAGTAGCTTTTGATAATAGATGGACTTCCACAGAAACAAGGCTAAAATCACAGTAACAGAGTTCAGTTGTAATAAATAGCAACAAATACAATGGTCTTTCTACACAAGAAGGCCTAAGCTTATTTGAGTCATTGAGTCAAAAGACAGCTTCCCAACTCTGAATCAAGGTGACAATGACCTAACTTAAGGTTGCATTACTTTTTCTGGACACGTGATTTAGGCAAGATGAGAGGAGAAAAGAAAATTATTTTTTCATTTTATTATCTTATTTTAAAAGAGAGATTATTATAGCAAATCACCCATTACTTATTGTCTAATTTTAACAATTATCAACATTTTATCAGTCTTGGAAAAAAAGAATTTTAATACTAGGGAGAGCAATAATAATTAAGATGGTCACAATAAAAATATGACAAGCTAATCTGAAAAAGTATACATGAGAAAACTAAAAGAATGGATGCCAATCACTAAAAAGTTCTTTTCCTCTGGCCCAGCATTCAATTTTGTTCAATTCTCTAAAAGTAATCGCTGAATGGTCAAGAAAATTTTCATCTACAACAGCAACATAAACGTTGCCTTTACTGTGGGTTTTATGAGACCCTGACTGGGAAGAACGGTGATGTACTTCTTCCAAGACTGCTGCAGTGTTCTCATTTCAAAAGCTTATGGTGGATGTGAGAAATAGGAAAAGAGACGGCTTAAAATGGCTGTTGCTACCAACAACAACAACATTAAACCTAAATCTAATCAATGTCCAGATTTAACTGCCACTTATAGGGAATAGAGGAACAAGTTAAACAACCACAAGGGAACAGTCTGCCAAATGCAGAATGGTGATATCTTACAGAAAAAAACGAACCAGTTTCTATAACAAATCTATGTGTAAAAAGGTGGGATGGGGCTCTTACAGAATATAAAGACTTAAGAGCCATAACAATCAAATGCGTTGTGTGGAAAAATGTTGGATACTAATTCAAAAAACCAACTGCAAAACACAACTTTGAGACATCTGGGAAAATTTGAAGATGACCCAGGCATTAGATATTAAGCAACTATTAATCATTTCACTAGTTATGATAATTGTGTGGTGGCTATGCATACAACTAAAAAAAACTCTTGTTAGTTAGAGATGTTTGCTAAAGTATTTACAAGGGAAATGACGTGATATTTGAAACTTTCTTTAAAATTTTTCAGCAAACAGAAAGGAAAGGAAAAAAGAAGGAAGTAAAGGAGAGAGGAAGGGGGAGAGGGAGGATGAAAAAAGTAAAAAATGAAAGAAGGAAAATATAGGGGGAAGGGATAGATAAAGCAAGATTGATAAAACATTAGTTTTTATTGAAACTGGGTAATTGGTACAAGTGGGACTTTTTTCTCTCTACTTTTGTGTATGTTGAAATTTTCCATGATTAAACATGTTTTTAAATGCCTGCTTTGGTATATTTGGGGGCATATGACACTGATGTCAGTTTGCCTGCTTCTTGGGATTTATAGGCTGCGAATTTTTCATTCTATTTTAAATCAAAGTACAGCAGCAACACTTAAAGGACACATGCAGCCATGATTTCGGTTGGGCTTATTCCAGCATTGTTTTCATGTCATAATTCATTACCGCTGAAGGACTGTGTATTCCCTACTTATTCACTGTTTCTGAAACACAACATTTTCCAGCTTTTGAATTCTGTGCTTTATGAAATACCATTTATAAATTAAACACTGCATGAGTCCCCAAGCCAGGCCACTTAGAAAACAAATGAAACAGAAGTAGTTCTTGTACCTCCAGAATGCCCAGGAAAGTACATTTCATTCTGAAAACATGCTCACAGAGTTAGGTGAAAAGTCTCTGTAGAAATTTTTAACTTTAGTAGTTAAGGTTGGCAAAACTTGTCAACTCAAGGTCCGAGCCCTGGGCAAATATAAATTGTGGTGCTCTCTATAACATCATACCTACCTCGTGAATTTGACTTTGTGTGGTGACAAATTTGCTTTTACCAAGGGCCTCTGCCCACACAAGCAAAAGCTACTAGACAGTAGTTGGCAGGCCTGTGACTTCCTTGTGCCCAAGCCAGAGATATCTCAGAATCTAAAATCCTTACATAATAATGATAATATGAAGGAAGCAAACATCAAATAACTATTTCACTTGGGATCCAAACTTGATTAAAAAAAATATTGGCCAAATTTTTGTACACTAATTTGCTGTTAGGGTAAATTCGTGGTAGAACTTGAAACATTCTAGAGCAGGTGTTAGAGTAGACCAGAATGTGGTTAATTTTTTTCAAAATTGGAAGAAAATTAGTAATTCTTTAAAGATCTTTATTGACATTTCCAATGATATATCTTCAAATATTTATTCTCTTTTGGATAGAGGCCAAGCAGGGTAAAATTGAGGCAAGTTACAGAGAGGCCAAGAATAGATTTTGGAATGGAAACACTATTAACAATTAACATACTTTAAACAGTGGTCCTCAACCTTTTTGGCACCAGGGACCAGTGTCATGGAAGACAATTTTTCCATGGACCAGGGTCAGGGTGGGGAGGTGTGGAGATGGTTTGGGGATGATTCAAGCACATTATCTTTATTGTGCACTTATATCTATCATTATTACATTTTAATATATAATGAAATAATTATACAACTCACCATAATGCAGAATCAGTGGGAGCCCTGAGCTTGTTTTCCTGCAACTAGACAATCCCATCTGGGGGTGATGGGAGACTTTGACACCTGAAGTGTGTTGCTTATGTCTAGTCTACTCCATAATCTCGTTTTGGTTGCTGTCACTGCAGAAAACCCTGCTTCACAAAGATAGGATGTTGGAAATGAAAGCAGGCTTTTCAGTGCTTTTGTGGCAATCTCAGGATATTCCGCCTTGACTTTGATCCAGAACGTATGGAGATATGAAGTTGTTTCAAACATACTTTTAAGGCCACCGTCATTTGCGATCTCAAGGAGTTGATCCTTTTCTGGCACAGACAAAATCGATTCACCTGGCTTATTCACAAATGGGTTGTGGATCCATTCCTTCCCAGTTTGGGGGTCTTTTGTGGTTGGGAAATAATGCTCAAACTCTTTTGAAAGCTGCGATAGATGATCATGCACCAGCTGGGATAAAGAAGGCCCTGGCTCAGTCTCTTTCAAAAATCTCTGCTAATGTTTGAAACATGTCAAAAATCCCAATGTTCACTAGTTGCCCCCATAATTCCAGTTTGGCTTTGAATGCAGCCACTTTATCTGCCGACTTCAACACAGTTGTAGTTCTCCCCTGAAGTGACAGATTGAGTTCACTGAGCAGTTTGAATATGTCACACAAGTAAGAAAGTTTTGCGACCCATTCTGTGTCACTGAAATGTGCTGCCAGTGGTGACTGTTTTTCTGAAAGAAATCTCTGGAGCGGCTCTCATAGCTTAAAAACTCTGGCCAGTGATCTATCTTCAGAAAGCCATCTCACTTCTGTGTGTAAGAGAAGACATGTGTGCTCTGTGTCCATTTCCTCACAGAGTTGCGTGAACAGATGTGAGTTAAGGGCATGTACTTTACTGAGGTTGATCATTTTAATAATATCCTACAAAACGTTGTTTAGTTTAGGTGACATTTTTTGGATGACACAGTGCATAGACTCACATTCAGAAGCGACCTCCTTGACCCCAGTAGTGAAACCAGAAAGCCGTCCTGTCATGGCAGCATATACTGTGTATATACCAACACAAAATGACCCGTTTTCCTGATATGTAATCATAATCATTTAAAGACTTCAATAGTTCTGCAGCTGTGGTGTTTGTTGGCAACAAAAGTGTGTATAACATATCCTCGTGCACATCCTCCTGAAATATATATCGCACAAAAACAAGTATCATTGTCAACGTTGGTAGACTCGTCAACCTGGATTGCCTACCACGGCGATTCATTAATCCTCTCTAATAATTGTGCCTCAATACCCTCTGCTATTTCATCAATTTATCTAGCTATGGTGGTAGCTGAAAGAGGAACACATGCCACCTTTTGAACTGCAGCAAAAAAAGTTCTAAAAGTTCACGGCAAATGTTCTCAGCAGCAAGCAGGATCAACTCCTCACCAATAGTAAAGGGCTTCTTAGCTTTAGCAATGCGGTAGCCTCTAAGAATGGTGCTCTCAGTGCAGACACACTTGATGAAATGGTGGCCTTCAGCAATTGCTTCTGTTCTTCATGTTCATGTTTTTTTCTTTCGAAACACTCCAAAGCCTTGTCTTTTAATGCAGGGTGCTTGGTCTCCATGTGGCAAAGCAGTTTTGGAGGTTTCATGGCTTTGTTGGATAGCCAGTTGCCACATATTATACAAAGTGGGCTTGGAGAATGTGAATCACCTGTTGCAATGAACCTGTAATTTAAGTAGAACCCTTGGTATTATCTTTTAAATGCACCTTTCATTTTGTTGGTAGTCTTAGAGTCTTCTGCTGTCTCATCATTGGGTCTTTCCCACTTTTCAAAGAAGCTCTCTCGTGATGTCCGTTTTTTACTCATTTTTGCCAGGGTTAGCCTGTGGGCTTACCAAAACTGTGACTGAGACAAGTGTGCAGTGGGGGAAAGGGGTGCAGATGGAAGTGGTAAATAAAATAATGGGCGGGCCACACATGGACTAAAAGAAGTGTCCGTGTTGTTGCAGTTGCTGTTATTTTCATTACTGAATAGTATTTCATTGCATGGCTATCCCATAGTTTATCCAGTCTCCTGTTGATGGACATTTGGGGTTTTTCCAATTTGGGGAATTATAAATAGAGCTGTTATGAAATTCTTATGCTATCTTTTGGTGCACATGAGTCTGTTGAGTTTATATAGATGGAATTTATTTTAATGAAACCTGAGATTTACAGTGCAAGGATCATATTTTTTTTTATCTTTGTGGTCCTTGGACCTACCAGTGCCTGGTACTTAGTAGATACTCAATAAATCTTTGCTAAGTGAATGAATGAATAGATGATTTCTGTGGGCAATTATTTTTCCTTCAGGACTTAATGCTGCACCATTCACAATAGTATATTTTGGTTGTCATTGAAATCTTTCTGTTTATGCACATGTCAATTTTCCTTTCAGTTAGGTTTTGTCACAGAGGTGTTCTATATTATGTATCTGTGGGATGTAACTGAAAAGATTGATGCCTCGCAGGCCTTTCAGACAACAACATGCATATTAAGACTGCCCTCTGCCTCTTGCTATTACAGCCTGCCTTTTTGCTTGGTGCACTGCCTGACACTTTTGCTCAAAGAGTCATTTATCACTGATGATGCATTCGGCCGTTATCTGTCTGATATTCTTTTTCCAGTATACTATCACTAGACTTTCTTTCTTAAATTATCTCTAGTTATAATACTAGCTCTCACAAGTTGGTTACATAAACTTAAAAAAATGAACTTTAAACTAAAATTTTTGACTTTTATCTTTTTGCAATGTAGGCGTGGAACAAAAAAGAGCGCTTTTTAAGGCTGTATTTACATGAATGGAGAAATGCTATGGTATGTGCTGCAGGTGCTGATATGTACTCAAAAGAAATGGCTGGCAATATTAGTATCTTGCCTTATTTACTCTCTTACGTTCAGAAAATATTACGTTTTCATTGTGGGTGGCATTCATTAATATAATGAGTAGATGGCAGAATCTGACCCAAAAGATATCACAAGCTCTTCATGAAGCTGTGAACACTGACAAAGTGCCCAGCCAGGAAGACTTCTAGGGTGTTCCAGGACTCAAGATTATGTGACTTCTTATATGAGCAATCATCTAAAGCAGAGACCCAACAGAGTTGGCAGCTCAAAAGAATCTTCTCTAAAGACTTTAAAAATTAAAAACGATGTATGACTTACTACACATTCTTGCTGAAGATAAAATATCTTCATGAAGAGACTGGTTTAGAGATATCAACCCAAAAGACATTCAGAGAGGAAACATCTAAAACAGTCACTTTTGATCGTTTGTCCAATTAACTTAGAAATATCCTTGACATTTTTCCTCTGGAAAGAAAGACTTTGGGTGACAGATTTTTTTTTTTATATGTTGCTGTTGTGTGGTGGTGTGGAATATTCTTTTTTGATTTTAAGCCTTTAAGCAATGGGAAATGGCCTTGAACTCAAGCTCTGGAGTTTTATACCTCCTTACGTGCATGTAGCTACTTTCTGGGTCATTTGAACTTGTAGCTTCCATCTTTTTTTTCCCTCCCAAAGTTATTTTGATATCTCATCATTTAAAACCTACTGTTCCCAAAAGCCTCTTCCAGTTGTCTTTTAGATGACTGATTACAATCAAAGGAAGAAAAAAGTAAAATAAACTTTAAAGGGGAAAAATCCAAACCATTTAAATCAGTGCCATAAAACTATTTTAGAAAACTTGCTTTCTATATTTTAATGCTTTCCATGTCTGAGGCATTTCTCCAGACTTTGGTGCTATAATTGTAACACCATCTTGACACTTCTACTTTTAAGCCACAAAGTTTTTGCCTTTTCCTTTTTCAAAGAAAAAAAAAGTTGAAGCCAAGTGTCAATGGAAAAGAACCCAAATTCTGTAAAATAATTTAAAGAGGTTTATTCTGAGTGGAATATATACGACCATAGCCTGGAGAGCCACACCCAAGAAGTCTTGAGTGAGTGGTCCTACCGTGGTTGCATTACAGTTTGATTTTATACATTTCAGGGAGATAGGAATTACACGTAAAGACATAAATCAATACATTGGTTTGGCCCAAAAAGGCAGGACATCTGAAAGCACAGGATTACAGGTTATAGGTGGGTTTAAAGATTCTTTGGGCTGGGCACCAAGGCTCACACCTGTAATCCTAGAACTCTGGGAATCCAAGGTGGGAGGATCGCTTGAGGCCAAGAGTTCAAGACCACCCTGAGCAAGAGACCCCATCTCTAGCAAAAATAGAAAAATTACTGGGGCATCATGTCAGGTGCCTGTAGTCCCAGCTACTTGAGAGGCTGTGGCAGAAGGATCACTTTAGCCCAGCAGCTTGAGGTGAGCTATGATAATGCCACTGCACTCTAGCTCTGGAGATAGAGCAAAACCCAGTCCCCCCCAAAAAAAGAAAGAAAGAAAGATTTGTGATTGGTTAAAGAAATGAAGCTTTGTCTAAAAGCTTAGAATATTTTAAATTAAGGAAGTCTGTTAATCAGAGATAAGCCCCTGGATATGTACCCAGACTTAAGTGATCTGGTAAGTAAATTGATGACTTACAGGTACAATTTATGCTTTGTCCTGCATGGCCTTAGGCTTGTTAATGAGTTACAAAAAATATCTTCAAGAAGGGAGGGGGGCATGATGAGACATGTCTGACCTTCCCTCTCATGGCCAGCAACTCAGCTTTAGGGTATTTCTGGGGTCCCCTTGGCCAAGAGGGAGTCCATTCAATCAGCTAGGGGGCTTATGATTTTATTTTGGTTCACAATTTCCCCCTTGTGGCCAAGATCTGCCAGAGGCAGCATCCATGGTCAAATTTTTATTTTGTTTCATTGTTGCTGGGTGGTGTGGTTAACTCTCCCAGGTCCATCCAGCCTCACTGGGACCCTTGTGGCCAACAGGATGTAACAGCCAAAAAGGCTTACAGCCAATTAAATGCTTTAGGTCAGATGGGACTGGAGAAGAACAGGCACTCATCATCCCCTTAAAACCTTCTAGGTAACATAAGAGTAAAACCCAGAATGTCAAAGGCAAGGTTACAAAATTAATTTATCTGCAATTGTTTTTGTTTTGTTTTCTTTTGAGACAGAGTCTCATTCTGTAGCCTTGGGTAGAGTGCTGTGGCATCACCCTAGCTCACAGCAACCTCAAACTCCTGGGCTCAAAGGATCTTCCTGCCTCAGCCTCTCAGAGTGCTAGGGTTATAGACATGAGCCACCAAGCCCAGCCTTATCTGTAATTGTTGAGCTACCATATTCTTGAGATTAGTTGCACACTAGCAGCAATTTGTTATGTAAAACATCAGCATTTAAGCTAAGAAATTTAGTGACTTTTATTGTATCACAATTTTTTTTGCAGCCACTTTCGTAATTTGTCCTAAGATAGCCAATAAATTTCTTATCATATGCCTATTTGTATAAACCCTATAACCGGGAACGTTACCCAGGAAGCTCTAAGTCTATGAGAAGCAGCAGGAAATTATTTATGGTTGGGGTGGATGTTTGGACTACATGGCCCGAAAAGACAAACTCTCTATTTTAGTATTTCTTTAGGCATCTGAGTGCCCATACTTGCTCTGCAGGGTCTGAACTAATTCCATCCCTCAAAATCGGCCGTATAATCTCACATACCCACGTCTACCAAGATAGTCCCTGGGCCTAAAGGGAGGATTTTGTAGTTTTAGTAGCAGGGTGTTGGCAATGGAGAACAGGTTGGGCCAGCAAGATTGAATAGTTTTTAAATCCTGGAGATACCAGGTAAACTTTGTTATTTACTTAACACTTGTCTTGACTCTGGAAAACAAAGTAAGAGAATCATTAATGTTCTACGGTATTTCCCCGAAAATAAGACCTACTCATAAAATAAGCCCTAGCAGGATTTCTAAGCATTTGTGCAATATAAGCCCTACCCCGAAAATAAGACCTAGTGATGGACGTGGCTACGCAGCATATCTGTACAACCCATGCATTTCATCGCGGAGTGGTAAAGAAGATGAGCAGCCCTTCTCATCTGCCCCGTGAAAGATTGGGGTCAATGGTTCTAAAGGAAATAGAGTCTCAAGAAATTCAGGATGGAATTCGGGGTTTGGAGAGTTATGATGATGTTCCAGAAGAAGATGACTTAACTATATCTGAATAAATGTAGATTGTTGTACAGGACTTAAAAAAAATAACACATCCCCTGAAAATAAGCCCTAAAGTGTCTTCTTGAGGAAAAATAAATATAAGACTCTGTCTTATTTTGGGGGAAATATGGTAAATAAAAAGCCATAAAAATATTTTAGTTCTTTCTGTGACTTTTTCTTAACAAAGCAATTTTTGGACAATAGCTGATTATAAACTATTGTTTGAGAAGAATCAAAGTAAAATAATAAGTGTCTGTGGATGATAAAAGTCTTAGAATAGTCATGGTTAAACACACAAAGGAGATTTGGTTATTTCTGTGGTATACAAAAATTTAGCATAATAATTATAGTTATTATTATAATAATTATAATTATTATTGATAACATATACCAAAACATATTAGAATTTTAGGAATCTCATACAATTTTGGAACAGATATTCATTAGAATTTTAGGAATCTCATACAATTTTGGAACAGATATTCATAATATATTTATACAAATATAACCCAAAGAAAGTTAAAAACCATTTCATATTTGACAATGCTTCCTGTATGTGGTTTTTTTTCCTGTGGCGTCAGCATGGCTCATAGCAACCTCAAACCCCTGGGCTCAAGCTATTCATTCTCTTGCCTCAGCCTCCTGAGTAGCTGGGACTACAGATACGCACCAACCACACCTGGCTAATTGTTCTGTTTTTAGTAGAGACGGGGTCTCTCTCTTGCTCAGGCTGATCTCAAACTCTTGAGCTCAAGCGATCCTCCCACCTTGGCCTCCCAGAGTGCTAGGATTACAGGCATGAGCCACCAGGCTTGACCCCTGTATGGTTTTAATATACCAAATAAGCCTAAAAAGTTTCTCTTAGATTTTTGGTGGCTCTATTTTTAAAAAGTTAGTTTGAGGTTAAAATGATTGAATTTAGCATTTTGTTTTTGGAAAGGTTGTCAAATATTAAAGGTTTAAAACATTTGTTCAAAATAGAACCACAAGTCATTGTAAAATAATGGTCATTTATTTAACCAAGAATGATAGTCATCAAAAGATTCTAAAGATAATGCAGGAAGTTATATGGGGGTAAACCTTAACCATTTTAAAGTTTAGTTTTTCCAGTTAGTCCAAAACCTAATAAAGACAACACAGGGATTATCTTGATAAATCATTAAATCTGTTTCTTTTAGGCCAGTTACCCAAAAGGTAAAGAAAACCCTTCTGTAGTTTGACAGATATTTTTTTATGGGGAATCCATTTAGATAACTTGGACGTTAAACCTGATGAAAAGGGTATTGGATTAATCAGATACAGCACTAGTGTGATCAGGACCTGAGCATACAGTATACTATACAGGAATGTGAATAAGAAAAATTAGTACCTTGAATAGGGAAACAAATGACTCTTAGCAACAGCATGAGAAGTTTTCTGACTATATAAAATGACTTAGACATATCAATAAAGGCCAAGAGTATAGTATTAAGTTATATTGGAGGAAAAAATTATTTTCTTAAACTTTTAAGATAAAATATTCTAACGTCAGACCATAACAACAGAGTTAGAACCAGAAGAGAAAAAAAATTACAGAAGTTGATGAAAAGCTGAAGGTGAGAGTTCATATCCCAGCCTTTTTAAGGGGAGAAAAAAGCTGAAATCAGTAAGACATAGGATGAGTTGAACTTTTAGGATGTAAGTCTGAGGATTTTTTAATTAAAAAAAGGAGGCAAGTTATAGAATTAAAATTAAGATATAATTTCATGAAAAACAAATTAATATTTTAAGAAAACTTTATTATTTTATCCAAAAATTTTCTTTTTTAATTATAGCCAAGTTGATCTCATGCAAAATTCCTTCATAAATTCCCTTTAATGAACCTCATCCCAGCTTGCACAAACCATCTACAACAAGTGTAGGCTTTCTATTTTGTCCTGCATTTCCCTTTTCTTAAATAACCAGTTATTTTATTCTAGGATAAAAGTTTACCATACAAGATCCTTTCTTATACAATATTATTCTCTTTTGTGTTTAACCTTTCTTACCAAAAATATATTTTTATATTCATAGCTTTTTTTTACATCTCTCTTACTTTATTAGTTCCATTCTACCTTGTTTTTATTTTCTTTCTAAACCTATATTTGAACCAACCTTTAAATAACCTCCAAATTAGACAAAAATACATATATATTTTTAATAAGAATACATTTTATGCCTTTTTCATAACATATTGTAATCTTTGGTACACTTCACATATAGGATCACATGTATTGTCTAGAATTCTGATTTTTTTGTAACTTTAAATTTTAGTGAAAATCTAAGAAACAGGAAATCATGAATTGTCTATTACATACCAGTATTTTATAGATGAAAACCGTTTTATAATTTTTTAGAAAACATATTTTCTTATAATGTAATTTTTCTGTTAATAGGAAATGACCCAATCATTTAATGAGTGCCTTTTATTTAATATCAAAAACTTTAAGATTCTAAATTACATGAAAATTTTCTTTGTGTTTATCTCATTTATATTTACCTAATTTGTTTATTTATCTTAGCAGTTTACTTAGATTCCAGTTATCATTTTAAGTTATTTTTTGTTAAGCATTTTATACCCTGTGAATTAGATATATAACACAGACTAGGAGTCAAAACATAGTTTTAATTACTAATTTTAAACTCGAAAATCCTACCAAGAAAATAAACATAAGTATTCTAGTAAGACTTGCTATTTTGAACAATGTAACATCTTTTCTAAGTTTCAGAAATAAAGTAGAAGTTTTGGGACACATTCTCCTTAAAGGTGTTAAGTAATTAGGTCCTTCCAAAACACCAACATCCCCCAACACAATCTATTGATATTGTAGGAATCAAAGGTTCCTGGCCCTCCCAAAATTTAACCAAACTGTAGGAAGCAAAGGCCACTGTCTCCATAAAGGTTCACTGAAAAATCACTGACATGAGGCAGATTGATTAACAATAGTAAAAATTACAAACTCACATATGGGAGCCGTCAGAACAAAAATTCAAAGATATGGGAGAAATTGTCCATTTTTATGCTTAGGTTCAACGAAGTATGGACAGCCGTGTAGGAATATGATTGGACAAAAAGGGTACGAACTCATGCTAACAGGCTGAGTGGTGGAACACAGCAAAGCCTTTCTGTTTAGATTCTGTTTGGCCTAAGTGTGCATTCCTTCCTCTTGGGTGTGTGGGACAGGGCCCTTTCTGGAACAAGGGTTTTATAGTCAAACAAAGTAGGTCAGGTCATTACTTTATGGCCAGTTTTTACATAGAATAATTTTAGGTTTTATGGCTGGCTATCAGAAAAAGGGGTTCTGGCTTTTATGACCTGCCTGGGAAGGGGGGATTATGGTTTCTATGGCTACCCTCAGGGAAGAATGGGACTGAGAGGCAGAAGGACAAGGGAAGGTCAGAGAACTTTTGCTTCTGAGGCCTTCATTTTAGGGTAG
>VBSM01000483.1:22225408-22249012 GCA_008086735.1 Cheirogaleus medius
CCAACTTGAGTGTAAACTTGAGTACATGTAATGCTTCCAGAGAGTAAGATTGTTTTGAGATTTTCCTTGGATTCTAAGAACAACCACCTTATTCATCTTAAAATAAATTACTATACAAAAATTAACAGCTTTGGGATTTTTTTCCCCTAGGCAAACACTTTGCTATGGCAACATAACTGTACACATAACTGGCTAGTTTGTAAAGAGTAGGACAAATCCAGAGTGGGCAAGACCAAAGGGAAAACTAAAGCTTCCAATTTAAGCTCTTGTAACTACAATTTCTAGGACAGCTTGGAATTCCTAACAATACTGTTAATATCAGATGATAGAGTGAGTTAGAAACAATTTTTATGTGTACCTTTCCATAGACATTGAAATCAGTGGAAGAAACTACATCTACAACTAGGATTAAAAGACCAAACTCAAAATATCTCCATAAACCTTTGACCGTAAGTTTCTGTTTTTGTGTTCCTGTTTGTTTACTTGATGTTTTATTTATTCTAATTTACTGGCACTTTTTTTTTTGTTTAGGCATGTCTATGTTTTCACCTAATGAAGAATCTTAAAGTTAAACACATGGGTATTTTTGTTCATAACTCAGGAGATTTAGCTATTATCATCAAACTGACAATATTAAATTTGCCTTACTTATCAAAAATCATACAAACACAGATCATTTTGTCTTTGGCTGAGTTTACAGTTTTGTAACATTTGAGTCAAACCCTGACACCTTAAGAACATAAAAATTTCCAGCAAAATCCAGGCCAAAAAAAAAATGTATGTTAGCAGTTGGAAAACATTTTTATTCCTACTTTACCAATAATAGTTTTTTTGTTTTTAATAACTCAGTTTATTTGCTAAAAATTACTAAATTCACATGAGCTAGGAAATTACTAAATTCACATTTGGGTTTGTTTAATTAATTTATGAGCACTCCCTTATTTATAAGCCAGTCTGAGACCATGTAGATACAACATGTAATAAATGTATATACAAAACCACATCTACACATACACACACACATGCACATGCACACAAAGTTCCAATAGCTTTTACCTAAGAATTCTAGCCATAAGATAGAAATAAAAACTCACCAGTTTACAAGATGACTGGATTCAAATTACTTCTGACAAAACTGGAACTTGTTCACATGGCTAAACTTTAGTTGTCCTGATAAATAACCTAATTAAGCCTGTGGATCAAAGTTTTACGTAGCAGTTTTAATGGAAGTTTGATTTTAAAAAACCTCTTTTACCTTTTTTTCTTCAGTTTAAAATGAGTTTTCAATGTCTGCATTTTAGCTAGAACTGGCTGCAAGATCTCCAAGTAGCTTTGTATTAGTAATACCATAAACATTGAGTTTATCTCAACATCAGTAGAAAAAGTTAGTAGGTTCAGAGTAGGCATTAAAGAAAATAGAGAGACAGAGAGCTTAAGAAACTCGACATTTTATAATAACTTTACAGTGGCAGATCGATCATTTGAGCTCTGGATTTTCCTTGATGTAATTTGCCCTTCAGTTAAAACATGTGCGTAAGAATTGGCCATAACCAGCTGGAGTCCTAGAAAACCTGGCATGCTTTCAAACCTTTCTATTTACACAAGTACTTGCAAGTAGAGGCACCATAAACCAACTGGGGTGCCTAAAGGAGGTTGTTCTCCTTGTCTTTCTTCATTTTCAGAGGGTTTGTTTTCCATTTTTCTTTAAAAGGAATGGAACTGTAGTCTAGATTTTGCATAGTGGATCAGAGTGTGCTGACTATGGGTGGGACTCCACAGTGTCATTCCTACCCTCTCACATGTCTTAGTTTCTTTCTTCAGGGGTCTCCACCTTTGAGAGGGCTCGAAATGCTGAGTGATCAGCTCTCATATGTGTTTCCTGGATGAGCCCTCTTTTAATTAATTTTGTTGAGGGGTTCCCTATAGGGCCACTTTGTGCCACAGGGAGTCACCTAGGCACTCCCACTTAGGCCCCCAGTCACTCGGGGTGCCTTTTGACTGGGAGGAGTAAAATATCCTTTCTCTACAGAGCTGAAGAACCCAGTCTCTCATTTGTCTATGAAAAGGACAGTTCAGTTCCCTCTTTTGTAAATGCATAGAAAAGCCAATTGAGATTAATTTTGGGGGGAAGATGCAATGGAGAAGACCATATAGAATGTGCTCCCAAATCAAAAGAGGATACCAAACAACCTCCTAAGAAAAGAACTGTCAGCTCAGAATAAACCAGGACCATCAAGCAAAAGTGGAAGGTCCAGGGCTCAGGAGGACTTACCAGTTCTGCCCAGGGAGAAGCTCGGAGTTGGGGGCCCAAGAGGGCCCCTGGTACTAAGTTCGGGCTACTCCTTTAGGAGGTCCGGAGTCTTCTCTGAGCCCCACATCTGGGCATAATCTTGTCAATAGAAAAGAAACCAAACTCTGGAAAATAAAGAGATTTATTCTGAGCTGAATATGTGCGACTATGGCCCAGCAGCCAGAGAGCCACGCCCAAGAAGCCTTGAGCAAGTGGTCTTGCCATAGTTAGGTTATAGTTTGTTTTTATACATTTCAGGGAGACAGGAATTACACGTCAAGTCATAAATTGATACATGGAAGGTGTACATTGGTTTAGCCCAAAGAGGCATGACATCTCGAAGCAGGGGATTATGGGTTATAGGTGTTTTTAAAGAGTCTTTAATTTGTGATTGGTTAAAGAGATGAAGCTTTGTCTAAAGGCTTGGAATTTTTTTTTAAGTTAAGATAAAGAAGTCTGTTAATCAGAGACAAGCCACTGGATATATACCCAGACTCAAGTGATCTGTCAAGTAAATTGATGACCTACAGGTGCGATTTATGCTTTGTCCTGATAGTCTTAGGCCTATTAATGAGTTACAAAAGGTATCTCCAAGAAGGGAGGGGAGCATGATGAGGCATGTCTGACCTCCCCTCTCATGGCCAACAACTCAGCTTTAGGATATTTCTGGGGTCCCATTGGCCAAGAGGGGTCCATTCAGTCAGCTGGGGGCCTCAAGATTTTATTTTAGTTTGCACAAGTAACCACTGTGCATACGTATGACTCAGGTAATGGAGGCAGTAGAGAAAGGTACACACTGAACAAGCAGATCTGCATCCTGTGCTTCTTGCTGGTACGTGGTGTGGGGAAGGTGGCCAGGGCACTGAAGAAAGAAGGAGAATGGCTGAAGAATGGCTCTGACAGGGGACCAGAGTATACTGCCTGCAGGGCAGATGCCAACAAGGAAGATTCCTTACTGAGATTCCAAAAATAGGGCACCTGAAGGCATAGGAATTGCCCCTTCCAAGTAGACCTGTTAGAAAAAGGCCTCCTTTTTTTCCAGTTGATGCAAGAGGATCTCAGTTTTTACCACCTGCTCCAGCCCTGGGCCAGGTGCCCTGTGCAGGCATAGATCAAGGCTGCAACCACGATTGCATGGCAGTCTTGTAATTTACCAGTCCTGTGGCTGTCCCACCAGAAAGGGGCATTTGTCTAGTTTATGTCTGAGCCATCCAGAAATGACCTTCCAACCAGTCTTACAGGGACAAGAATTTTGAGGCATAAGCAGCTCCTTGAGCGCATAGTTTGTGACTGAAGAAGGGGTCAAGGAGAGATGGAGAGAAACAGGGAAACAGTCTCATCTCAAGACTTTTATAATAAAAGGAGCTACAGTAGGAAGAGCTGGGGAAACTATCACAGATAGAAAAAAGGAAAATCATATTTATTAAATGTCTTTCACATGCCAGGTACTGTTTGATACTTTATTTCTTAAAAGTATTACCTCTTAATCATCAGGAAACCCTAAACATCAGATATAGTCTTTATTCTCCCAATGGGTAAAGAATCTAAAGTTAAAAGAGGATATGTAACTTGCTCAAGGTCACACAGCTGGCAAGTGGTGGAGTCAGCCCCCAGATATTATAACCCTTAATGACTAGCTTTTTCAGTTCTCACACATTGGCACTTCCTGTCCCCAAATCTGATGCAGAAGACCTGGGTCTGGATGGCATGGCAGAGACGACTGGCTACCTTCCAATATCCACTCTCTGCTGCTTTTTAAAAGCAGAACTCTCATTTTAGCTGAACTCATGGCCACTCAGCCAATAGACTACATTTCCCAGCCTCCCTTCACATAGGTCACATGATTTTTTCTGTCCAATAAGATGGAAGCAGAAGTGCCCGTGAAACTTTCCAGAAGTTCCTTATAGAGAGGACATGGAGGGTTTTTTTTTTAATTTCCTTTGTCTTTAGTGCTACCTAGAATATGAATATGATCTTGAGTGATGGTGCTACCTTGGGAATAGAAGTTACATATGGCAGAACAAAAGATAGAAGTGGCCTGAGTCTCTGACATGAGCTATGCACCTCCAGAATTCTTTTCTTTTTTAAAAAGTTGTATTTTATTTTTAATTGACAAATAATAATTGGATGTGTTTATGGGATACATGCATACATTGTGGAATGATCAAATCAGGATAATCAGCATACCTATCACCTCAAATGCTTATCATTTCTTTGTGGTAAGAACCATTTAAATCCTCTCTTTTAGCTATTTTAAAATATACAATACATTATTATTAGTTATAGTCATTGTGCTGTGCAGAACTTATTCTTCCTATTTAATCGTAACTTTGCACCTGTTGTCTCCCCTGTCCAGCCTCCACATCCCCCCAGGCTCTGGCAACCACCATTCTACACTCTACTTCCATGAGTTCAACTTTTTTAGAGTCCATGTATAAGTGAGATTATGCTGTATTTGTCTCTCTGTGCCTGGCTTATTTCACTTAGCACAATGTCCTCTAGGTGCATCCATGTTGCCACAAAGGACAGAATTTCCTGATTTTTATAAGGCTGACTAGTATTCCATTGTGTATATTTACCACATTTGAAAAATCTATTCATCCATCGAGGGATACTTAGGTTGTTTCAGACTTCCTTTGTTCCTTGTGAGAGAAATAGCCTGTCTAGTTTGAATGAGTATTTGAGGTCTTTCTTACTTGTACACAAAACCTACTCCTAACTGATACATGTATAGGATCTGCCACCCACGGACCCCCACCACTGACTTCCTTTCTCCCCTCTACCTCAATACCCTCTGGTTTCATCTTTTTACACATCAAAACAATTTTATACCATGCATGCTATTGCTTTTATCTGACACTGAGCTTTAGGACCCTCTGGTCCATACTAATAAGTTTCTCTGATTTTTTTTTAATTATTTTTTTCAGGTAGAGTGCAGAGGCATTATTGTAGCTCACTACAACCTCAAACTCAAGCAATGAGCCTCAGCCTTCTGAGTAGCTGGGACTACAGGTGTGCACCACGATGCCTGGCTAATTTTTCTACTTTTAGTAGAGACACTGTCTTACTCTTGCACAGGCTGGTCTCAAACTCCCGAGCTCAAGCAATCCTGCCTTGGCCTCCCAGACTGCTAGAAATTTCTCTGATTTTAAATCTCAGTTAAGAGGGATCAGTCTCTTCTCTAGGGAAGTTCCCTAAGAATGAGTTTCTTAACCTTTTAAGCAAAAGTTCTGCTTACTAAAAGGTATTATGAGAAGTCTGCCTTTGACAGTTTTTCAAAATTTCCACCACTCCCTTCCCCTAGAACAGTGGGTATTCATCTTAAGTTACATAATTAAGGGACATCAGTCACCTGCATGCTCCAAGAAGAAAGTCTGTCTGTTCCTAGATGACTTGCTTTTCTACCCAAAGAAGCAAGGTCATCTCCTGGTTCCCAGATATAGCAACTCTGTGGACAGGGATACCACATATGTTTGTGTAGGTTGTGCATTGCACAAGGGCATTTGCCCTGAGAAAGTGGCACTGGCTTCTAATTAGCACAAAGGAGCTGTCTGAAGATCGAGTGATTGTCTGCAGTTCTATACCTGCCCAGACACTGTACAGGATAGTTATATGCCTGTCTGTGGCAACAAGACTTTAATCTCTTTGAGTCTTAGTTTTCTTGTCCATAAATATACATTTCCAGGATCTATGTTTTCTCATCTATAAGGTAAGGATGCTAGAATACATAGGTTTTAAAGTTCTCTGCAAAGTCTAAGAAATTCTGTCCTATTTTCTCTTTACAGAGACTATCTAAAATAGTCACCCCTCCAGAGTCATCCTCTATTATATCATTTTATTGTCTTCATATATCTATCTGGTCATTACCTGGAAATACTCTGTTCGTTTATTGTTTACTTTTTTATTGTCTGTCTCCCTCTCATCCCACACTAGTCTCAAACACAAGACACATAGGAGTATTGTACATTGCTATTTCCCTTATCACCCAAGAGTTCCTGGCACATGGTAGGTTTTCAATTAGTATTTGTTGACAAATGAATGGATAATTTTGATAGTACTATGGAATAAAAAAAATTCCACAAAATACTATTAGTAGTAGTAATTTAAAGATATTTGTAACTCGTCTGTTTCTCTCATCAAGAGCTTTGCTTTCCTCTAAGCCACCTATCACATTCACCGCTGGGACTTTTATAGGGCAAGAAGAAAAGAGAGAAAGACTAAAGAAAGGCTGAAGTGCCAGCGTATAAAGGAAGAACCTGGTGGTGGTTTCTTTTCTTTCTCGCTATGCCTGAGTTGAAAAAAACAGTTGTGCTATTTTGCCCATTCGGAAACACCATGTTAAAGACACATCCGGAAGGCAGGCAAGTCAGGCTTTCTGCCGTGGTAGAAGACACCTACTGAAGAGTAACCAAGAGATCACTGCCTTGCTCTGAATGGAGAAAGGAAACACACAGGTGCTCGGTATTTGAGCCTTTATTTATTGCGTGTGGGAATCCCCCAGGGACTTTCCTCATGTCAAGAAAAGTCAGGTTTTCCACACTCCCTATAACCACTCGAGGAGTCGGGCCAACCGGAAACTTCCCTCTTCCCCCCAAGCGGCCACGTCCGCCCCACTGGCTTCACCGTGCAGGCGTGATTCACGCTGGCTTGCTACTTGTGGAGCAGTCAGGGCGCACTTTTATTTTCTTCCTGAACGTTAGGGTCATCCCTTTTTAAAAATCAGCTTTCTTTCCATTTCATATAGGTACGCTGTCCAGGCTTAAGAAAAATAAAAAATAAAGAGGACAAAGTAGACAGGAAAAAGGAAAACCAAGGAGGGGAATGTTTGGTCGTGACTGCTGCTGTGAAATATTAAAAATGCCGATGACATTACCCAACCCATAAACAGAATAGAGATGTGCAAGCAGCATGTGCAGGGTGTGATAAATGTCCTTAAAAGTATGAAGGTGTAAAAATGAAATGGGAGCGAAGACAGACCAAGAGGAAAAAAGCATAAGATGAAAGGAAGCAGCAGAAGAGAAGCCCTTCTGATCTCTCATGGAACTTGTTAAATAACATTTTAAAAAGAGAAATAGTCTAATACAACTTCATCTCATCAGTGTCTTGAAACTTAAGTTAAAAAATATGAAGATGCACTGAATGTACTAAGAATGTTTTTCCTTTTAAATAAAGTTGCTACAGGTTCATATTATATTCACTGTTAATAAAGTACATTTTTGAAAAATAATGTTTTGGCCACTTGATCATTTTATAAAAAGGTAATAGGATACACATGTAATTTCTAGGTAAGAAAAGTAACTTTTTAATAAGATAGATAAAGAACACACGTAATATGCCCGTAGGTGGAATCCTTAAAAATGCATTGATGGGGTTCGGGACTTGCTACCTCAAAATACGGCACCTTAGCATATTGAACATTTTAAGCTGAAGAATTGTGAGAGAACAGCAGAAGCAGGAAGGTTGCTCACACCTTTCCCTCCCCCTTCTTCCTGAAGCAGGTCATAAAACTAGGACGGTCACTCTCTGAACTTCTCCTGCCCTTGTCCACTGCAGCAGGTGATAAGAACCTCCTATGCTGGGAGGCCGAGGCGGGTGGATAGCTCAAGGTCAGGAGTTCGAAACCAGCCTGACCAAGAGCGAGACCCCGTCTCTAAAAAAAAAAAAAAAAGAACCTCCTATGAGAGGAGTCCTCCCTATATTCAGAGGAAAGGAATCCTCTTATCTCTGAAGACATGGGGACACAGAGAAGAATCTGAACAAACAGGCCTTGCTAAGTTCCCCTGGTTTATTACCATTAGATCATATTCTTTTGTCCTCTAATCACATTTCTCCACAACTGTCTATTCCCCATCAAACCTAAGCATAAAAATACACAACTTAACTTGTTTTGAGTCTTTATTTCCTTATGAGGGCTCCTATGTCATGGAAAACTTATTTTAAATAAATTCATACTCTTTTATCTTATTAATCTGCCTTTTGTTACAGGGGCCTAGGCCACGAACCTAGTGATGGAAGAGGAAGAGATATTTGTTATATTCTACAACTTTGAGAGGGATGTATGTATTAGAATAGTAATGTCTTCAAATAGAGAAGACAAATTAGCAAATTCTTGAATTAGAGTTTCATTCATAGTTAGATCTTAGGACAATTTTTTTTTCTTGCTTGCTTAAGTAACATTCTGATTCTTGATTAGCATGTGAGTGCATAAAGACATTATTTGAGCTTTGGTTTCTGCTTTAAAAAACTCTTATACATTCTTTGAAAATAATATCATTCACTCATGCTTATTAATGAAAGAATTGAAAGATAAAAAAAATTCAAAAATGCTTAGAACTTAAGTCTGTGACAATGTGGTTAAAGTAAAATTAAGACCAGGTTTTAAAATCAGGTAGACCTGGGTTCCACTCTGACTCTACCACTTATTCCTCAGAATTCCTAGCTTTGGCTTCACCACCTTTAAAATGAGGAGGTTAACACTACCTCACACAATTCTTGTCAAAAATTAACATAATGTATTTGAAAGCATCTTGTTCTCTGCTGGGTACACAGTTACTCAAGACATGTTAGTGTTCCCAATTTACCTGCTTAGAAAACAAACATGTTGAATTTCTGTGTGCAAAATACTCAAATTTAAAATAGTAACCACCTTTGGATTTTCTGAAATTAAAGGCATCCGTGATAGAAAAAATTAAGACTCAATTTACCATGGGATGCATACTTACAAAGAAGATTATAAGTCTTTAGAAGTCAACGAAAGCCAGATACTGAAATTAAATATTTCCTTTAAGGCCTAAAAAGTTTTACAAAATATACAAGCCATGGTATCTTGATATAATAACTATCATGATCTCGCTACAGTTATACATTATCTAGATTTATAAAAATATGCTAGGTTCAGCAGGACTCAGATTGAGCTAGTAAGATTGGCTTCTGACTCACCATGCTATTCTCTCTAAAATGACTGCTATTTCATGAATTTAAACAAGTGCCACAAGTGCTCATTTCCATGTGTGACATTTTTGATAAACTTCCAGGTTTCAAACTGGTTAAGAGAGCCAGATTACAAGCCAAATTTGCTTAGTGTGAACAGTGAACTAGCTCCAATATAGTCCCCTCAAGACTTTTAGTTAAATTCCTTGAATATTAGCCGATTACTTTAGTGTGAACACAACTAGCTAATTACTTTTCAACATATTTAAGAAATACAATGGATAGAAAAGGGAGTTCTTTGTAACAGAAAGATCTTTGGAGGTACCCAGAACTGAATGGAACCTTCTAGAAGCTTCAAGTAATAAAACAATTATGATGTACCACCTCATATGTAATTCAAAATAAAAACTATTCCAAAAGATGAAGAATATTCTTTTTATTTGTTAATATAAAAAGAATAAGCAACTACAACAAAATTTTGATTTTTCATATGATGATGACTATAGAGGTCTTTTTAAAGAAATGGCAAATGTTAAATTTCAAACATTTTTTTTCCTTCTGTCTTTCTTGCTTTACTGATTGATACACCAAGTTGTCAACTGCCAACTCCCCAAGAAGCCACCAGAATAATCTGTCGATCAAGCATGGCTAAGTTTGCTAAACCTACAGCATTGAGGGAGAGTGACATCGTAACAGAGTCCTAGGAGTATTTCAGAAAGGGAGATCAAAAGCAGAAATGTATAGGGTTTGGGATATGGATCTTCTAATGTGGGGATCAGGTTAAGAGTGGGAAAAGTTTATAATAGTTTGGGTTTGATGGACACAGCAATGAGAGGGTCTTGAAGCAAGTCTTGATGAAAGTTGTTTGAAAAGAGAAACATATGCCCAGGTGAGTAATCTATTGTCCCAAGAAGAGGGCCATTTGCCCACACGAGCAATTTATTGCTCAAATAAACTGGTTTTCAGGAATTTCCTGAAGTGAACAGTGAAATTATTTATTACTCTACAAGTTTATCTTCCTGGGCAAGAATTTCCTAGAACAAATAATAAGTCATGTTGCTACGGGGGCAGGGGGGTCTCAGTTCTCTGTCTTGATGGTTAAATTATGTGAATGCAAGTGGAATTAGTTCTTATTGCCTACTATGGAATTCAACACTAGCAAAACCTCAACATTGAATTAGATATTGAATTAGTAAAAAAAAGAGAGGGAGATATAGGACTAGTCAACAAATGTATGTGCAAAATAATTTCAAGAAGACTTGGATAGAGTTGTCCACCTTCTTCAAAAGAGCAGGGTTGGGGGACTTCAAAATTCAGCTTTTGCCCTGAACTGTCCTGTATATCTGAATTCAAAGAAGCAGAGTTCTTTCCTAAGGAGAAAAGATTCAGCTGCAGCTATGTACACCTGATTAACCTATTCAATTGGTCTGAGATGCTTAGACCTAATGGTGTGTTCCTTGAGGGCTGGACCTGCCAATTCAATTTGTAACCTTAGCATGGAACACAGAGTCATTAAGTCCTCGATACATGAGTGCTGAAGTGAATGAGACTATATTAAAGGTTGTAGATTGGTCTTGAAGGGGGAGGTAGACAGACCACGTGTGGATGCAGGTTTGCCTGGTTGATAAAAAGGCCACATTTAAGAAGCTTAGCAATAACCACATTGAGAATCTTGGACTAAGAAAAGACCATGAAGGTGCTTACAGGACACAGAAATGGACGAGGTAAAACAAAGAGCAGAGAAGAGGAGGCACCTGACAATTAAAAATATCTTGTATTTACACAGCGCCTTTAAACATACAAACTGTTTTCATTTATGTTATTTTATCGATCTTCACAACATTTTTCTAAGGAAAGTAGAACAGGTATTAGCAACAGTTTATGGATAAGGAAGTTGCAGCTCAGAGATGGTTAAGTGTCTTGCCCAAGGTCACAACACTGTAAAATTGCAGATGGGCTCTTGGGCCTAGATCTTCTGAAGCATTTTGCAACTGTTAAGAATTGGAAGCAGAACTAAAACTGTGAGAAGAGTGAGAGAAGTGTTTCTCTTTACCCCTCCAACCATAAGGACCAAGGTTTGCCGAGTTGTAAGTTCTGTAAATAGATGAGAGTGTGCTGTGAATTGTAATTGAATGGGACCTGTCAGTGGAGTTGTCAGACTCTGTGAGCTGTGCCTGGGTGCCCCGAACATAGCCTCTGAACCACCAGAAGTCTATGCTGCCATCGTTTAAGCACAGATTACTGTTTTTATGCCAAAGTCCTGTGTGGCCACGTGTTTCCACAGGCAGCAAAATTTTAGTATCCCTGTCTGGCTGGGCTTAAGTTTTTGGCAAGAATTCCCTCTTCCCTTGTGAACATCTTGGAAAGCTTTTAACTGAGTACAAAGATGTTTATTTTGAGAAGCAAAAGGGACTAAATATGTCTCAAACCAATCTCTACCTCTTCCACCAGATGATCCTTACTTTTATCATGTAAGATATTTTGCTCCCTCCACCATCTAATAGGTAGAGTACACAGGTGATATTACCTGGGATGGCTCTGAAGAAACTGGTGATTCTCTCTGTGACTTCTATCCCTGGAGAGGTATTAGGAATCTGGTGTGGGAAAGCATTGGGGGCAGTAGCAAGGGACAAGAGTGGTGGCTGTAGGAGGGGAAGAATGGTAGTATTACGAAGTGAAACAACCAACTGTTAGGCAGCTTCCCCCCAACTGCCCAAGTACCATTTGGAATTGTTATCAGTCTGGTTTTAGAAGGGACCATGTCCACACATAGAACATAATTTTGTAGGCCTTGAGTATAGTGCCAAATATCACATAGTCAATAACTTTTGGGGCATGTTGATATATAACATATCATTTTAGAATCATAATATAACTTAGGGTAACCAGTTCAAGTTTCTCCTTTGAAAAATAAGGAAACTGAGAACCAGAAAGTTAAGTGACTTTCCTGCGGTCTTACATGGTTTAGCGGTAAATCTAGGACTGCAAGACAAGACTCTTGATTTTTGTGGTTATTGCTTTGTACTGTGAAATAGATTTTCTGAAAGCTAACATTTCTTGTTTTTGAAAAATTTTTTTCTTTTCTTTCCACACTGAATTTCTCACTCTTTTAAAATACTATTAAACTTCCCTTCCAATGTGAAGGGACCTAACAAAGAAGGGCCCTGCTAAAGTTAGCAGAGGTAGGAGTACTTTTTCTAAAAGTTTGGCTCAGGTACCCAGACTTGAAACTTTCCCCTGAAATATTTAATAGAAATTTGGTAGTAGGGGCACGGGTGTGATATAAAATGGAGAGAATCGAATGTCCCATGAGTGAGAAAGCAGATAACTGATGGTTTGGGGACAAGTAAAAGGACACTGGTTTAGATCAACATGAAGTCTCTAAGTTTTTCATAGTGAAAACTGCAAAGAATTTATGACTAGGTTCTTGAAATTATTGTTTTCCTTAACTGTATATAGAGTCCTATATGAGTTATTAATTGGTATTAGATAGAATCACACCACTTACACCAGATGGTGTAAAATGATACATCAGTCTTGTATTGGGGGCATAGAAGATTAATTTGACCTGGATGAACACTATCATTATTTTTTTAGAACAAAGTCAGGTATAGAGGCCAAGTGGGAGAGGTATGCCTTTGGGATCCCCCAACACTTGTAAGCTCTTAACCTTTTAATATTCAGTTTTCCCATTGCTTGACTCAGTCCTATAAGTTTATATCAAACACCATAGTGCCTTTGCCATCAATGTCCATAATTTGCAAGTACACGTTCAGTTTCTTACCAATGTTGGATGATCTTGGTTGCATTTCTATAAATGCATTTTATTTTTCCTATTCAGGTCCAAAAAATACTGAATTTTACCCCATAATCACAGTGTACAATTTTTCTCCTTTCTCCTAAGAGAGAAGTAGACATTGGATTTTAGTATCCCCCCTTGCTGTGGTTTGAATGTGTCCTTCAAATTTTGTGTGTTGGAAACTTAATTCCCAAATTCACACATTGATTGAAGGTAGGAGCTTTAGGAGGTAATTAGGATTAGATACAGTCATCAGGGTGGAGCCCCCATGATGGGACTGGTGGCTTTATAAGGAGAGGAAGAGAGACTTAAGCTGGCATGCTCTTGCCTTCTCCCCATGTGATTCCCTCCACCATGTTAAGATGCAGCAAGAAGGCCCTCACCAAATGCCAGTGCCATGTTCTTGGACTTCACAGCCTCCAGAACCATAAACTAAACAAACTCTTATTCTTTGTAAATTACCCAGCCTGTGGTATTCTGCTATAGCAACACAAAAGGGACTAAGACATGTTTCTTAGGGAAAAAAGTGATACTGGTTTGAAATGGTCCTTGTTACCACTGCTGCTATTTTCAAAGTATTATTTTGCTTTTTAGCTATACTTGCTTTACTTAGTGATATTTGTTCTCTAAAGCTGACTCCTGATTTCAGCTAAGATACAAAGAAAATCTGACAAGTCAAGAATTAATCAAGAGGCAGAAGATAATAGCTACCTATCTTTTAGATCTAAAAGACAAGTTGCAGATCTTTCAAAAGGGAAAGCAGTAGCAGTAGCAAAACAAATCAAGGCTCCAAGTTTAACTGCCACACTAATGATGATGAAAAACTACCAAGCAATTAAGGTACTGATTTTTTATTCTTTTCCCAGAAGGCATTCTCAAATTCTTGAGGATTTTTTTCTTCACTTAGCTAAATGCAGAAATGTTTCTTATTTGGCTGTAATAATGTTTTGGTTTTTCCTGATTTCTAATAAGTAAGTATCAAATTATTATAATTACATCATTTGCAGCTTATATTCCTAGGAACTACTTAAGGATTTTTCCCTCCTCTGACACTGAAGCTTGAATTTTAAGAAATTATCCTTTCTTTGGAAATCCAAGGAAAATAATTTGAATGATGATTCTACTGCGGATTGGGCTTTTAGGGTTTTTCCCCCTCTTTGGATTACAAAGTTGACACTTTAAGAAAATATATGATTATTGTGGGCCCTCACAATTCTGAGACATCTCAGAGTAAATTGACAAGCTTTGTTGGCCAAAGAACTGGAGACATGAGTCACCCAGGACACCTGCTTCTGTAAAGCTAGCTATTCCATGAGTTGGGGATTTTATTTGGAGCACAAAGCAATAAAACTTGTTTTTTTAAGTTAGGGAAATGTGGTTTTTAAAAAAATATGTTCACAAAATCTTTGATACTGCAATGGTTTGAATATTTGTGTCCTCCTGAAAATTCATCTTGAAACTTAATTCCCAATGTAACAGTTTTAGGAGGTTGGGCTTTTCAGAGGTGATTAGGCCTTGAGGGCTCCACCTTCATAAATGGAATTAGGACCTTTATAAAAGGGCTTGACAGAGTAGGTTTGTCCCTTTTTTACCTTTCATTCCTTCTGCCATGTGAGGACACAGTATTCATCCCCTCTAGAGGATTCAGCCCAAGACACTATCTTAAAAGAAGAGACTAGGCCTTCATCAGATACTGAACCTGCTGGCACCTTGATCTTGGACTTCCAGCCTCTAGAACTGGGAGAAACAAATCTCTGTTCTTTATAAATTACCCAATCTCAGATATTTTGTTATAGCAGCTGGAAGAGACTAAGACATACACTTCCCTTCAAAAAGTGGAGCCTAATTCCTCTTCCTTTGAGTGAATGTGGGCTGGACTTAGTATACTGCTTCTAATAAATAGAATGTGGTAAAAGAGATGCTATGTTATAGCCAAAGCTAGGTTATAAAACAGATTGCTTTTGCCTACCTCTTAATCTCTTGGATCACTTGCTCTGGGGAAAGCCAGCTGCCAGGTCATGAGGTCACTCAAGCAGCCTGGTAGACTTCTACATGGAGAAAATCTGAGCCCTCCCCACAAACTCAAGTCACATGTGTGAGCCAACTTGAAAGGGGATCCTCCAGCCCCATTGAGCCCTCAGGTGACTGCAGCTTCAGCCAATATCTTGACTGTACCCCCATGAGAGACCACTGTTATAACCACCCACCTAAGCTGTGCCAGAATTCCTGATCCACAAAAACTGGCAGAGATGGTAAATGTTTATTGTTCTTTTAAGCCACTAAGTTTTGGGGAAATTTGTTATGCAATTATAGATAACTAATACAGGAAGCAATTAGCAGAGGATACTGTTCTATTCTTGAAACCCTTGGAATGAAAATAACAATTATTGTACAATTGGAGAATTCTTTTCTCTCCAGCTATTTACATTTTATTCTCATTCACTTAAATCACATAAATCCCACCAAAAATGCTCAGAATCTCTACTTTTCCTTCTATCTGTACACATTTGAAAGGTTGATATGTGTTATTTGCATGTGAATGCTTGGATGTGAATGAAACAGGAATGCTAAAAAAGGTTAAGAAAGCTGAAAGCTAGGTACAATTCTCCTATTACTCATTAAATATTTTACCCTTTTTTATCCTTTGAAATCTCTTTTTGTCTTAGAGACAATGCACTTGGACTGCTGTTAGCTCAAGGTACTAGGTTACTTTAGGGCCTCTTAACTCTTAAATGAATTTCTGATAAGTTCTCATTTTTCGCCCTCTGACAGAATTCTCTTCTGAGGCACAGATCTGACTGACTGTATCGCCTTTCCACTCAAAAATTTTCAAAGGTCACTCACCGTTTGCTAGATCGAGTAACCCCTACCCTCACCTCCACCCCATCTATATGGTTATATACAGAGCTCAAAACAGGACAATGTCTGGGACAATGTTTTATAAGCTGTAAGGCATGTACAGGTGTGAAGTACCCTCCTCCTTAACATTCTATAATATAATACCTCATAAAGTCTTCCATTTCCTAAAGGATTAGAACACACTGGCAACCTGGATTTGGTAATATCTGGGGTATTTTTGGTGGTAAAGTGTACTGGAGTCTTTTGAATTTATTCCTCTTTTCTATATAACACAAAACTACCTATCTTTTCCTACCTCTTTGCCAATCTTAGTGATGGGCTTGGAGATTCTTACTCGCTTGCTTTTTCAATAAGTTCTCTTCTTGATTTCAAAGGAAAGACTAATCTATCTCCCATCATGTTGGCTACTAATGTAATCTACCTGCAATAGTGGATGGCAGTTGGTGAACAGCATCTTTCTATAAACACCCAAACCAGGAATTTCATAAGTCTGGGATTGGGTTGAAATTATATGGCGCCAATAACCAATGAGTTTTCAGTATTTCATTAACCAGGTGTGCTCTTCTGTCATCTTTTGAATCTGTGCCAGTTACCAAGTTTTTACTCTGAAAACTCAGTCTTTGATACTCTTCTCTGAATTCTGCTTTGCCAGTGGCTCTCTGTTAGCCTCTGCCAATGGGGATGCTGAGGCAGACTGCAAGGCTGGAAGAGGGAGAAGGGATTTGCTTCTTTTTTTTTTAATTAAAAAAATTTAGGGAGTACAAAAAAATTTTTTTACATGGATAAATTGTATCATGATGAAATCAGGGCTTTCAGTGTACCTGTCACCAGAATAGTGCACATTGTCCTTGATAGGTAGATTTTTATCTCTCACCCTCTCCTACCCTTCCCCCTTCTTAGATTCCAATGTCCATTATACCTCTTCATGACCATATATATCGTTCGTTGAGCTCCCACTTATAAGTTAGAACATCTCTTTGCTCCTCGTTGGCTTCCTGTCTTCTTGTGGATCCTGTGAGCATCACTCCAGCAACATTTCTTTGTCCCCAAAGTAGCAGTTCCTTCCCATAGCAGCAGTTGAATCCACACTATAGTTTTCCAGCACCTACAGAACTAGTTTCATCCCCTTACTACCTACCAGCACTAGCTAGGGGGGTCCCTTCCTTAGGTGTCTCGGTTTTGGCTTCTCAGTAACCCTCCTCTAAGTTTTGAAGTTTTAATAATTCCAACCTCTTACCTTTCCTCTCCCAGCCCCTGGAGTGTGTAGTGGCCAAGGAATGTCCCACACAGACCTTCAACTCTAGGGAGTTTAATTAGGGTTACTGAATTTAACAAATAAAAGTACTGGATGGATATTAGTCAAATTTGAACAACAAATAATTTTTTTAGGATAAGTATATCCTATGCAATATTTGGGACAAATTTATGCGAAAAATTTATTCATTGTTTATCTGAAATTTAAATTTAACTGAGTGTCCTGTATTTTATCTGGTAACCCTAAGCTTAATTGACCATGGCCCCAACTACTGTTCTTTGAAATCCCTCCAGGGCCGTGACTGCCCTGAGGCCATGCCCGTGTCTGCCCTGAGGCCATGCCTCCCTTGGCCTGCTCCCACCAACTACTGCCCATGCAAGGATGAGGACGCTGAGGCAGATTCTGAGAAGTGACACTCCTCTGACTTTGGCTCAATGGCTTTCCTATGGCTTTGCTGAGACTCTCTTAGATTGTATGGCCCTTTTCTCCTTCACCCATCTTAGTCTGGGACAGCCCTCCTTGCCTCCACTGCTCCCTCCCTGCTTCCTTTCACACAGGAATTCCCCAGTGAAATCCGGGCAGGTTAACTCTTCACGGTGAACACAGGGTAGGCTAACGCATGGTGGGAGCAGCTACCTATAGTTACTCCCCTATGATGCTTACTATTCCTCTTTACTCTCTCAGTTACCTAGTAAATTTCTGAATACCTTGCTAACAGTTCTTTATATTAAATCCTCTCTCTTCAAATAACCGTTGTGGTTTCTGTCTCTTGACTGGACTCCGACTGGCACGTATGAACCTAGTGAGAACTCTCAATTGCTCTAGGAAGTTTAAGACACTAAGCCATTCCTTCAAAGGGATGTGAGATATTATTTTCCCTTAACTTCTTTTATTATTTTACCGCAGAGTTGGCAAAACAGGTTGAGCAAGATGACTGCCTGTTATAAATGTGGCTTCAGACATTTGTTACATTGTGTTCAATACTGGGAGTCACACTTGGACACGTTGGCAAACTGGAACGCCTCCGCAGGAAGGTAATCATGAAAATGACAAATCTTGAAGCCATTACCAACAAGGGGCATGCTTACTTAATCTGGAAAAGAGAAGACTGCAGGAGCATGGGGTAACTGTTTTCAAGTATTTGAAGGTCAGTCGTAGGGAAACTGGATGAAACGTATTTTACATGGCTCCAGATGTTAGTGCTGGAACCAATCAGCAGAGCCAGAATGAGACATGTGGGCGCAAAATGCGGCAGCAGTGTAATCCTGTATCTCTTCAATGTTTGTTAAACACGTATCTGGCAAGAGTGGGGAGAAATTATTTTTTCTGCTAATAAAACGTATGCAGCTTCTTACGCTCAAAATAAAGGATTTATTACATGTGGTCGCATAACATTAAAATTTTAACTTTTTGAAATTTTTTTCCAGTTTTCCATGACACTCAACACTCACTAAGTAAGAATAGACGTAATTTGCATGGATATCATTAAGAATCCTGTCCAGATATATTTAAGAGTTCCTTCACCTGACTTTTATGTAGGCACACATTTCTTTCTATTATCCAAAAATACTTCTCAAAAATACTTGACAGAGATAGCTGAGTGTAGATGAAGAATATGTTTTTACATTTCCCTTGAAAGCACTGTCTATTTCTACGTAGCAGGACCGATTTACATGGTCCTCTGTTATGTGAGAAACGATGCTGGAGATGTATTAACCAGCACCATTTTATAATTGATTTTAGTGCTATTTCAGGACCCTTTTCAATGAATGCTTGGGCAGCTTCTTGGTTTGTCTTTGCTTTAATCTACATCAGCAGTGGGTAAAAGTTACAGGGGAGCACATTTCTACCAGTATTAGTAAGACCTCACTAAGAACTAAAGTTGCCAATAGTAAATTGGCAGAACCTTGCAAAATAGAGAGCTCTTCAACATTGAATGTCACTTATCACGGATATTACAGAAAAGAATCCTACACCGGGAAGGAAGATAACCTAGAATAATAGCTATTATGTGGTGGCTTGAAAATTGCTATAATGAGAGCATTTATACCACAAAATAGGCAAATGCTACGCATTAGGACTTGCTGTTTTGGAGAGCTGATGTATCTGTTCACATGTATCTCTTTCACAACTGGGTCCAGGCACTAGTGGGTCCAAGCCTTGTCTCAAACTACTACCTAGATCAGTCTCAACTGTATAATCTAAAGAGCACCCTTGTAAAACTTATAGCCATGTCTGTGTTTCTTCCTAGAGCCAGACCCAGGACTGCTAGGTGGGTCTCAATTCCATGGTTAAGAACTGGCCTTGTATATATGTATATAATTCTGATATATACATGGTTGATTATTATGGGGAATTTTGTTTTATGATCTGACAATTTGATGACCTCTGTGAGGTGGGTAATGGGGAGACCTCTCTATGAGGGAGAGATGTTAGCTGATGTGGGTTGTCTTTTTGCTTGTCTATTTGCCTACTTGAGAGCTCAAATTAATTAAGAAAATATTTTGTGCCCTCTAGAAAAGAAAACAGTCCTTTGAAAACTGAAATGGTGAGTTTTTGTTTCTATGTTTACTTCTGACCTGTAGCTGAGGTTACAGAGCTGAAGCCAGCCAGCTCTCTGTAATTGAGAAAAGCTTTTATCTCACATTGTATGTGTGAATGCTTTCTTACCTCTGGAGGGTACCAATAAATTTGATCATAAGGTCTCTTAAATTTAAGTAACTTTGTTCTAATAGACTTACATAGAGTAATAAGTGCTTACATAAAACTAATATTTCCAGAATTCCTACCAAATAAAGACACTAAATTTTTAAGTCTAACCTTTTAATAAAAAATTCTTTCAGAAAGTACTAACTCAGAAACATTTTATATGATGATCTAAATATATATAATAATACATAATACTATATATAATTTATAACACATGTATGTATATATGTATAACACATGGATAATATATAATATAGTATATAATAAATCTTTATATAAATCAAGCTAGTTTATAATTTTGGTTTAGGAAAAAGTTGATTTTTTTTCCTCTGATTTTAGTATGTTGAGTATATTTGAATATATTTGTACATTTTATTTTGTAGAGGACTTAGATTTGCTTTCTGAACTTCCTCAACTTCATAACTAGTATATTGATAAAATAAGTTAATATTGCTAGTTAATATTAAGGATTATGAAAAATGTAAAATTACATGTCTGACCAAATTAAATTATAATTTTGATGATTTTTTAGGTATCACAATCATTTTTTATAATATGTTAGCTCAAACATAATTTCTAATCTCAAGTTAACATTAAAATCTTAATTGATGGACTTTTTTTTCCTTCCTCTTTCCCTCTTCTCCTCCTCCCCTCTCTCCTCAGAAAAGAAAACATTAAATTTAACTTAAAAAAATTATAATCAATGGATAATCATTGCATACATAGATAATTTCTATAATAGGATACAAAAACATCAATTACTAAACATAGTTTTTAAATACATACACATTTTTGTTTCTCATTTTACTGTGCTACAGAGGGGCATACTTTTGGATCATATTAATGAGTGTGCTCATTTTTGCTTGTACATATATAAATAGCTCAATTATCAATTATTCATCTCCCAGTTTTCTCTGTGAAATAGAAGTTAGTTAGTTTAAAGTTATAATTAATACACGTGTGCCACCACTATGTGAGAGCGGTGACGGTATAAGCAGGGATGAAGAGAAGTACAACAATATTTCCAAAGTGAAGGATTATTTTTTGTTTCTCAAGAAAAAACTGAGTAGTTTTGTTCTAAAAGAAAGTGCATGTGCCAGAACTTGAACTAGGATAGGGAAAGACAAAAAGTAAATGGATATTGAAAATTGTAGAAGGTTTGTTGAAAGTAAACCATGTTGTCTTGCTTGTCTGAAGGAAAGCAATAAAATATGTTAACATTTTGGCAAAGTTTTCTCCGTTTTGATGGGCTTATTCAAAAGATAATTTTTTAAAAAGGAACTTGGAATTCTTTATTGCCAAATATTGAATTGATGCAAAAATAGAACTTGGCTTTCTCTCTATTAAAATGATAACTGGTCTTACAGCTCCCAACAAGGGATAATAAGCAGTTATTATTTTGTGTAATCCATTCACATAGCAAAGATTTATATGGCACTAGAATAATTTTCTGTGCTCCATCTTGATTTTATCATGGCCATGATTATTTGTTTAAAGAACAGAAAACAAAGTCTCCTTACACCAGAAAGAGCTAAGGTTCCTTAAAATTGTTTTACTTACTTCTATGCTTATTTTAAAATATTGTACTGTTGTTTAATGAAAAGATACATTTTTTTCTCAGGTACTTGTCATCCTGTGTTAAGGATCCTGTTAAATCTGTTGCTTTTGTCTTCCTAAAATCAGACCCTAAATGCAGAAAAAATAAAATTCTTACAATGTTTTCATTAATAACACTTAAAACTACCTTGGAGATACCCAGAGAACCCCTGGAAAATCGCAAAGATGTGCTCTTTCACTTTATGAAAAAGGGAATGTTATAAATAATGAGGTTCGTTGAGGAGCTTGATATTTTTTAAGGAGCTCAATGCTGTTGTAAGAGTAGTGGGCAAAGAGTTGTCCAATCCGAAGGGATGCTCAGCCTTCCCAAGGTTAAATTTGCGCAGGTACAATGCTATTAATATAAATAGTTCAGAGAGCCTACATTTTACAGGAAGGTCCTGATGATTTCGCAGTGCCCTTGCTGTCCATAATATGTCCTTACCCCCAGGGGAAACATTGATCAAACCCTTATGAGACACTCATGCATCAGACAACTTTGTTCTCCATTCTGATATTGCTGGTTGCTGTAATAAAGGAACCGTAGCCACTCAGTCTTAGAGGTCCTTTCTGCTTCTCTCTCATGCTTGCCTGAAGGCTCTACTGTAAGTTACAAGCCAGAGATCAGATCTTCAACAAAAAAGTCTTAGAGTCTCACAGAAAGGACTGTACTGGGTACTCTTAACTGTTGATACTTCAAAGAATGGACTCCCAAATACGGGCTTTTGAGCTGACATCCCTCAGACAACTTTCAGACTGAACTAGGGGACTAAGTCAGGATTTCCAGGGCTTGGGTTTTTTTTTTTTTTTGAGACAGTCTCACTCTGTTGCCTGGACTAGAGTGCCGTGGCATCAGCCTAGCTCACAGCAACCTCAAACTCCTGGGCTCAAGCGATCCTCCTGCCTCAGCCTCCCGCGTAGCTGGGACTACAGGCATGCGCCACCATGCCTGGCTAATTTTTTTTTATATATATATTTTTTAGTTGTCCAGCTAATTTCTTTCTATTTTTTTAGTAGAGACAGAGTCTCGCTCTTGCTCAAGCTGGTCTTGAACTCCTGAGCTCAAACGATCCGCCTGCCTCAGCCTCCCAGAGTGCTAGGATTACACCACGCCTGGCCCAGGGCTCGGTATTTTTGGGTCTGGAAACTGATGACTTTGTGAAATCAGATTGCTGACCCAAAACCCAAAAGAACAAAAATTAATTATATAGGACCAAAGGAATTGATGAGAGAAATGTAATTGTGGTTATTTATTTAGAATATATATGTATTTTTAATGCTTTATTTCTGATAGGTGTATTATTACTTATTTAGGTGGCAAATGGTATTGAGTTGCTTTTATTTAAAGGCATTTTTATCTCATAGCAATATATGCCGAGACATTTTCATATAAAATGATACAATATCTGGGATTGTCTTCCAAATAATCTGGGTGGGAAAGTGAATGGGGTAGATAAAATGAATTTACTCTACATCGGTTAAAAATTATCAATGAATTTGATAATTGTTAAGCAGACTGATGGGTACATGAGGGTTCATTATGTTTATCTCTCTACTTTTGTTATTTGTTTGAAAATTTTCTATAATAAAAACTATTTTAAATAATCCCACAGTCACAAATTTTCCTTTGTTTTCGAGCTCTTTGTAATCATTGTTTAAATACTGACATCTTATTTTAAAATATGCTCAAACTACTATTTACTTATCAATCTTTGTTGTTAGGTTGTTGTTAGATTTAGGTTGTTTTCAATTTTTTATTATTACAAATAATACAAGAAGAAACATTTTTATGCATCAACTGTTCACTGTATTTTGTTTTGTTTTTATTGTATATGTTTAAGGTATACAGCATGGTGTTTTGGTACACACATGCATAGAGAAATGATTACATTAGTCAAGCAATTCACATCTCCATCTCCTCAAGCTGAGTGTGTGTGGTGAGAGCACCTGAAATCTACTCTTAGCAAATTTCCAGTATACAATATAATATTATTAACTATAGTCTTCATGCTGTAGATTAGATTTTTAGATTTATTCATCCTACATAACTGCAACTTTGTACCCTTTGACCAACATCCCCATTTCCCATGCCACCCTGCCCCGCCCCCATCCTGATAACCACAATTCTATTCTCTGTTTCTTTGTATTCAACATTTTTTTTTTTTT